>JARQOD010000002.1:207156034-207370440 GCA_033576555.1 Oophaga sylvatica
CCCTACTAAACCCCATACAAGGCCCCCCCACCGGCGGCCCAAACCCCCTTGCCAGGGACATACCTTTCACCACTGCCCATTGGGGAATTTTTGGGACCGGTCAATTTTCGGGGGCGCTGTACGGCGGGCCAACCCCAAAGGGATGGGAATCAGTCGTCCACTTGACCCCCCCTCTCTCCAGTTCCCCAAATCATCGTGCAGGACCGTCACGTCTCCCTCCACGGGGACCCGTGACCTTACCTATCGACCTTTTGAGCACACCGGGCCAAAGGGAACAGGCCTTCTGAAATTAATTCCCAGGGGAATCGAACCAACAGCGCAGGAGGTCTGGAATCCCAAGCAGGAACGACGTGGGTTTTTCCCCGCGAATCTCCACCGGGGTTTGGGTATGTGTGACAATGGCCGAAATCTGGGGGCAGCCGGGGCCTTTGGGGAACCCACTCACATCCCAAATTCTGCACTTCTCAACGGGTCGGCAGATTTTTTTGGGGGACTCCGATCTTGATGCACTGCTGCACAAGGTCCCGCCTAAGGGGCCTCATTTTGCGACTTCCGGGGCCAATCGCCATTGCAGCTCTCAACCAGTTGCCCCTTTCCTAACATCGCACATATGTACGTACCACCGTGGAATTCAACTTTATTTTGGAGCGTTTTTTAGCAAAACCACAGTTTTGGAGTATCACTCATCGGGCGAATAAACACGCAATTTGCGCCGCCCACTTCACCATTAATATGGGCCACATAAAGGGACATTCCATTTTGCGTGCTTTTGATATCAACGGGGTTTCGGGGCAGAATGCACTATCACCTACGTCCCCCTTTTCTCCTGCTTCAAAAAACACTGCAAACAAAAAGGGATGAGTTTTGGAAAGGGGAGATAAAATCACAAATTCCATCACCTCCTGAAACAGCCAAAGGGTTCCCCACAAAGGGGGGGCAGGGGAATTTGTAGGAGGATGAGAGAGAGTCAATGGAGGAAAGACATCGCCCAAGGGAGTACACACGCCTATCATATGTAACGAGGGGGGGTGATCAAGCAGGCGAAAACGCCTTTGCGAGGGCAGCGTTTCTTGCCAGTTGGGGATCTGACACATGGGTTATTTCAGCTGCATTCCTAAGAAACACCGCCCACGCCCACATTTCCACGACGTCGATATTGGTGTACACCCTCCAGACCCTCCAAACCGGGGCAACGCAAAACCTCATCACAAAAGTTGAAACCGGGGGCAAAAGCGGGGGTACCCAAACCCCACTGGGCAATCCCAAGTTCTACCGCCGAGAGCCTGCGCGCTACGCTTTACAAAGCACTCTGTCGCGAGGCAGTGAGAGAGCTCTGCAAAAAAGGGGGACACCCAGTGCCTCGCACGGGGAAGACCGTATTTTCAAAAGGGGAAAAATTTTTGTGGCACCCCAACAAATTCTACACCATCCAGGGGGCTCCAAACAGGGGGAGGCAAGATCCCAGATGGTGACAGAAAAAATTGGCTTTCCCTCGTGTACCCCGAGGGCTCCCCCCTTCAATTTTGGGTCTCTAAGCGGGATACAGGGCCAAGCTTAGCCAGATGCATTGGAGGTGCTGGCTTCCCTGCGCCAGTGTATTACGGGGGCCTCTTTAGTCTGCAGGGGGTGTACTAACAAAACCGTCGCATCGAAAAACCCCATAATGAACCCGGCTACTTTTTCAAAAAGAAAAAGGCAGGATCTCCCAAATTCTCGCCCGTTTCGATTAAAAAACGGTTTCGCAACGTTACCTTGTCCCTTTATTTTCTCTTTCTACCCCCTAACTCTACCCCCCTGGCCCCCAACACGGGCCATTTTGCTGCTCAGAAGTGTCGTGTCCACAGAAAAAAACAAACTCTCTGTTAGGGGGGTTCAGTAACCCCACTTTTCCCCTCTTTCAACGCAAAAGTTCCTTTCCCAAAGGACAAAAAAAACACATGCCAAACACTCCAAATAGGGAAGAGGCACCCTGCTTGTTAGCTAAAACAGAAATTGTGAAGTTTTGCGGGCCTAAAAAAAATTTTTTATGAAAAAAGGGACAAAAAAAATTTGTCATCACAGCGCAATCTGCCAGCTATAAAAAGGGTAACAAAAAAAAAAAAAACAATCTTCACATTTTTAAATTAATGCAAAAAGACATTTAAGACTTAAATTAATCCCTTTTTAAGGGAACTTTATCTGTACCTTAAATAATGCACTCAATGGTTAAAATCTTTAAAATCCCACATCACACACAGGTTTTTTATACAGACATTATAAAATAACAAAATGAGCCACTTAACTCAAACACCTAATGAAAGGCCAGCATTTAAACATGGAATAAGTCCAAATAATAAATTTACATCTAGAAAGTGCTCAGCATACGAAAAAAGGTACTTTCCTGCAATGTTTTTGAAAAAACCCACAAAGATATAAATTAATACTGGTAAATGGGTTCACATGTAGTTACCATGACAATGTTATTTTCCTTAAAACTAAATTTAAGTAGCTCACCATAGGCTTGTTAGTCTTGTACATTTGTTAAAAGGGGGAACTAATTTTTTTGGTTTGTCATGGGTTAGTATTACACATTAAATTTTTACGCTGTTTTTTTTTTTGCGCCCCCAGGCGAAAATAACGCACCTAACCTCACATTGATATCACAAATTTGCCAAAAAACCTCCCCCTACCCTACCGTACAGGGGAAAGGGGATTTTAACGGAAAACTTTCGCAACCAGACTTTCTTTTTACCCTCTTAAACACCTAAAAGCAAAAAATGCATGATTCAGCCGCAACTTTTTTGACGTACAGATAACATCGCATTACCCATAAAGGGCTGTCCACGCTGAACAGAATAAAATATACCTTTGCTATCCTACCTTTGTTTCACCTACCTTGCAGGCACCACTTAAATTGTGAAAAAAATCCCCAAATTTTTTTAAAGGTTATTTTTTTTTTGTAATTTTGTGTCATAAATCACATTGATGATCCATGCGGGCATTCAACATCTATAGAAAATTAAAATTTTATGAACTTAAAAAATTTAATTTTCTGTGACTGTCACATAAAATTTGCGAAAGAGATGATGAGTGACTATACAAAATCCATTTTTCTTCATAGTTTTGGTTTAACATAGCGTTCCTTAAGTTTTTTCATAAAAAAAAAAAAATTTTCTTTTTTCTTAAAATTTTCAACACAAAATTTGTTTCCAATTTTTTGGTGTTGTGTTGTTCCATTTTTTTTTGGCATTCAATATGTTTATTTTATTTTCTTTTTTTTCCCCTTCTTAAATTGAAAACATTGTACTTTGTACCGTTTCCAGTAATAAAAAAATTTTAGATTTCAATAAAGCAGGGGTTAACCCTTTTTTAGGAAAACTAAAAAGGGGAAACAAATTGAAAAAGCTTTCGGGGCTACTCACGCTCTCATCAGGGAAAGACAAACTAAAAAATTTAAACATCACATTTTTCTAACACAACAGGACACAGGAATAGTGCAATGGGTAAGA
Source organism: Oophaga sylvatica (assembly GCA_033576555.1). Classification (NCBI taxonomy): domain Eukaryota; kingdom Metazoa; phylum Chordata; class Amphibia; order Anura; family Dendrobatidae; genus Oophaga; species Oophaga sylvatica. Next base: position 207,159,523 of record JARQOD010000002.1, read on the forward strand.
CAATAATGACTTACAGAACTGTCATTATCTCACAGGGATGAACATAAAAGGGAAACAGTTCCTAGATAGAAAAATTTGTTTCCCCTCTCATTGGAAATTTTGGGGTTTTTCCCTAAACCCGGGAAGTCTAGACGCAAAAACCTTTAATTGTAAAATTTGACAAAAATCCTTAAATCTTTTCTTCCATCATAACTTGCCCAAGGCCATATGATTTTATATCTAAACCTTTTACTTTTCCATATTTGAAGTTATTTTTTAATACCATAATTCATATCCATAGCATACCGGCATAAAAAATCTTTTGCCACGGGTAAATTCTTTAAATTTTAATTTGATGTGTGGCGCTGATAATTCATCCTTGACCCCTTTTTGTTGCCGTCTCCCCTCACTTGTCCCTCCCTCACTTGTCTACTATTCCTTTGTCCTTTGTGTGTGAAATTTTATTCTTCATTTTTTGGGTTTTACTCTTAGCCTGATGAAAAACCTGAGTAGTCTCGAAAGCTTTGAATTTGTTACCATATTTTCAGTTTGCCATTTTAAAATTTTCAACCACGAGGCTGTCAAATATAAATATTTTTTTATTCTTTTAATTGAAATCACATTTTATTTTCGATAAAACTTCTTTATTCTTTTTAAACATACTTTTTCAATGGCCACTAAAAAGAATAACTCAATATTTTTGCCTACAAACCTCCTTGACCCTGGCTTCAAAACGCCCTTGCTGCTCAAAGTTGACACAGATGAAAACAATCGCTGAGTGTTTTGTGGGGGCATAAAAGCCTGCGTTTTCCCTGCTTGGTCCCGGCAAAAATTACTGCTGCTAACTACAACTCAACTCAAACGTCTCAAACAGGCCCCGCCACAACCCTCCTTGACCCGGGGTTCAAAACACGCCATTGTGCTTTAAAGTTTAGATGCACAGATAAAACAATCCGGTTTTTTGGGGGTTCATAACGCCTGCTGTTCCCCCCTGTGTGTCTGGGAAAAAAACTGCGCAACACAACTTCAACCAACGTCTCATACTAGGCCCGCCACACCCCCTTGACCCGGGGTTCAACCCGCCATTCTCTCAAAGTTAGATGCAAAAAAACAACGCTATTGTTTTGGGTTCGTAACGCCTGCTTTTCCCCCTGTGTTTGGGGAAAAAATTTCTGCTGCAACTACAACTTTAATTTAACTCCATACTAGCCTCTGCCACACCCCCTTGACCCTGGTTTTCAACGCCCCATTTGCTGCCGAAGTTTTAAATTCACAGATGAAAACAATCGCTGATTTTTTGGGGGTTAAAACGCCTCGTTTCCCCTGCTTGGCCCGGGCAAAAAATTACTGCTACTACCTAATCATGTAAAAAAAACATACATCCAAAGTTCTAGTGCTACACATAGATATGGGGCTACACCAAATTTTCTAACTGTAAACATTTAAACTCAATTTTAAAACCAAAAAGATTTGTCTTCACAAATGGGTAACAAAATAATTTGAAAATTTTTACAGAATCCATGTCGAAAAAAAATGCAAACACAAAAGCCACTTATCTATGGATATGAGCAACCTTGCACTCCATAGCTTGACAATCCAACCACATCATGATGACTCAAAACTGCAATGTTGGAATGCAAATTTGGGGGGTGAACTTTTACAACTCGCATCGAAGGTTAAACTTCATGTTCTTGCCTTTTAAAAAAAAGCATACAAATAAATATAATACCATTTATTAAGGGGCTGATGACACCTTAATATTGCAAACATGCATTAGGGAAAAGTCCCTCTCAAATTATTTTATTTGTCATTTTAAAAAAAAACATATTTGATTAGAAAGTAACCCCATATCATAAATCCTTTTTTAAACATATAACGCTAACAAAAATCATGCATTACCCTTGGTAAACAAAATGCATAGTCACAAACAAAATATAACCGTAATGGTCTAAAGAACGACAACTGATAGAATGTGAAGATATCTTTATCAACTGAATACGAAACCCCGTACAAAGTCGAAAAAATTGTACCTTAACAAAACACTGTGCACACCTCACACCATTTTTCTTGTAGTTGTTTTAATAGGGGACTGCTTATTTTTATCATAGGCATGTTTACTGAGTAAACATCTGACAACCCCTTTTTTTTTCGGTTTGCTTGCGATGAGAACATCCACCGGAATGTTAGTCTGGTCATAAGACCACAAAGCTTCCAAACCCAACCGTCACAGCAACCAGCTGTGCTCCAAACAAAGCCAACAACATCAGTCCCCTTTATAAAGCTAATAAAAAAAAGGAGTAGTATAACGCACACTTTTTTTAGGACAGTATTAATCGCCATTTCACCACTGTGGAAAAGCGACTCATCTATAAAACCTTACATCCGTTGTCATGCTTGAACCCATCAGAAAATAGCTGTTTTCACTATGCATTTTTTTAAAGTTTTTTTTTTAATAAAAAGATTGGCACATATTACAGTTTAATATGGAAAATTTTAGATTTTTTTTAAAAATTTTTTAGTAAAATTTTTAGCCAAATGAAAATGGGGACATACTTTTTACTTATCCACATTAATGGATTCTGATATGTACTTTAGCTTTTTTTTAAAAAACCATATGAAATTTAAATTTTTAACCGATTTTTTGGGGTTTGCATTGCTTTAAACATTTTGTAGCGTTTATTTTTGTCAATTTTTAAATTTTACTAATTTTTTAAAGTAAAATCAATCTTATGGTACTAAAGGAATTTCTCCTGTTTTTGGGGTAAGACTTTTTTTAAATTTACCGTAACAAAAAAAATTATCTAGTATTTTAAAAACCCCTGACCCCGGGGTCCAACACCGCCCTTGTTGCCGAAGGCTTTTCACAGTTACACTTCTCCCTGTTACTGGGGTTTATAATTTCAGCTTTCCCCGCTGGTAACGGGAAAAAACCCGCCTCCCCATTTTCTCTTTTCATCCCTTTTCAAAACCGCCATTGTTTTTTTTCGGAAGTCTGTTACACAGTCAAAAACTTGCCCCATTTTCTGGGGGGTTTAGTAAAGTCCGTTTTTCCCCGCTGTGTGAACGGCAAAAATCCTGCCCTCCACCATTTTCCCTTTTCATCCCCGGGGGACAACACCCCTTTTTTTTTCTTCGAATGCTGTTTCACATCTACACTTCCCGTTTTGGGGGGGGGAAGGGGGTTGTTTTGGGTGGGGGGGTTGGGGGGGTATGTTTCTTTTTTTTGGTTTTTTTAAAGTGTTTGAATTTTGTCCCGTGTTCTGGGTTTATAATGTGCTTTCCCCTCTTGGGAAAGGAAAAAGTCCTGCTGCCTCCACCAAGTTCTCTTCTCATCCCTTTTAAAACCCCCAGTTTTTCCTCGGAAGGCTGTTAGCACAGCTACACTTGCTCCGTGTTACTGGGGGCATAATGCACGTTCCCCCGCTGTTGAACGCAAAAAAGTCCTGGGTGCCCCACCAGTTTTCTTCTCATCCCGGGTTACAACACCGCCAGTTGTTTTTTCTCGGAATGCTGTTACACAGCCACTTCTCCCTGTTACTGGGTTCTAATGCACTGTTCCCCTCGGTGAACGGGAAACATCCTGCTGCCCCACCTGTTCTCTTTCATCCCTGGGACAACACCGCCAGTTTTTTTTCTTTGGAGTGCTGTTAGCACATCACCTTTTTCCCCCTGTTACTGGGGGTTTATAATTCACTGTTTCCCCTGCTGTGTGAACGGCAAAAAGCCTGCTGCCTCCACCAGTTCCTTCTCACCCGGGTTCCAACCCCCCCCCCTTTTTTTCTTCGGAAGTGCTGTTTGCACAGTCTACACTTGCTCCCTTTTACTGGGTTCAGTAATGTCAGCGTTCCCCGCTGTGTAACGGGAAAAAGCCTGCTGCCTCCCCCTGTTTTCCCCTTTTTACCCGGGGACAACACCGCCAGTTTTTTTCTCAAAATGCTGTTTCACAGTCTACACTTGCTTCCTGTTTACTGGGGGTTTAGTAATGTCAGCTTTCCCCTGCTGTGTGAACGGCAAAATCCGCTCCCCACCTTTCCTTCTCATCCCGGGGTTTCAACACCGCCATTGTTTCTCGGGAAATGCGTTACACAGTCTACACTGCCCCTTTTTTTTGGGGGTTTAGTAACACTTTCCCCGCTGTGGAACGGCAAAAGTCCTGCTGGCCCCCACCATGTCTCTTCTCATCCCGGGTTTCAACACCGCCATTTTTCTCGGAAATGCTGTTTTGCCAGTCTAACACTTGCTCCGTTTACTGGGGTCAGTTTAAAGTCAGCTTTTCCCCGCTGTTTTTAACGGGGAAAATCCTCTGCCTCCACCAGTTCTCTTCTCATCCCCGGTTTCAAAACCGCCATTGTTTCTCGGAAGTGCTTTAGCAAGTCTAAAACTTGCTCCCCTTTTACTGGGGTTTATAATGTCACTTTTTCCCCTGTTAACGGGAACATCCTGCTGCCTCCCCATTTTTTCCTTTTCATCCCTGGGTTAAACACCGCCCGTTTTTTCTCGGAAGTGCTTTACACAGTCTACCTTGCTCCCGTGTTACTGGGGTTTATAGTCACGTTCCCCCGCGTGTGAACGGCAAAAAAATCCCCCTCCCCACCCGTTCCTTTCTCATCCCGGGTTTTTAACACCCCCCCTTTGTTTCTCGGAAAATGCTTTACACAGTCTACACTTGCCCTTCCCCGTGTTACTTTTCAAATAATTCCTTGTTCCCCTGGTGGAAACGGGAAAATTGTGCCCCACCATGTTCCTTCCAATCCCTGGTTACAAAACCCCGTTGGTTTTCAAGTGCGTTGCACAGCAAAACCTTGCTCCCGGTTTTCTGGGGTTCAGTAATTCACTGTTTCCCCTCGGGAAAGGGAAAAAGTCCTCTGCCCCACCCTTTTCCCTTTATCCCTGGGGGTTTCAAAACCCCCCAGTTTTTCTCGAAGTGCGGTTTGCACAGCTACACTTGCTCCCGTGTTTCTTTGGGGCATAATGCGCTTTTCCCCTCGGTTTTAAAGGCAAACAGCCTCTGCCCCCACCAGTTTCTTCTCACCCGGGTTTCAACACCGCCATTTTTTTCTCGAAGTGCTTTTACACAGCTAAAACTTCCCCTTTTACTGGGTTCAAATTCAGCTGTTTTCCCCCCGGTTAAAAAGGGAAAAAATCCTGCTGCCCCCCACCATTTCCTCTTTTCATCCCTGGGTTACAACACCGCCTTTTTTTCTTTCCGGGAATGCGTTACACGTCTACACTTTCTCCTGTTTACTGGGTTCTAATTCACTTTTCCCCGCTGGTGAACGGCAAAAGTCCTGCTCCTCCACCATGTTCCTCTACCCTGGTTTTTCAACACCGCCCCTTTTTTTCTCGGAAATGCTGTTAGCACAGTCAAACTTTTCCCTTTACGGGGGTTTATAATGCAGCTGTTCCCCTCTTGTGAAAGCAAAAAGTCCTGCGCCTCCCCTGTTTTTCTTCCATCCCGGTTTTTCAAAACCGCCATTGTTTCTCGAAGTCTGTTACACAGTCACACTTGCTCCCGTTTACTGGGTTCAGTAATGTCCTGTTTCCCCTGGGAAAACCCAAAAAGTCCTGCGCCTCCACCTTTCTCTTTTCACCCTGGGGTTTAAAAACCGCCATTTTTTCCGAAGTGCGTTAGCCAGTCAACACTTGCCCGTGTTACGGGGGGTTTAGAATGCAGCTGTTCCCCCTCTTTTTAACGGGAAAATTTTCCCGCGCCTCCACCATTTCTCTTCCATCCGGGTTACAACCCCCAGTTTTTTTTCTCGGAAGGCTGTTACACAGCACACTTGCTCCCTGTTTCTGGGGTTCAGTAATGTCAGCTGTTCCCCCCTGGTGGGAAGGGAAAAATCCCTGCCCCTCCACCCTGTTTTTCTTTTCATCCCGGGTTTCAAAAAACCCCCATTTTTTTTCTCGGAAGGCTGTTACACAGTCACACTTGCCCTGTGTTACGGGGGGTTTTAAGCACTTTCCCCTGCGTGTGAACGCAAAAACCCCCCTGCCTCCACCTGTTCTCTTCTCATCCCGGGGTTTACAACCCCCATTTTTTTCTCGAAGGCTTTTAGCACATCTAAAAAGCTCCCTGTTACGGGGTTCAGAAAATGCGCGTTCCCCCCTCTTTTGAACGGCAAAAAGCCCCTCTGGCCCCCCACCATTCTCTTCTCACCCGGGGTTCAACACCGCCATTTGTTTCTCGAGGGCTGTTACACAGTCACACTTGCCCGGGTTTTTTAAAAGGGTCTAATGCAGCGTTCCCCTCTGTGTGAACGGAAAAACGCCCTGCGCCCCACCGCCCTTTTCCCATCCGGGGAAACACCCCCCAGTTTTTTCTCGAAGTGCTGTTAGCACAGCAAACACTGCTCCCGGTTTTCTGGGGTTCATTTAATTCATTTCCCCCTGTGTGAACGGCAAACACCCCTGCTCCTCAACTTTAATTCCATGGGTACCTTCTGCTCCCCACCGGGGTTCCAGTAATCAGCTGGTTCCCGCATGTTTTTGGGCCTAGGCCTCCATGGGGATCCCATTTTCCAAAAACGTCTGCGGTCCTTTGGGTATGCTTTGGAGCCATACCTCCTGCTTAGAAACCGGGCCCCAGTAACGTCAGCGGCCCCGGGGTGTGCCAGGGCCTTTTTTTCCTTCCGACCCTCCGGTTTCCGCCATCACTTCCTCTTTCTTTCATTGCTTGTCCTTCTGCTCCCCATCCGGTTCCATACCGTCAGCGGTTCTCCCGTTTTTTGGGCCTAGGTGCCTCCATTCGATCCATTCCAGCAACTCGCTGGTCCGGGGTATCTTTGGAGCACGGGTTACCCCCGCTTAAAACCTGTCCCATAACGTCACGGGTCCTCGGTTTGTGCCTTTTGGCTCTTTTTCCTTCTGCTGCCCCCCGGGGTTCCAGCACAGTCCGGGTCCCCATTATTTTTCATTGCTCTTGTCCCTTTCCCTGCACCCACCCGGGGTCCAGTACCGGGCAGCTGGTTCTCCGCAGTGCCTTTGGCCAGGTCCTCCTGTGGGTATCCCGAGTTCCCAACGTCGCTGGCCCCCTTGGGTAGTCTTTGGACACGGGCCCCCTCCTGCTTAGTAACCCTGCCCCAGTAACGCAGCGGGTCCTGGGTTGTGCCATTGCTTTTTTCCCCCTTCTGCGCCCCTCCTTTTTCCAGCAAGTCACGGTCCCGTTCTTCCATTGGTTTTTGTACCATCCCCCAAAACGGGACAAAGAAGGTTAAGACAAACAAAAATCAGAACAAAGACAAAGAACAAAAGCAAAATCAAAAAAACAAAAACTTAATAAAGACCAAAATGAAGACAAAATATCTCTAAATTCTAAGCAAAAAGACAAGCATGTATGGGGGGGGTCCGTTCCCCTCGGGTGCCCCTGGAAAAAGCCTGATGCGCGCAGGGAACGAACGCGGACAAATACGTTGTAATTTTAAAAACTTTCGGACGCAAGAAAGAAGGATAAAAATTTTAAAATTTTACAGAAACAAGAAGGAATGTCTGTCACAAATAAAATAAGAAAGAAAAGAAAATAGAAGAAGAAAGAAGTAGAAATAAAGAAAAATAACGTTAAAAAGAACAATTAAGTAAGTTAACAAAAAATGAATACAAGAAGTTTTTTAAATTAAGAAGGGGAAAGGAAAAATTTTTGGGAAAAGATAGGCGAAGATAAAAGGAGAAAGTGTGGAAAATTAAAAAGGGGGAAAATGGAATTTTGAAACAACATATTGACAAATAGAAAAAAGGGTTTAAAAACATTTTGGAAATTTCCGCCAAACCAAAAATTTCTAAAAAAAAAAAATTAATTTCTATTTTCCCTTGGGGGTTTAAAAATCTATGCCTTTAATGTTCCTCAACCTCCCCCAATACATTTTACATTACTCTTTCTTTTTTTCCTCTTACAAATTTAAACCAAAAAGGCAAAAGGTTTTTTTTTTTAAATTTGATTTTTTGTTCCCTAGACTTTCAGGCTTTTTCCCGGGATCTACGGGGATCGCCGATATTTATTTCGGGGATACCCTAAAGACCGATACTTTTTGATATCGGGAAAAACGCTAACTCTACTATAATTAATGCACTTTCAAATAGAGGGAAAGGCAAAAAAAAAAGCAGACAGTAAATTACTATGTAACATAAAAAAGGTAAAAATGCCAAAAATCTCCCCCATTTTTTACTTAAAAAAAAAAAAAAATTCCAAAGGGGAAAAAAAAAGCACAATTTCCTTACAGAGCTAGTAAGGGAAAAATTGCTTTTAAACCTTATTTTAAAATTTAGCAAATTTATTTGTTTTTTCACCCTAAAGGCAAACATCCAGGGTTCTAAAAACCGACCATGCCTGGTTTGACAAATTGGGAGTCCAAGCAGCCTCAAACATTTTCATTTGTTTTAATTTTGGGTAAAACCCCATGGGAACCTGAAACTGCCACTGCCCCCAGGACACAGGACACCACAAAGAAGAAAATGGGTTTTTCCTTTTTTTCAAAAATAGTCAAACCGGTAAAATAATTTTACTGTATTTTTTTTAAATGATGTATTCCCTTGTAACCCCTTCACCCCCAAGGGTGGTTTGCACGTTAATGACCGGGCCAATTTTTACAATTCTGACCACTGTCTCTTTATGAGGTTATAACTCTGGAACGCTTCAACAGGTCTTCGCGATTCTGAGATTGTTTTCTCGTGACATATTGTACTTCACGTTAGAAGTAAAATTTCTTCAATATACCTTGCGCTTATTTTGAAAAAAATGCAAATATGGCGAAAATTTAGAAAATTTTGCAATTTTCAAACTTTGAATTTTTTGAGAGATATGTCACACAAAATAGTTAATAAATAACATTTCCCACATGTCTACTTTACATCAGCACAATTTTGGAACCAAAATTTTTTTTTGTTAGGAAATTATAAGGGTTAAAAGTTGACCAGTGATTTCTCATTTTTACAACAAAATTTACAAAGCCATTTTTTTAGGGACCACCTCACATTTGAAGTCACTTTGAGGGGTCTATATGGCAGAAAATACCCAAAAGTGACACCATTCTAAAAACTGCACCACTCAAGGTACTCAAAACCACATTCAAGAAGTTTATTAACCCTTCAGGTGCTTCACAGGAGCTGAAGCAACGTGGAAGGAAAAAATTAATATTAACTTTTTAGCCACAAAAATGATCTTTTACAAACGTTTTTTTATTTTGACAAGGGTAAAAGGAGAAAATGGGCGGATATAGCTGTTGTGCAATTTCTCCTGAGTACGCCAATACCCCATATGTGGGGGAAAACCACTGTTTGGGCACACGGAAGAGCTCGAAAGGGAAGGAGCGCCGTTTGACTTTTTCAAACTAAAATTGGCTGGAGTTGAGATTGGACGCCATGTCGCGTTTGGAGAGCCCCTGATATGCCTAAACAGTGGAAACCCCCCACAAGTGACACCATTTTGGAAACTAGACCCCCTAAGGAACTTATCTAGATCTGTTGTGAGCACTTTGAACCCCAAAGTGTTTCACAAAAGTTTATAATGCCTGGGTGTGAAAAAAAAAAAAACAATTTTCCACAAAAATGATTTTTTAGTCCCAAATTTTTTATTTTTCCCATGGAAATTGGACCCCAAAAGTTGTTTTCCAATTTGTCCTGAGTACGCTGATACCCCATGTGTGGGGGGGAAACTGTTTGGGCGCACGGCAGGGCTTGGAAATGAAGCAGTAACGTTTTGGAATGCAGACGTTGATGGGGGTCATGTTCCATTTGTAGTGCACCAGATGAGCCTAAACAGTGGAAACCCCCCACAAGTGACCCCATTTTGGAAGCTAGACCCCCTAAGGAACTTATCTAGATCTTTGGTGAGCACTTTGAACCCCCAACTGCTTCACACAAGTTTATAATGCCCGAGCATGAAAATAAAAAATCCTATTTTTTTCCCACAAAAATTATCTCTTAGTCACTAATTTTTTATTTTCCCAAGGGTAACAGGAGAAATTGGACCACAAAATTTGTTGTGCAATTTGTCCTGAGTACGCTGATACCCCATATGTGGGGGGGAACCACTGTTTGGGCGCATGGCAGAGCTCGGAATGGAAGGAGCACCATTTGACTTTTTCCAACCAAAATTGGCTGGAATTGAGATTGGACGCCATGTTGCATTTGGAGAGCCCCTGCTGTGCCTAAACAGTGGAAACCCCCCACAAGTGCCCCCATTTGGGAAACTAGACCCCCTAAGGAACTTATCTAGATCTTTGGTGAGCAATTTGAACCCCCAAGTGCTTCACACAAGTTTATAACGTAGAGCCGTAAAATTAAAAAATCATATTTTTTCCACAAAATTGATTTTTTCACCCCAATTTTTATTTTCCCAAGGGTAACAAGACTCCAAAAGTTATTGTGCAATTTGTCCTGAGTGCGCTGATACCCCATATGTGGGAGTAAACCACTGTTTGGGTGCATGGCAGAGTTTGGAAGGGAAGGAGCGCCGTTTGACTTTTTCAACGCAGAATTGGCTGGATGCCATGTCGTGTTTGGAGAGCTCCTGATATGCCTAAACAGTGGAAACCCCCAAAAATGACACCATTTTGGAAACTAGACCCCTCAAGGAACTTATCTAGATGTGTGGTGAGCACTTTGAACCCCAAAGTGCTTCACAGAAGTTTGTAACGTACAGCAGTAAAATAAAAAATCCTTTTTTTTTTAAAAAAATGATTTTTTCGCCCCCAATATTTTATTTTCACAAGGGTAACAGGAGAAATTGGACCCCAAAAGTTGTTGTCCAATTTGTCCTGAGTACGCTGATACCCAATATGTGGGAGTAAACTACTGTATGGGCGCACGTCGGGGCTCGGAAGGGAAGTAGTGACGTTTTGGATTGCAGACTTTGATGGAATGGTCTGGGGGAGTCATGTCGCATTTGGAGAGCCCCTGATGCGTCTAAACAGTGGAAACCCCCCACAAGTGACCCCATTTTGGAAAATAGACCCCACAAGGAACTTATCTAGATGTGTGGTGAGCACTTTGAACCCCGAAGTGGTTCACAGAAGTTTATAACGTACAGCTGTAAAAATAAAAAATCCTTTTTTTTTTTTACAAAAATGATTTTTTCGCCCCCAATATTTTATTTTCACAAGGGTAACAGGAGAAATTGGACCCCAAAAGTTGTTGTCCAATTTGTCCTGAGTACGCTGATACCCAATATGTGGGAGTAAACTACTGTATGGGCGCACGTCAGGGCTCGGAAGGGAAGTAGTGACGTTTTGGATTGCAGACTTTGATGGAATGGTCTGGGGGAGTCATGTTGCATTTGGAGAGCCCCTGATGAATCTAAACAGTGGAAACCCCCCACAAGTGACCCCATTTTGGAAAATAGACCCAACAAGGAACTTATCTAGATGTGTGGTGAGCACTTTGAACCCCGAAGTGCTTCACAGAAGTTTATAACGTACAGCCGTAAAAATAAAAAATCCTTTTTTTTTTTACAAAAATGATTTTTTCGCCCCCAATATTTTATTTTCACAAGGGTAACAGGAGAAATTAGACCCCAAAAGTTGTTGTCCAATTTGTCCTGAGTATGCTGATACCCAATATGTGGGAGTAAACTACTGTATGGGCGCACGTCGGGGCTCGGAAGGGAAGTAGTGACGTTTTGGATTGCAGACTTTGATGGAATGGTCTGGGGGCGTCATGTCGCATTTGGAGAGCCCCTGATGCGCCTAAACAGTGGAAACCCCCCACAAGTGACCCCATTTTGGAAAATAGACCCCACAAGGAACTTATCTAGAAGTGTGGTGAGCGCTATGAAGCTCCAAGTGCTTCACAGAAGTTTTATAACATACAGCCGTAAAAACAAAAAAATCATTTTTTTTTTACAAAAATGATATTTTCGCCCCCAGTTTTTTATTTTCCCAAGGGTAACAGAAGAAATAGGACAAATTGCACAATAACTCTTGTGGTCCAGAGTACGCTGATACCCCATATGCGGGAGGAAACTACTGTTTGGGCGCATGGCAGAGCTCAGAAGTGAAGGAGCACCGTTTGACTTTTTCAACGCAGAATTAGCTGGAATTGAGATCAGACGCCATGTCACATTTGGAGAGCCCCTGATGTGCCTAAACAGCGGAAACCCCTCAATTCTAACTCCAACCCTAACCCCAACACACCCCTAACCCTAGTCCCAACCCTAACCACAAAACTAACCCTAACACACCCCTAACCGTAATCCCAACCCTAATCCTAATCCTAACGTTAGCGCCAACCCTAACCCTAACTTTAGCCGCAACCCTAACCCTAACGGGAAAATGGAAATAAATACATTTTTTTAATTTTATTATTTTTCCCTAACTAAGGGGGTGATAAAGGGGGGTCTGATTTACTATTTATAGCGGGTTTTTGTGATTGGCAGCTGTCACGCTAAAAGACGCTTTTTATTGCAAAAAATAGTTTTTTGCATCACCACATTTTGAGAGCTATAATTTTTGCATATTTTGGCCCACAGAGTCATGTGAGGTCTTATTTTTTGCGGGACGAGGTGACGTTTTTATTGGTACTATTTTTGAGCACGTGACATTTTTTGATCGCTTTTTATTTCGATTTTTGGGAGGTTAGAATGAACAAAAATCAGCAAATCATGAATTTCTTTTGGGGGAGGCGTTTGTACCGTTCCGCGTGTGGTAAAATTGATAAAGCAGTTTTATTTTTCGGGTCAGTACGATTACTGCGATACCTTATTTATATAATTTTTTTATGTTTTGGTGCTTTTATAGCATGAAAACAATTTTATATAAAAAATTATTATTTTTGCATCGCTTTATTCTGCGAGCTATAACTTTTTTATTTTTTCGCTGATGATGCTGTATGATGGCTCGTTTTTTGCGGGACAAGATGATGTTTTCAGCGGTACCATGGTTATTTATCTCCGTCTTTTTGATCGCGTGTTATTCCACTTTTTGTTCAGCGGTATGATGATAAAGCATTGATTTTTTGCTTCGTTTTCTTTTTTTTTTTTAAGGGGTTCACTAAAGGGGTTAACTAGTGGGACAGTTTTATAGGGGGGGTCGTTACGGACGCGGCGATACCAAATATGTGTACTTTTATTGTTTTGGTTTTTTTATTTACAGGAAAGAATGAATTTATTGGGCAATATTTTTTTTTTTTTTATGATTTTTTTTTACCACTTTTTATTTTTATTTTTTTTACTTTTATACTTTGTCCCAGGGTGGGACATCACTGTATTTTAGCAGATCGCTGGTGTGACAGTGTGCACAGCACTCTGTCACACCAGCGATCGCTCTGGCACTGCTGCAGGCTTCCCCAGCGCCTGCTCTTAGCAGGCACTGAGGAAGCCGCCTCCCTGCAGGACCCCGGCGCCATCTTGGATCCGGGGACCTGGAGGGAGGACGGACCCTCGGAACAGCGCGACACATCGCGCTGCTCTGAGGGTCTCAGGGGGGCGCGCAGGGAGCCCCTGCCTGCGCGATCCTCCCCTGTGCCCCAGGTACACCGCGATCATGTTTGATCGCGGTGTGCCAGGGGTTAATGTGCCGGGAGCAGTCCGTGACCGCTCCTGACACACAGTCACGGGTGTCAGCTGTGATAATCAGCTGACACCCGGCGGCGATCAGCTGCGCTCCCACCGGGAGCGCAGCTGATCGCCCATGACGTACTATTCCGTCCATGGGAATAAGGTCCAGGGTCACATGGACGGAATAGTACGTCTGATGGCAGAGAGGGGTTAATGTGGTATTCTCAAGTTATCCCTTGAGCAGCTCAAAGGAATGTGGCCTCATTTCTTTCCTTGCTTCCTGATTTCTAGCAGGTCACGCTCTTCTTCTTGATTGCCAGCTTTGGTGATTATTAACATTGTATTTACACACATGGCTGGGACAGGAACTTTGGTGCCTAGGCAGATGAAGCCAATGACACCCTCCACATGAACCCTCAACTCCCATGTAAAAGAGACTATGGTACCAGGAAACCTAATGCACCCTTCCTCCCCCTCTGATCAGTCAGGTATCAAGCTCTAATGACAACTGCCACAGAATTGTTACTTGTTTGGCCAAAAAATACCAGCAAAAGTAAAAAAAGGGGTGTATATTAGAGGTTAGGCTCAACAGCGAGTCTGTTTTCATAGTTAGATATGCAGACCATTTACAATATACCAAGGAAAAGTAACGATATTCATCCTTGACATCCTATATTTTTATTGTCAAGCCCAAGAAAAGTCATAGAAACTAATATTACTTAGTATCCCCATTATAAAGGGATACGTATAATGACTTTTATATCCATCATGCATCAAGTACAGTGTGCATGGTTGTTCTGGTGCCATATTCCTGTATGAATAGTTTTGGTGACGTTTTCATGTACTGATAGTGGTTCTAGTCTCGTAATCTTGTACTAATGGTGGTTGTGGTGATATCTTCATGTAGTGATGGTTGTTCTAGTGCTGTTTTAATGTACTATTGATGGCCCTGGTGATGTATTCACGTAGTGATTGTGACATCTAGGGAAAGACATGCTACGAAAGTGGACCCTCTGGGTCATGGCATTGAAGCTCCCACGAGCGAGCGGACCAGGAGAGCCGACCCCTATACAGGGATCGTTAGGGGCAGACCCGAGGGAGTCAAGAACCACGACAGCTGGCACCAAGAGGGGCGGCTCAAGAGGGGATGAGGAACACCACAGACAGAACTAAGGAGAAGGGATAGACTGAACCTGACCAGGGCTTGGGAGACAGGGCCATCAAGACTGATAACTCGGACGGAAGCAAAGACTCAGGTAACAGATGGGACAGAGGGATCAGGACAGAGCAGACAGTTCAGAGGGAGCAGGTAATCTGCATGGAGCAGGTAGTCAGGATGAAGTAGGTAGTCAGGACGGGCAGGTAGTCAGGACGGAGCAGGCAGTCAGGTTAAGAAGGCAGAGGAGTGCGCGTCCGCGACCTAAGGCGCATGCATGGGGCTGAAACAGGCTGGAAGGAGGAGAGAGGGGAGACATCACGCTGGATTCCCTGGGCAGCAGGATGACAGGCCGGGGAAGCAGTGCAGGGCAAGGAGCGGTGAGCGAGGAGCAGTGAAGAGGACATGGGAGCGGAGGTAGCGGTGGCAGCGGGCACCGGCATGACAGCGGGCTCCATTCTCTCGAGGCTCCCAAGACCTCTCCTCAGGGCCGAACCCCTTCCAATCGATAAGGAAGAAGGTTTTTAGCCCTAACTTTCTTAATGGCCAGAATATCTCTTACTTCAAAAATATTGTCAGCCCCTATTGGCTGAGGAGTAACAAGAGGTGCAGGGCAAAACCGGTTAAGGATGACCGGTTTCAGGAGCGAGACATGGAAGGCGTTAGGGACCCGAAGCGAAGCAGGCAACCTCAATTTATAGGCCATGTTGTTAATGCATCCAAGAATCTCAAAGGGACCAATGTACGGGGGACCCAGCTTGTATGAAGGGATTTTCAAGCGGATATGTTTGGTCGAAAGCCAGATTTTGTCACCAGGATGGTATGGTGGAAGATCCCTCTGCTTTTTGTCTGCATGTCTTTTCATCCAGACTGTACGAGGGCCTCCTTGGTCTCCATTCAGACTTGGGAAAACTCCAGGAAGAGGGTATCAGCTGCGGGTATGCAAGAGGATGAAGACATAGGAAGGGGTACACACAGGTTCTGACCAGAGACCACAAAGAGTGTGGACTTGGTGGTAGATTCACTAGAATGATTGCTATGGGGGAACTCTGCCCAAGGAAGAAGAGCTAACCAATTGTCTTGATGGGCGTTAGAAAAGTTGCATAGGTAAGATGTTAAAACCTGATTAATTTGCTCCACTTGCTCGTTGGTCTGAGGATAATAGGCGGAGGAGAAATCCAGAGATATGCCCAAGAGCTTACAGAGCGCTCTCCTGAATCTGGAGGTAAACTGGACCCCTTGATCAGACACGATTTGCTAAGGAAGCCCATGCAATCTGAAAATCTGATGGATGAAGATTTTGCCAATTCAGGAGCTGGCCGGTAATCCAGGCAATGGGACAAAATGGGCCATTTTGGAAAACCAATCTACAACCACCAAGATAGTTGTGCTTCTGGAGGAGCGGGGCAAGTCAGTGACAAAATCCATGGTGATATGTTGCCAAGGAGCCTCGGGAACAGGCAAAGGGTGCAGGAGACCAGAAGGCAACCTTCTTGGCACCTTGTTTCTTGTGCAGGTCATGCAGGAGGATACAAAATCTGACATATCTTGACGGAGGGAAGGCCACCAATAATAGCGGGAGAGGAGAGCAAGAGTCTTCTTGGTACCAACATGTCCTGCAATCTTGGAGGAGTGTCCCCAGTGTAGCACTTCTACTCTTCTGTCTTGCGAGATGAAGGTCTTGCCAGGCAGGACGGGAAGAAGACTCACAGGAGCTACTGTGATGAATTTGGCAGGATCGATGATATGCGAAGAGACCTCCGCCTCTGGTAACTGCAGGAACCGAGAAAGTGCATCCGCCTTGGCATTTTTGTCTCTGAGTCGAAAATGAAACCTGAAGTCAAAACAAGAGAAGAACAAAGACCACCTGGCTTGTCTGGAATTGAGTCTTTGAGCCGACTAAATATAGGCTAGATTCTTGTGGTCAGTGAATATTTTAAAAGGGTGGACAGCCCCTTTCAAAAGATAACGCCAATACTCCAGAGCCATCTTTATGGCCAGCAATTCCCGATCTCCAATTGTGTAATTGCATTCTGTGGGGGAAAACGATTTAGAAAAGAACACGCAAGGAACCAAGCGCCCCGAGGACGTCTTCTGGGAAAGAATCATCCTGGCCCCCGTGGAGGAGGCATCCACCTCTTGGACGAAGGGCCGGCTGACCACTGGCCGATGTAGAACAGGAGCTGTCGCAAAGGCCTGTTTCAGGGCGAGAAAGGCGTCTTAAGCTTCCAGAGGCCAAATACTAGATTTTGCTCCATTCCGGGTAAGAGCGGCGAGAGGCTTGGTCACTGAAGAATTATGAGGGATGAATTGCCTATAATAATTTGCAAAGCCCAAAAATCGTTGGATGGCTTTAACTCTGATTGGACGTGGCCATTTGAGAACGGCAGACATTTTTTCTGGATCCATCCTCAGCCCAGAGTCCGTGATAATATACCCCAAGAAGGGCAAGGAGGTTTGCTCAAACAGGCATTTCTCTATTTTAGCATAGAGTCGATTCTCCTGTAGGCATTGCAGGACCAGTTGAACACTCATCCTGTGGGAGGGCAGATCGGGTGAAAAGATGAGGATGTCATCTAGATATTCCACAACACAAGAGTACAGGAAGTCCCGGAAGACTTCATTAACAAACTCTTGGAAGACTGCCGGAGCATTACAGAGTCCAAAGGCATGACCAAATATTCATAATGACCATCCCGCATGTTAAAGGCGGTTTTCCACTCGTCTCCAGCACGTATTCGGACCAAATTATAGGCCCCCCAGATCTAGCTTGGTAAAGATCCGAGTCCCTCTCAGGCGGTCGAAAAGCTCGGGGATAAGCGGAAGAGGATACCTATTCTTGATCGTGATATTGTTCAGGCCTTGGTAGTCGATACAAGGCTGAAGGGATCCATCCTTCTTCCGGACAAAGAAAAAAACGGTCCTCTTCAGAGAAGACGATTTCCTGATGAAGCCCTTGGCTAAATTCTCACAGATGTAATCGGTCATGGCCGAGGTTTCTGCCGGAGACAGCGGATAGGTTCTCCCCTGGGAGGGGTGGCTCCAGGAATTAGCTCGATTGGGCAATCGTAGGTCAGATGTGGAGGAAGGGTCTCCGCCTCCTTCTTATGAAAGACATCCGCAAATGAGTGATAGGCCAATGGGAGCCCTGGAAGGTCGACGGGTACTTGTTGAAGACCGGAACGGGTAACAGGCAGCAGGCAGCATTCATGGCAACAGTGACCCCAGCGATGGACCTCCCCCGAGCACCAATCAAAGACTGGCTCATGCGACCTGAGCCAGGGCAGACCAAGGAGCAGAGCATGAGACAAATTGGGCAAAACATAAAAGGCTATTTTTTCCCGATGCAGGGCTCCAATTTGCATCTCCAACTCGAGTGTAACCATGGTGATGGGCACAGGCAGAGGTTTGTCATCCACAGAGGTAATCATGCGTGGATCCTCTAGGGTTACAATTGGAATCCGAAACTTGTCCACTTCTTCAAGTCGAATAAAGTTGCCAGCCACACCCGAGTCTACATACGCCTCCACAGATTTAGGATAATTAGAGCTGAAATAGTAAGGGGTAGAGAGGAATCAGAGTCACCTATGATGGCCTCTTTTACTTGGCATAGGTGGAGGAGTTTCCAGGTCTCTCTGGACAGGAGTGCAGAAAGTGAGTAGCTCCACCGCAATAGAGACACAGACCCTGCGCTTGTTTCTCGTTGCGTCGCTGCTCCGACTACTTTATGCGGTCCACCTGCATAGGCTCTGGAGCAGAACTACTGGGAAGTCTGGTCGGATGAGGACTAGGAACCCAGTTAAATCTAAAGGGCCTCCTTTCCCTAACCAACTCGCAGTGGCCAGGGATATAAGGTCCTCTAAAGTGGTACGGGGGTCCCGGCCGGCTAGCTCATCCTTTCTCTTACCTGAAAGCCCCCTCTGTTATGATTCGGTAACTGAGAAGGGCAGGAGCAAAAAACCGCAAAGGTAGCCAAACACCAGAGAGGTTGGAATCTAATAGGTTGCAGACCCCTAAACTAACCGCACAACTAGAAGCAGCCGTGGGACGATGCTACGGTGCCCTACACGCTTCGTCACAGCCGGAGAGATTAGCCACCCCTGAAGATGGAAAGAGGAAAGCTAACTGCCCCGGAGTAGAGCCCCAAAGGAATAGGAAGCCCCCAAACATATAATGGCGGTTAGACAAGATGAAAACACGAACGCAGACAGAAAATAGAATGAGCAACCGCTGGGGCCCAAAACTGTCTAGATAGGACAGCACAGGAGAGAATACTGTCTGCAACCCAGAAAAACCCTAGGAAAAACTCCAACACTTTTGATTCCAAAAATACTGAGACCACACGGTCTCAACCACCTATATCAGATCTCTGGTGTGAACACGCAGCTACCCAGCAGTAAAAAGTCACCAGAACTGAGCAAATGAACAAATACAAAAAGAGAACAGAGACCAGCACAAGCCCCAAAGGGGACCTGACTGAACTCAAAAAGCAAGGCAGCAAAAACAAGGGAAATCAAACCACAGGAAATAAAACAGAAAGTAACTTATCTGAATGATAGCAGGAGACAGCAGAAAAGCAAGCTGAATTCCAACCAAGACCAGGAAGTAACAATTGATCACTGGCAAGGATCATGGGAGGTCAGTTCACTTATATCAAGCCAGTCCGTCCCACCTGATAACCATTCATCAATTGCAGGTGATGGACTTTTGCTGTTCAACATAGATTCAATACCCTCAGCAACCACCAGAGGGAGCCTCAGCTCCGAAGTCATCTCCAACACGTTCACAACAGTACCCCCCCTTGAGGAGGGGTCACCGAACCCTCACGTGCGCCACCAGGCCGATCAGGATGAACTCGGTGATAGGCACGGACAAGTCTCTCAGCATGAATGTCAGAAGCAAACACCCAAGAATTGTCCTCCTGACCATAACCTTTCCATTTAACCAAGTATTGGAGTCTCCGTCTAGCCAAACGAGAATCCAATATCTTCTCAACCTCATACTCCAAATTGCCTTCAATCAAAACAGGATCAGGAGGCGCAGCAATAGGAACCACAGGCTTGACCACCTATATCAGATCTCTGGTGTGAACACGCAGCTACCCAGCAGTAAAAAGTCACCAGAACTGAGCAAATGAACAAATACAAAAAGAGAACAGAGACCAGCACTAAGCCCCCAAAGGGGACCTGGCTGAACTCAAAAAGCAAGGCAGCAAAAAAAAGAGAAATCAAACCACAGGAAGAAAAACAGAAAGTAACTTATCTGAAAGATAGCAGGAGACAGCAGAAAAGCAAGCTGAATTCCAACCAAGACCAGGAAGTAACAATTGATCACCGGCGAGGATCATGGGAGGTCAGCTCACTTATATCAAGCCAGTCCGTCCCACCTGATAACCATTCATCAACTGCAGGTGGTGGACTTTTGCTGTTCAACATAGGTTCAATACCCTCAGCAACCACCAGAAGGAGCCTCAGCTCCGAAGTAGTCTCCAACACGTTCACAACACCCCTCCAAAAGGCCCTACCAATGCCTCATTATTCCACCCCAGCTCTGAGGATAGTGTTGGGAAGCGGATAGCGTATTGTCCCACCGTAAGAGTTCCCTGTTGAAGATTGAAAAGGGACTCAGTCATCGAAACCAAGCGCCCTGGCTCATCAAAGACCCTTACAGAATGTGTCCAAGAAGCTCTGTATACTAGATACAACTGGGTCATCCCGCTCCCACAGGGGGTTCACCCAAGCTTAAGTCCCCCTCGAGATAGGACACGATAAATGCCACCTTGGCTCGATCAGAAGACTATTGCTGGGGCAAAAGCTCAAAGTGTAGGCGGCACTGGTTCAGAAACCCCGACACAATTTGGGATCTCTGCTATACCTAGGAGGCTTTCCCAAACGCGGCGGCAGGTGAGGTGCAGGGTCACGGAGCAGGGCAGAGGCAGCAGCAGAGGACTGGAGAGAAAGTAAATGGTCATCGACGGATGCCATGTAGCTAAGAATATGGGACTGAGTATCACGTTGCTGATCGAGCTACTGCTGAAGCCCTGCCAGCAGGGAGCGTTCCCTGGATCGGAGGTCTGTAAGGCAGACAGCCGGGTGTCCATAGACTTCATAAAGGACATGATTCGGGTCTGATTTTCCCGCAAAAAGAGAAATTCTTTGTGTTGCGGCTGAGGTACCAGCGTGGTCCATGGCCTGACTATGCTGCGACGTCTATGGAAAGACATGCTACGAGAGTTGACCCTCTGGGTCGCGGCACTTAAGCTCCCACGAACGAGCAGACCAGGAAGAGCCGACACCTATACAGGGAACGTTAGGGGCAGACCCGAGGGAGTCAAGTACCGTGACAGCTGGCACCAAGAGAGGCGGCTCAAGAGGGGATGAGGAGCACCACAGGCAGAACTAAGGAGAGGGGATAGACTGAACCCAACCGGGGCTTGGGAGACAGGGCCACCAAGATGGATAACTCGTGCAGAAGCAAAGACTCAGGTAACAGGACGGGACAGAGGGATCAGGATAGAGCAGATAGACCGGAGGGAGCAGGTAACCTGCACGTAGCAGGTAGTCAGGACGAAGCAGGTAGTCAGGACCAGGCAGGTAGTCAGGACAGAGCAGGTAGTCAGGAGAAGGGCCTGAACAGCGTACAGTATGCACACGGTAATCAGGCGCCTCCAATATGGAGGAGCCACCTGATATACCCTGTGCTGGCACCTGATTGGAGGGCTAATGCCTCTGGGAAGATGCAGAGAGGGTTAAGAAGGCAGAGGAGCCCACGACCTAAGGCGCATGCACGGGGCTGAAACAGGCCAGAAGGAGAATAGTGGGGAGACACCACACTGGATTCCTGGGCAGCAGGATGACTTTCTTCTTATTGTTTGTATGTGTTTATTTAACCCTTGAATAACTCTAGGATTAGTAATGAATAGGTGTCTTATTGACACCTCTTCATTCCAAAGCTGGGCTTAATGTCACCTTACAATAGAAAGGTGACATTAACCCCTTATTAACCCCTCTTGCCACCCCTGCAGGGCAAGTGGGAAGAACCAGGCAAAGCTCCAGAATAAGGGCAACTAATAGATGCGCCTTTTCTGGGCAGCTGCGGGCTGCTGTTTTTAGCCTGGGGGCCCTTTCTAGCCTGAGAATAGCAGCCCGCACCTCTATAGTTTTGCCAGGTTGGTTCTAAAACTAAGGGAGACTCCACATCAGTTTGTTTTTCATTCATTCTCTCCTACTCGCTGTTGCTGGCAGAGCAGGGGAGAATAATGACAGGCAGCTTCAGCACCACAGGCAGGGAACAGTGCTTACTGCAGCGCTTCTTCCCAGCAGCTGTCGGTGTGGTCCTGATGTGGCACACATGCGGCACATGGTTGCCACATGTGTGCCACACGGATGTACCACATATACACACAGACACACGGACACGGATATCTCCGGTACCGATTTTTCCGGTATCGGAAATATCAGGACGTGTGAAACCGGCCTAAGAACTTGACAATACCCATTTAAGAATTTGTTTTATTTCATAAAAGTGATTTGTCATAAAGACATAAGGACATTTTGTTCGGATTTTAAGAGAATAAAGATATTCTACAGTTTGTTAAATTATTTCACATCTAGAAATAATACACTGCCTATTATATTTTTCTCTATCTCTGTCCTGTGATGCTAGTAGGAGTTTGTAGCTGAGAATCAAGTGGGCTTTACCTCGCTGCGGGTTTTTTCACTGCTGGTGAGGTGGTCAAATTATCGAGGTGGTCAACTTTTAGACAGCGTTCACACACAGCAGTCATGCTACGATTTTAAACAGCTGCAATCTTTGCACAGTTTCCCCACATGATCATTAAATCTTGCAGGGACACAGCTGTTTCACAGCAGGATGAAATGATTGTGGAAGGAAACAGTGGAAAGATTGTAGCAGCATAGAGTTGTTGCTATTAAGGCTAAGTGCACACGTTCAGGAATATTTGCGTTTTTTTCGCGTTTTTTCGCGGGAAAAAACGCGTCAAAAACGCATGTATTAAGCATCCTATCATTTAGAATGAATTCCGCAAATTTTGTGCACATGGTGCGTTTTTTTCCGCAAAAAAAACGCATCGCGGAAAATCTAGCAGTTTGTCCATTAATTTTGCGGATTTCTAGCGTTTTTCCCTCTTTATTATTGACCTAGAAAGTTCAGGAAAAAATCGCGGTAAAAACGCGTCAAAACCGCGCAAAAAACGCACCAAAAACGCGCAAAATCCGCGCAAAAAACGCGCGTTTTTGCCGCGCAAAAAGTCCGGTTTTGCTCAGGAATATTCTGCAAACATTCTGCAAACGTGTGCACTTAGCCTTAAAGCTGCAGCATGACTGCAGCATGTGAATGCAGCCTTAGAATAGGGATTTATGTTAAAGAGGTAATTTAGAAGTGACAAGTAGGATTATACTGTTAATTTATTTATAAGAAATATATTTAAACCATTTAAAAGATCTTTTTGAGTTTTTTTTATGTACTTCCAAGTGATGGTGGAGTAATGGTAGCATCTTCTCTTTAACCCCTCCATGACCGGAGGTAGTTTCATTTTTGCGTTTTTGTTTTTTGCTCCTCTTCTTCCCAAAGCCATAACTTCTTTATTTTTTGGTCAAAATGGCCATGTGAGGGCTTGTTTTTTTCGGGACTAGTTGTACTTTTGAACTACATTGGTTTTAACATATCAATCACTTGAAAATTGACAAAAAATTCCAAGTGCGGTGAATTTGCAAAAAAACTGCAATTCCACAATAGTTTTTTGTTTTGCTTTTTTATTATGTTCACTAAATGCTAAAACTGACCTACCATTATTATTCTCCAGGTCATTACAAGTTCAAAAATACCAAACATGTCTAGGTTCTGTTTCATCTAACTGGTGAAAATTCCAAAGTTTGTTAAAGTAAAAAAATGTGCCATTTTACGATACCCATAGCATCTCCATTTTTCGTCATCTCGGGTTGAGTGTGGGGTTATTTTTTTGCACGCCGAGGTGATGTTTTTAATGGTACCATTTTGGTTCAGATATGATCTTTTGATCACCCGTTATTGCATTTTAATGCAATGTTGCAGCAACCTAAAAAAGTAATTCTGGCATTTTGACTTTCTTTCTCATTACGCTGTTTAGCTATCGTGTTAATTCTTATTTTATGTTGATAGATTGGGCAATTCTGAATGCGGTGATACCAAATATATGTATATTTGATTTTTTTTATTGTTTTATTTCGAATGGAGTGAAAGAGGGGTGATTTGAACTTTTATATTTTTTAATTTCTTGTATTTTTTTAATTTTTTTTTTACTTTTGGCATGCTTTTATAGTCTCCATGGGAGACTAGAAGCTTCCATAACCCTATTGCCCAGGCTGCGCTCATAGCAATCTGGCAGAGACAGCAATAGAGGTCTGTTGGAGACATCTGATTGTCATGCCAACCCATCGGTGACCGGCAATCACATGATGGATTGCTGGAAGAGCGTGTTAAACGCTGCTGTCAGAGTTTGACAGTGGCATTTAACGAATTAACAGCCACAGGTGGATCGCGATTCCACCCGTGGCTGTTAGAGGCATAGAGGGTATCCGACATTGGCGTATTATTATGCCCAATGTTGGAAAGGGGTTAAATGTTGAGCAGTACGTCGATGAATTCATGATACTGTCAATGAAATGTATTTCCTCAATACCAGACACCAAGCATTTTTCTAAATTCATTTTCTAAATGCATGGTGACTACAGTGACATACAGTGGTGGCAGTGTCCTTATGTGGAGCTGCAAGAGTGCTGCTGGTGATGAGTAGTCACCTTTCATTGATGGTATCATGAATTCACAGGTGTACTGCTCTATATTGAAAGAGAAGATGCTACTATTATTTTGCACACTTAGTAGACGTGCACTTTTCAAAAAGGACACTGATCTAAAACACACTGTACATATGTTGCATTTCTGAAGACTAACAGGGTAAAAGTGATTAGATGGCCAAGTATGTCTCACTAGCTGCACCCAACAGAAACATCTACAAGGAATTCTGAAGTAGCAAATTGAGCATCACACTATGTCCAGCATCCAGGCTCTAAAAGAGTTCTTTCTTGAAGAATGGAAAATGATAGATGTTACTAGATGTTACAATATATCGCCAACTTGTTCATTACATGCCTCAAACAATTGGTGATGTCCTTAAAAATCATGTTGGTCATATAAAATACTAGATGTAGGAGGTTATGATGTGGGGTTTATTCATTTTTGCATTATCTAATGTGAGCAAAACTGAAGATTTTGTAATGAAAGTTATATTATGAACCTTACTGTCATGTTAAGGGTTAAAACTGTTTTATCAAAGTTAGACATTTTGGAAATTATTCTTGTGTTCAGTGAGATGTTAATTAAAATCTTACTTTTCAAAGAGGAAGTACTCATTTGTGTGAAGAACTGTATATATACATACACATATATTTATATGCATTATTAGAGATGGGCAGGTCACTTCATGCAACCCTGGTCTATGGTCCAACTCAGTGCTATCTGGCAGTGGACAAGGGCTATGAGAATTTGGTAAATGTGTACTTTTCTAACATGTAACAAAGAAAAAACAGAGGCGCTATATGTGTGTATCTGTATAGCAATATACAGTTATATGAAAAAGTTTGGGCACCCCTATTAATCTTAAGCTTAATGTTTTATAAAAATTGGTGTTTTTGCAACAGCTATTTCAGTTTGATATATCTAATAACTATTGGACACAGTAATGTTTCTGCCTTGAAATGAGGTTTATTGTACTAGCAGAACATGTGCAATCTGCATTCAAACAAAATTTGACAGGTGCATAAGTATGGCCACCCTTATCATTTTCTTGTTTTAAACACTCCTACCTACTTTTTACTGACTTACTAAAGCACTTTTTTTGGTTTTGTAACTTCATAGCCAGGTGTATGCAATCATGAGAAAAGCTACTTAAAGTGGCCACTTGCAAGTTGTTCTCTTGTTTGAATCTCCTCTGAAGAGAGGCATCATGGGCTCCTCAAAACAACTGTCAAATGATCTGAAAACAAAGATTATTCAACATAGTTGTTCAGGGGAAGGATACAAAAAGCTGTCTCAGAGATTTAACCTGTCAGTTTCCACTGTGAGGAACATAGTAAGGAAATGGAAGAACACAGGGACAGTTCTTGTTAAGGCCAGAAGTGGCAGGCCAAGAAAAACATCAGAAAGGCAGAGAAGAAGAATGGTGAGATCAGTCAAGGACAATCCTCAGACCACCTCCAGAGAGCTGCAGCATCAACTTGCTGCAGATGGTGTCACTGTGCATCGGTCAACTATACAACGCACTTTGCACAAGGAGAAGCTGTATGGGAGAGTGATGCGAAAGAAGCAGTTTCTGCAAGTACGCCACAAACAGAGTCGGCTGAGGTATGCAAAAGCACATTTAGAGAAGCCAATTTCTTTTTGGAAGAAGGTCCAGTGGACTGATGAAACCAAGATTGAGTTGTTTGGTCATACAAAAAGGCGTTATGCATGGCGTCAAAAAGCACAGCATTCCAAAAAAAACACTTGCTACCCACAGTAAAATTTGGTTGAGGTTCCATCATGCTTTGGGGCTGTGTGGCCAATGCCGGCACTGGGAATCTTGTTAATGTTGAGGGACGCATGGATTCCACTCAGTATCAGCAGATTCTTGACAATAATGTTCAAGAATCAGTGACAAAGTTGAAGTTACGCAGGGATGGATCTTTCAGCAAGACAATGATCCAAAACAACACCCAAATCTACTCAGGCATTCATGCAGAGGAACAATTACGATACGATACGATACACTTTATTGATCCCGGGGGGAAATTACAGTATTACAGCAGCAATACAAACAGCAGTACATAAAATATTAGGACACAAATCTTGCACAGGTATACCGACATTACATAATAAATAAAAGTGTGTAGTTCAGGTGTATATAAGACAATGTTAATTGACATTAGTACACCAGCCATCAGTCATTATTTTCTACCACCCTTAGGAAATTATTATATATCCCCATAGCAGTAGGTACAAACTATTTCTGAATTTCTCCTTCTTGCACCTTAATAGGATTAGACGGCTGCTGAATGTGCTCTTCTGCTTCAAGAACAGCTCGTATAGGGGGTGTGTATTATTGTTCATTATAGCCCTACACTTCTTCTGAATACTATCCTCCAATACCTCCTCAAAAGAGTCAAGATGGAGGCCAACAGCTGCACTTGCCTTCTTGATAAGTTTGTTGAGCTTATTAGCGTCAGCTACTTGCACACTACTGCCCCAGGAAATGATAGCAAAAAAGATTGCGCTTGCTAGAACGGACTGGTAGAACATCTCCAGCATTGTACTGCACACATTGAACGACCTGAGCTTCCGCAGAAAGTACAGTCTGCTCATTCCCTTCTTGTAAATCTTTTCTGTATGACACCTCCAATTGAGTTTACTGTCAAGGTGAACCCCCAAATATTTGTAGCTCTCAACAATCTCAACCTCCTGGCCAGCAATGGTGATCGGTAAGTAATCCTCCTTTTTCCTTCTATAATTCACCACCATCTCCTTGGTTTTCTTTACATTTAGTTCTAGACAGTTAGTCCGACACCAATCCACAAAGTCAGAAACCACCCTTCTTTATTCCTCCTCCCCCGGCACCCCACAATGCCCCCTACAATCACGGAGTCATCTGAGAATTTTTGGAGGTGACAAAATCAGATTTATACTGAAAGTCAGCTGTATACAATGAGAAGAGGAAGGGTGACAGCACTGTACCCTAAGGGGCTCCAACATTGCCAGACACCACCTCCCCATGCTTACAAACTGCGGCCTGTCTGTCAGGTAGTCAATTATCCAGTTCACCATCCCCTCATCTACCTCCATATCAGTCAACTTATTACGTAGTAAAAGCGGCTGTAGGGTATTGAAAGCACTAGAGAAGTCAAAGAACATGGCGTGCACTGCAGTTCCATCATTGTCCAAGAACGAATGCATTGTATGTAGAAGAGACACTACAGCATCATTCACCCCCAATCTCTGCTGGTACGCAAACTGCAGGGGGTCAGTGTAGGCCCTCACCCTCGGGCACAAGTAGGCGAGTATTATTCTCTCCAAGGACTTCATAGCATGCGATGTTAAGGCCACTGGACGATAGTCGTGTGGGGAAGTTGGAAAAGTGGTCTTAGGAACCGGCACCAGGCAGGTGGTCTTCCACAGTTCTGGTACCCCCTGTGATTGAAGGCTCCAGTTAAACAGGTGCTGGAAGATAGTACACAGTTGGTTTGCACATGCTCTGAGGACACGTGGGCTGAGGCTATCAGGCCCTGCTGCTTTGCCAATAACAAGTCTGCTAAACTGTCTTCTCATGTCGCTTTGGGAGACAGTGAAAGCAGGCAGCTTATCCCCCAATGTCAATGCTGCAGAGCTACAGGAAGCGACTAGAGGCTGTTATTTTTGCAAAAGGAGGATCTACTAAATATTAATGTCACTTTTCTGGTGAGGTGCCCATACTTATGCACCTGTCAAATTTTGTTTGAATGCAGATTGCACATGTTCTGCTAGTACAATAAACCTCATTTCAAGGCAGAAACATTACTGTGTCCAATAGTTAATAGATATATCAAACTGAAATAGCTGTTGCAAAAACACCAATTTTTATCAAACATTAAGCTTAAGATTAATAGGGGTGCCCAAACTTTTTCATATAACTGTATGTAAAGACACAGTCCTCTTGGGTGCTCACCTGTGATGGTTGTGGTCGAGCAGGCATAACTGACTAAGGAGAGCAGCTAGCCTAGTTATATGAAGGGCTGACCAGGTGATCTAATCAGAACCTATAAGGCTAGGATTTAGGCTGGACACCACCTGCCAACACACAGAACTTATAAGGTTTGAAATTGACCCTAATGTGAGGCTCATAATTGATGACACGAGGGTGACCTGCAAGAATCTGTCCCAATTATTGAGATTATACAGATTTTCAGCCATGCCAATTTTGGGAAGGCAACAAAATTCCTGACACATTGATACCTGCGATGTTGGCTCCAGACCGGGTCAACAAGCAAGAGAAGCAGAAAGAAAAAATAAACTGTACTTGATCCAAATCCACTGGCAAATGGATAATGATAAAATATAGGAGAAAGAGATGTCGTACTCTAAACATAGCAAAAAAAGTGAAAATAACATTATTTCATGCCAGAGGTACGCAACATTTAGACTCAAGGTGTGAGCCTTTCTCAAGTCAATTGTTGTGTACCTTTGACATGGAATCAATTTTTTTAATTTTTTTGCCACATTTGGAGTGAAGCCTTATTTTTTCATATATATATATATATATATATATATATATATATAAGTGGTGCAGCCAAGGGTGTAGTGCTGGATGGAAGATATATCTGTCATGGGTGTATCGCCACGAGGATCGTCGCGATTACACACTCTGACTTCTCACAGCTGAGTTGCTGTTTCTTTGTGTTTGGTAATGAGGGAGTTAATTTTACCTAGCTCTTTGCTAAGACTAGGTCCAGCCTCGCCCGGCTGCTTTTGATTATGTTCTAATTAGATTCCTTCATATACCTGCCAGTCTGCTTGTTAGATGCCGGTGAAAGCATTCATGTAGTCTAGCAGACTGGATCGGTTCTGAGAATACTTAAGCTAAGAGCTCCTTAGTTGTTTTTACTCTTATAGCTTATAGTTTATCTCTGAGACCTTAGGTGTTCCTACTGTGTGTGAGTGTTGTATGTAAGACTTTATTTACTTTATTTCTTGTCTTTCTTGTATGTCTTTCTGTTCATTAACCGTTACCTGTTCATTCCCTTTGGTGGTAATCAGGGTCCTTCTTAGGACTAGATTACAGTTGGTAGGGATTGATAGGAGACAGGGTTTACGCTGGTGGCCTGGACCTCTGTACCTTTAACAGTACCTCCAGGTAGAGGGATTAGTTAGGACCCCAGTTTAGGGTCAGCATAGACCCCGGTCACCCTCTAGCCGGAGACAGCGTATAACGGATTCCGTATTGACCCACTGGACATTCTGTCAGGTAATTCTATGTTATCATATATCTATGCGCATGTTATATAGTATGTTGCCCTTTTGATATAGATTACTGTCATCACATATATATATTATATATATATATATATATATATATATCTGCTATACAGCGTGACATTTTCACCGGCCCTACTAAAGATTTTCCCCAGCTGTCATGGATCCAGTAGCCCAGCTGGCCCGGCAGTTGCAGGGGTTGTCCATGGAGTTGGCAGACATTAAGTCCAAGGTTTTGTCCCCCCCGGAGCAAACCAGATCTGAACCTAAGGTTGCTCTCCCGGACAGGTTCACTGGTGGGCGGGACAAATTTTTTACTTTCCGGGAGGCATGTAAATTGTACTTTCGGCTGCGGCCTCGGTCATCTGGGAGTGAAGAGCAGAGGGTGGGAATTGTTATCTCGCTCTTACAAGGGGACCCTCAATCTTGGGCGTTCTCTATTCCTCCAGGCTCCCCAGATCTCCAGTCAGTGGATCGATTTTTTACTGCCCTGGGTCTGGTATATGATGATCCGGATCGAGTTTCCCTTGCTGAAACAAAGTTACGTAAAATACGGCAAGGAAATCGTCCAGCGGAGGAATATTCTTCTGAGTTCCGTAGATGGGCAACAGATACTCAGTGGAATGACCCAGCTCTTAGGAGCCAGTTTTGTCAAGGGTTGTCTGACAAATTAAAAGATGTGTTATCTCAGTATGATTCTCCTCCATCACTGGAGGCTGCTATGGCCCTCGCTATTCGCATTGATAGACGAATTCGGGGAAGACGCGAGGTAACTCCGCCTCCCGTGATGACTCCACCTACTACTAAAGTCCCTTATACTGAGGTTCCCCTGGTCTGTTCTGAGGAACCCATGCAGTTGGGAGGGACATCTTTTTGTAGGAGGGAATCGGCGGTGCACCGCAAGACTAGAAGGTGTTTCTTTTGCGGGAGAGAGGGACATTTTGTTGGGGGGTGTCCATCCCGGGCCTCTTTGAGCAAAGGAGTTAACCTGGGAGTGTGTATTTCGTCCCCAAATCCCTCTCAGTTTCTCGTGCCTGCGGAGGTGGTGATTGGTACTAGAACTGAGAGGATTTCTGTTTTTCTTGATAGTGGGTCCGAGGCTAATCTGGTGGACGCTCGGTTTGCCCAGGTGCATGGTATGCAACTGAGTGTATTGGCCAAACCGGTCCCTATAGTATCTATTGATTCTAGACCTCTCGGTCAAGGTAGCTTGGTACAAGCTGTTCATAACATAGATCTTCGAGTAGGGGCAATACATAAAGAGCAATTGTCTTGTTATGTGTTGGAGGGTCTACCCACTCCTATTGTGTTGGGACTTCCTTGGTTGGCTAAACATAACCCAGTGATTGATTGGCAATCCGGAAAGATAAGCCAGTGGGGTGAATTTTGCAGGAATAACTGCATGAGCACGGTCATCGGTGCGGTTGTGCCTAGGACTTTGTCTCCTTTTCTGGAGGACTTTGGGGAGATGTTCTCAGAGGAGGGGTGTAAAGAGTTACCTCCTCATCGCGCATATGACTGCTCAATAAAGTTGCTTCCTGATGCCTTATCTCGTACTTTCCCAGGGGCCGGGAAGACGGATGATCCGGTTCCTATTCCTCAGGAGGGAGTTGTAGTGTCAGCTGTATGCTCTGAGCTTGAGGGGGAGGTATTGGGGGCTCAGGGGACGCCCCTGGGGGACTTCCAGGGAGACTGATAGTTCCAGATTGGTTAAGACTGAAGGTTACGGGGAACCGTTACAAACGGATGGCTGATAGGGGGAGAGTTTCTGGTCTAGATCTGAAGGTGAACGATCTGGTTTGGTTGTCTACCAGGAATATAAAACTTAAAGTTTCCTCCTGTAGGTTGGGTCCCAGATTCATCGGGCCGTACAGGATCAGTTCCATAATTAATCCTGTGGCATTTCGTCTGGACCTCCCTCCTACGTTTAAAATTCATAATGTGTTTCACAAGTCATTACTTAAAAAGTATGTGGCACCAGTCATACCGTCACCTCTACCTCCGCCTTCAGTGGTGGTCAATGATAACGTGGAATTTCATGGGTCGAAAATCATTGACTCACGTCTCAGTCGCCGATCCCTTCAGTACTTGGTTCATTGGAGGGGTATGGTCCTGCGGAGAGGACGTGGGTCCCTGCGTCTGATGTTAACGCAGATCGATTGGTTCGGACCTTTCACACAACTCACCCGGGCAGACCTGGCCCTGAGGGTCCGGAGTCCCCTCGTAGAGGGGGGGTACTGTCATGGGTGTATCGCCACGAGGATCGTCGCGATTACACACTCTGACTTCTCACAGCTGAGTTGCTGTTTCTTTGTGTTTGGTAATGAGGGAGTTAATTTTACCTAGCTCTTTGCTAAGACTAGGTCCAGCCTCGCCCGGCTGCTTTTGATTATGTTCTAATTAGATTCCTTCATATACCTGCCAGTCTGCTTGTTAGATGCCGGTGAAAGCATTCATGTAGTCTAGCAGACTGGATCGGTTCTGAGAATACTTAAGCTAAGAGCTCCTTAGTTGTTTTTACTCTTATAGCTTATAGTTTATCTCTGAGACCTTAGGTGTTCCTACTGTGTGTGAGTGTTGTATGTAAGACTTTATTTACTTTATTTCTTGTCTTTCTTGTATGTCTTTCTGTTCATTAACCGTTACCTGTTCATTCCCTTTGGTGGTAATCAGGGTCCTTCTTAGGACTAGATTACAGTTGGTAGGGATTGATAGGAGACAGGGTTTACGCTGGTGGCCTGGACCTCTGTACCTTTAACAGTACCTCCAGGTAAGGGATTAGTTAGGACCCCAGTTTAGGGTCAGCATAGACCCCGGTCACCCTCTAGCCGGAGACAGCGTATAACGGATTCCGTATTGACCCACTGGACATTCTGTCAGGTAATTCTATGTTATCATATATCTATGCGCATGTTATATAGTATGTTGCCCTTTTGATATAGATTACTGTCATCACTTAAAATATATATATATATATATCTGCTATACAGCGTGACAATATCTCTCCCAGCAGAATTAAGTTTGGCCGGGATTTTACCTAAAGTGGAGGACCAGTAATGATGCCACTACCATGTGATCAGCCCACGTGATGTGTACCTCACCTGTGGGTGGGGTTATGGGCTATGTAATGAAGATTGTTGTTTGGCACATGGTGAGTGTATGTGCTAGGTGTGAGGAACTAGGCTGGAGTTAGCCTGAACTTGTTTTGATGGACTACCTGTGCTGCAAAGGGTTAGCAGCAAGACTCCTAACAACCCTGGGAATGGCACCTGGCGGACGCCACTGACCAGGCAGCCACTTAGTTAAGCCCGTCCTGTGCAAGGGTGAGTCTGAGACCAGTGGTTCTCCATGCTGGAGTATGTTTGTGTTTTTTCCTTTTTTTTTGCTAAACTGCTGTTTAAAGTGACATTAAACCACTGAAGTTGGACTCTAAACCTGTGGGTTGCCTCATTACTGTGGCCCTGCCACAGCCTATCAGAGCAAATCCCTACAATGTATATATATATATATATATATATATATATAGTAATTGTATTAGAGATGTGCCTCGTTGTTCTCAGTCGGAAAGTTATAAAAATAATTGGATGAACCAATTATCAGTTTGACAGGAACTATAAGAAGAAGCTACTAAATAAAAAGCCTATACTAGCAAATTTTGTTTCCCAATGTTCTGCTGTCCAGCTTTCTTTGTTGCATTTGCCTCAGTTAAGCAGACTATTAACATCCTGTTTAATTTATTTGAAGTTCAGTACAAAGCCAGTTATTAGCAGTGAGAAACCCCACATACCAGAAGGCAGGAAACATTAACTGTATCTCATTAGAACATTATGTACAAAATCTGACAATTATTGATGTGCTGTAAGAGTGTAATCCAGGTCATGATTCTCAAAAATGTGGAACACATTCAAAAGTAAATAAAAAATCCTATTGTTTATTAAATATGGTTAGCTTATGTATAGTCACTAATGAAAAAGAACTGCTAAAATGCCAAAAAAGGATGATTGAAGAAATACCGTATTTTTTGGATTATAAGACACACTTTTTTCTCCCAAATTTGGGGGGAAAATGGAGGTATGTCTTATAATGCGGATATATCTTACCGGCTGCAGTGAAGCGGGGTCCCAAAAGTCGCGGCTGGAGGAGGAAAGAGTGGAGTGTTGCTGCAGGCCGCATGCTGGGATGAGGGGGTGTTCTGATGTGCAGTGCGCTGCTGTGGGTGTCTGGTGCGCCGGTGCTGCCTGGTGCTGCGGATGGTGCTCCGATGCTGCGGGCGGTGCTTCAGTGCTGCTCTGATGACATTTTGTGAAAGGCCAGAGCCCCCCCAGCAGTTCCATGGTTTTCTGTGCAGCACCGGAGCACCGCCCGCAGCACCGGAGCACCACCTGGAGCACCGGACACCCACAGCAGCATCGGAACACCCCCTCATCCCAGCATGCGACCTTCAGCAGCGATCCACTCTTTCCTCCTCCAGCCGTGACCCTGGGACCCCACTTCCCGGCAACCACCACATCAAGTAAGCAATAAGATGCATGGATTATTAGAAGCACCACCATTTTATTAAAAAAAGGTTTTTTTCCTATTTTTCTCCCTCACTCCTTTCCTTTGCATTGCACACTGAGCATCTCCTTGCCCTGGCATGCCACTCTGTGTGACTCCAGTCATGTGAATCCTCACATAGTGCACAATCTGCACTGTGAGGATTCTCTATTGCTGAAGCCAGGAGAGGTGAGCGTGTAATCTCAAATATTTGATTTGCATACGTGCAATCACATGCGATCACATGCCATTACATGGACAAGGTCTTACTCAATGCAAATGTATTGAGCAAGGCCAGATACAGTCTTGTTGGAATGTTCAAATTTACAAATTGCATAATTGTGGTCACAAGACTGGCCATTCACGGCACCTGCACCAGAGAATCCTCACAGCACACATTGCGGACAATGTAAGGATTCACAAGTCTGCAGTAACATAGATTGACTGCAGATTTGTAGCTTAAGACCAGACCACCCCATCATAAGCAGGAATACAATGACAGATAACACTTCTATAGACAGTTGATAGTACAGGACCCACCAATCACAATAGGTGATATCACAGCTGACCCTGCTCCCTCTCCTGTCACAATGATCTTCACACAGGCTCATTAGGCTCGGAGGCGCAGATTCTGGTCAGCCACTAAGATTTGGGATCTATTCTGGCAGTCTGGGTATGTGTGCTGTCCAGCTGGAGTTATCAGCTGCCTGCTTCAGCCAACTGGAAAAACCACACTCTTACTAAAGTTTCCAGCACATTGCTAGGCAGCTAAGGGTATGTGCAAATTGTGTCTTTTTAACCCTGAACATACATAGCAATGTCAAAACATCTTTGCCGTGCACATGTTCCGTCTTATGTCACGTCTTTTAACCACTTCAGGGTTAAAATCCTAAAGCGATTATAAGAAATTACATGCTCATCATTTGGTCATGCTATCCTGTAAAGCTGCACACTCTCTATATTTGAAGCATAAAGCAACAGATGCCAGAGTTGTTGCTTGAGTGATGGCAAAAGCACCAGTGAAGCCACTTCAGGAAGAAGACGGCCGGCACTGTCCTGAAGTGGCTTTGCCTTAAAAAACTTGGCGGGTGCGCGAGTGGTTTAAAGATGCTGGGTACTGTACACAGAACCTAGTCTAATTATCTATTTCCGGAGTGCTTTGCTCCCTAGGCCTCCCTGCTTCCTACTTGTCAAAAGAGGTGCACTCCTAATTGAGTGTGACTTTGGATCAGCAACATCATAGAAATTGGCCAGCCAGCTTCAGAGTAGCGATTACAAGCTCTACACAGAAGAGCTTGTAATTACTGTTCTACTTGCCTAAATGATCTACCACCACTGACAGCCTCCAGCGGTGGCCGATAACCTTGCTAACAAACAGAAAACAAAAATAAAAATTGCTCCGTTCTTGAGAATGGAGAAGATTTTTATTAGCTTGTACAGTAAATTGCAAAGTAGCTTGCTTTTATAAGCACTTTGACATTTTAACCATTTATATAATGAGAATAAACCTTTAAGTTTAAGACCAGCATAAGGAATATCTTAAAAAATCCCCACCCTCCTAATCTTGCCAGAGAGCCTAATACAAATCCTACCCTGAATAATGAGCATTGGATTCTGATTGTGATGAAACATCTATGGTAATTGATTTAGGCTGCAGGAGATACACACTACAATAGATTTGCTTCATGGAATGTATATTGAGGTATGGAAATGTATTATTCTTTCTAAGGGGAAATAGGTTTGCTTTGTTTATTGTCTTACCAAGACCAATATATACTAAGGCTGCTGAATGAAATAAATAAAACAACCTGCTGTGTTTTTCTTTCCAAAAAACTGTGATCTGAAAGCACATACAAAATGAAATTCGGAATTCCTTTAAAATCTTTGCATTTATGCTGTGGACCTACAGTGCAGTGAAAAAACCTATTTGCCTTTCACTAGATCTTTTATTTTTTTATTATTTTTCGTATTTAAGTGTTTACGATCATCCAAGTAATTTTAGCGTAAGATAAGGACAACATTAATAACCACAAAATGTAGGTTATAAATGCTCAAACCATTTATTGAATTTACAAATTTATTCAAACCTTTTATCATTCATAAAAAAAGTAATTGCCCATCTGAACCTGATAACTGGCTGTCCCAATCATGGGAATACTAAGTAAGTATAAGGCACTCCGTGTAGGAAGATGAGGTGCCCAAGTGGGGTACAACTAGAGTTGAGTGAATTTGTTAGGGATCCCTCTTATTCGGCAAGCTATAGCGCTTACCGAATAAGCTGCAGAGGGAACCTGGCTTCCTGGCTGGCTGTTCAGCTGATCGGCGCCGCAGCTGCATGTGTCGCGGCTGTGTCACAGTCACAGCACATGTATGGAGAGCCTGTGTGTTGGGCTTTCCATGCATGTGCTGTGACTGTGACACAGCCGCGACACATGCAGCTGCAGCGCTGATCAGCCGGAGCGATCCAGGAAGTTACATGTATCCATAAAATGTTGTATACACTCAACGGCACTAAAAATGCAATGTGAATACATTCTAACCTAAGTAGCTTCAAATGCATAAATAAAAAAACCTGTCAGGAACTTTAGAGTTATCAAACTAATTACATTTCTGGCTAGGTTAGTAAAAGGCAAGTTCAAGCATACCTTCCTGCGTTATATCTACTGAATACACGGCAGACGTTATTCGCGCACCTGCTACAATATCAATACATTGTCAGTCTGCCATGGCTAACCTCCCTCTCTATTATCAATCTTTTATACCATCTTTTCTCCAATCCTTTTAAACAATTTTATGAATCAATAATTTATAGCTAAAGTAACAATATACAGTGCAAGGATGTCTTTGCGTATTTAACCCCATACTGAACCCATAATAAATTTATGCTTCTGGTAGTTGGAAACATTGTTCTTTGTGTCTTTAAAGGGAATCTGTTATACAATGCAATTTTTTGCATAAGTTCTCAATTCCAAATCATCCTGTTATTGTAGGGCCTTTTAGGTTGCTGCTAGCCCTATATAAACCCATTTTGCAACATGTGTGATGCTGAGCACATCCGTATATTCTTGAGGATATGCTTCACAGAATTGTATACTTTTGGTGTTGCCAACAACAACCTGGCAAGTAGAAATTTGCCTTTGGATCCTACAGAGCAGCTCCTTTTCCACTGGCTATTATCTTGTAAGTATGGTGTTGGCTATTTCCCGGTTGTTGCTGCGAGGAGGCAGCGCAGATATTGGGTGCATCCTCTCTTCACCCAACGTCCTACAAAAGGTCATTTTGCCTAGCTGTATGGCCATCTACAGAGGCATCCATACAAAAAATGGCCTACTTGCAAATGTCGCTGCATACCTTTGACCTTCTACTGGAGGAGCTTCAGACAGGATTGACTTTTCCAAATACCTGCTTTCGCCGATGCATTTCTGCTAAAGAACGGCTACTGCTTACCCTGAGATAACCTTTGTTTTCTATTTTTGTTTTATTAAAATATACTTAACCATTATTTTTATAAAATGATACAAATAGCATATTTCTGCTTTTGATCACTAATTTCACCTTCAAAATACAGAATCTACTGGCTCCACGTAATGTTGGCCATTTTGAAACAATCTTAACTTAGCCTTCATTTCTGTTTTGCTTACTTTGTCAGTACTTTGCCACAACAGAGTCGTATGCTGCCTTCCATTTAGAATCCCTACTTGGAAGAACAATGATCTCCAGTATATTGAAGCATACATGTTCATAAATATTGGATCGTCTAAATGAGAAAGTGATGCTGGAGCCTGAAGATTGGGAGTACATCTCAAGTGGGATGTTTTATTAGGTGTCAGTTTCCTAATTGTTTGGGTGCTTTAGATGGAAAACAAATCCTGGTCCCTATACTACAATTTATAAGCAATATTTTTCGGTATTGCTGTTGGTGTTACAGCAACTACCAGTTTGTAATAGTAGATATTGGGGCCTATGGAAGAACTGGTTATTCTAGAATCTTCAATTCTTCCTTAATGGGTAGGTGGCTTATGGCCAATCAAATGGGTCTGCCACCCCAAAGGATACTCCCAGGCTCAAGTGGGGAGCAAGTTCCTTTAGCTATTGTGACTGATGATGCTTTTCAGCTCACATGCTTTTTGATGATTCTTATGCTTATCTTTGGTGTAGTCTTGACCAATGTTGTCGCATTTTTAATTCAGGCGCAGCGTCTGTTTGAATGAGCCTTTGGCATTTTGAACACTAAATGGAGGGTTTTTGCTTACTGACTTCCAATTAAGTGAGCAAAATATGAATGGTGTCATTAAAGCCTGTGTAATACTATACAATTTTACCCGTATCCAAAATTCACCTGTGTCTGTGGATGCTGAGGGAGGATTGGCTAACAATCCTAATCCAATTGTACAGGTTTTGTCCTGACA
The DNA here is from genome assembly GCA_033576555.1 of Oophaga sylvatica. Taxonomy (NCBI): domain Eukaryota; kingdom Metazoa; phylum Chordata; class Amphibia; order Anura; family Dendrobatidae; genus Oophaga; species Oophaga sylvatica. The sequence goes on from JARQOD010000002.1 coordinate 207,198,125, forward strand.
CAAGGATCTTTCAAGTCTCAGAGTCCATGAAGTTCTTCCAGATTTTTTTGATGCCTGAGGGATCCATACCCTTCAAGAAAATGTGGGGCTATGAAGTTTACATTCTGATTTGTGTTGATTATGACTTTTGTAATAAACCTACTATGTGTAAACTTTTTGACACTTATTTTGCTTATTTCCCACCAAAAATTTATTATTTCACAAAACGAAAATAAAAATAAAGACTTAATTTAGGCACATTTGGCTATTTGTAAATTTGGACAATGATTTACCAATAACCCTCACAAAACATTACAACTGGAATAAGGAATGATGTGATGTGGAGTGAAAGGGTGGTATTCTAGGATGCTTGGGGTTTGTTAGTTTCCTGGTTTGCTGAAGGTTCGGTTAATATGGCACATTTGCTGGTGGGAAGAGTTTGTTAGGGGGTGGGTTTTGTCGTTGTTGACTGGGGACATAATGAACCCGAGCAGAATAATAACAACCAAGATCCTGTGGAATTGGCCAGGAGGATATTTGGCTCCTATGGCCAATATTCTAGGGTTGTTGGGGAAGGCCATGATGCCAGCCTTCACCTTGCTGAGCAAACTGTGGTTGGGTTGAATGTGGTGCATTCTAGTAATGCTGCCCAAAATGTGTTTGTGCTGGACCACATGCTGGCTGGAGAATGTGAGTACCTACTAAAGTAAGTTCTGTGGATGGTGGATGGCCAGTGGTAGCATGCTGGCATATGTATGGTGCTGACCTCTGGTATGAGGATGCCGTGAGTCAGTAGGAAGAACAGTGGAAGGAGGGTGTTCTTAGTCAGGAGGATGGCCAGTGTCAGAAGTGGCTGGCTCCTGAGCAGACATATTGTTGGATGCATGGTAGCACTGATCTGCGTTTTGTGGCTTTTTTATATGTATGCAAAAAAACCTGGAGGTTATTTGGGGGGATGGCAGCATGTATGAGGTGTAGTATGGATGTTTTTGTTTGTAGCCTAATTCTGAGGAGATTTGCCAAAGATGTTGGGCTAAACTACAGCAAAATGCCTCCTCCTCATCATCACATATGGTTCGGGAAATATAGATCATCACCCTGCTATCAATCTGCCTTCTTAATTTTGTGGGCCTCTCTCCTTCTTCTGAGTCACCGTGGTATTGCTGATGCCTGTGGGAAAGCATCTAGGGCCAAGGTTGGGCTGCTACTCCTGACATGCTCTTTTTTGCTCTGTGTCAACCTGTTGCTGTGGCATTGGGCCAAGAACCTCCTCCTCAGGTGGGCCAGGAACCTTCTCCTCTGATGGGCCAGGAACCTACAGTTGAGATGGGCCAGCCTCGGGCTCAGACTGTCTCCCATTCCAGTAACTTGGATTCTTTTCTACATGTACAAATTTGAACTATGGTTAAAAAATAATAATTGACAACATTACTGTGCTTTGCAAAAACCAGATTGAGGAAAATGGAAAACTTCCATTATGGGTGCCAAAACATTTAAGTGAGACATATACAGATAGGGCCGTTTTTGACTGGCTCCAGTTTCACTTTTCTCTCGCCACTGATGCTCCCTCCTGAACCGATCACGACAACTTCGCCAACTTCGGGTAACATCATTTACTGCAAAAGGTAACATGTACATGTTCTAAATGTTAATAACTTAGAAGGCCACAATTTTACAAGTAAATTAGACAACTTAATAGTTCATTAAACAAAAAAACATACTTTTACAATTGCCCTGCGTAACATAATTTGGCAATAACTAAATAGTACATTCATATCAAAACAAAAATTACTTACTCATCCCCATTTGGACATCCGGGGTACTCTCAACATATTGTGGGAATAATTGTCAACAAATATACGTCCAGGATGCATCCTTAACATTTTTGTTTTTATAGTTGGAGTCCCATGGGTCCCATAGCTCTGAGGCTACTCCTGAACTAACACCAACATCATTTTGACATTTATTGCCCGTGACATGGACAAATTTCTTCTGACAACTTCAAGGATATCTGGAACATGCAATGATACCTTTTTAATGGAAGCCTGCCAACACTTCCCTGTGTGTCACTTACTGTTATGGGATGGTTTGAGGTTTTTTTCTTTGTTGACATTGTTCCGTAAAAAACGGACAGCATATGGATGGTCCATTGTCCATCCATTTTTTTTTTGCATCCATTGACTTGCATTGGAGAGTCCGGTCTGAGATATGAGGACAATTGCAGCATGCTGCGATTTTTTTCTCTGTCTGATTTCAGCTGAGAAAAAAAAAATCGCAGATGAGCAGTGACTCATAGATTAACATTGGTCAGAGTGCAATACGATTTTTTATCGGATTCCACACGCCATTTTTTCTTTCAGATGAGTATGAGCCCTGAATGTTAAATCTGGTCAACTAAGATGATTTACAAGGCTTTCATGAGGAAGGTACATCATTTTAGTATACTGAAGGAATTTAAATTCCTGTTGCCTGAAGCTAAACACAGGAAAAGAGAGAAATGTAAACCTTACACAGCATGGTATCTAGAGATGTAAATATGTTTGGATTCTGTCATGCATTACTGCTGATATTACATCCTAGGAAATGTTCTGTTCTCAGTTACAACTCCAATGTCATGTGTAAAACACTTTCTTAACCCCTTACGACCAGGGTATTTCACTTTTTGAATTTCAGTTTTTCGCTCCCCTTCTTCTCAGAGCCATAACTTTTTTATTTTTCCATCAATATGGCCATGTAAGTGCTTATTTTTTGTGGGACAAGTTGTCCTTTTGAACGACACCATTAGTTTTACCATGTCATGTACTCGAAAACGGGAAAAAAATTCCAAGTGAGGTCAAATTGCAAAAAAAGTGCAATCCCACACTTGTTTTTTGCTTGGCATTTTTGCTAGGTTGACTAAGTGCTAAAACTGACCTGCCAGTATGATTCTCCAGGTCATTACGAGTTCATAGACACCAAACATGTCTAGTTTCTCTTTTATCTAAGTGGTTAAAAAAAATTCCAAAGTTTGCTAAAAAAGAAAAAAATGGCGCCATTTTCCGAGACCTATAGCATCTCCATTTTTCGTGATCTAGGGTTGGGTGAGGGCTTATTTTTTGCGCAGTGAACTGATATTTTTAATTATACCAATTTTGTGCAAATATGTTTGATCGCCCGTTATTGCATTTTAATGCAATGTTGCGGCAACAAAAAAAACGTAATTCTGGCATTTTGAATTTTTTTCTCGCTACGCCATGTAGCGATTGAGTTAATCCTTTTTTTGATAGATCGGGCGATTCTGAACTCGGCAACACCTAATATGTGTAGGTTTGATTTTTCTTTTATTGTTTAACCCCTTTACCCCCAAGGGTGGTTTATTTTTGAAAAAACGCAAATATGGCGAAAATTTTGAAAATTTTGCATTTTTCAAAATTTGAATTATTCTTAAGAGAATATTCACACAAAGTTAATAAATAACTTTCCACATGTACTTCACCGCACATTGAACCAAAATTTTTGTTGAAATTAAAGTTAAGTTGACCGATTCTCATTTTTACAACAATTACAAAGGGATTTTTAGGACCCTCACATAGTCACTGAGGTTATGGCGAAATACAAGTGACCCATTTAAATGCACCCTAAGTCTCAACCATAAAAGGTGCTTCACAGGAGCTGAATCAACATGGAAGGAAAAAATGAACATTTAACGTTTTAGTCACAAAAATGATCTTTAAAAAATATTTTTTTATTTTCACAAGGGTAAAAGGAGAAAATGGACAAAAAAAGTTGTTGTACAATTTCTCCTGAGTACTTTAATACCCCATATGTGGGGGAAAACCACTGTTTGAGCGCACGGCAGAGCTCGTAAGGGAAGGAGCGCCTTTGACTTTTTCAAACAAAATTGGCTGGAATTGAGATTGGACGCCATGTCGTGTTTGGAGAGCCCTGATGCGCCTAAACAGTGGAAACCCCCACAGTGACAACATTTTGAAAACTAGACCCCCTATGGAACTTATCTAGATCTGTTGTGAGCACTTTGAACTCCCAACTGTTTCACAAAAGTTATAATGTCTGGGTGTGAATAAAAAAAAAAATTTCCACAAAAATGATTTTTTGGTCCCCAATTTTTGATTTTTCCCAAAGAAATTGGACCCCAAAAGTTGTTGTCCAATTTGTCCTGAGTACGCTGATACCCCATATGTGGGGGGGAACTGTTTGGGCGCACAGCAGGGCTTGGAAAGGAAGTCATAACGTTTTGGAATGCAGACATTGATGGGTATCATGTTCTGTTTACAGTGCCCCAGATGTGCATAAACAGTGGAAACCCCCCACAAGTGACCCCATTTTGGAAACTAGACCCCCTAAGGAACTTATCTAGAGCTGTGGTGAGCACTTTGAACCCCCAAGTGCTTCACACAAGTTTATAATGCCCGGGCATGAAAATAAAAAATCCTATTTTTTTCCCACAAAAATTATTTTTTAGTCACCAATTTTTTATTTTCTCAAGGGTAACAGGAGAACTTGGACCACAAAAGTTGTTGTCCAATTTGTCCTGAGTACGCTGATACCCCATATGGGGGGGAACCACTGTTTGGGCGTATGGAAGAGCTCAGAATGGAAGGAGCGCCATTTGACTTTTTCCAATCAAAATTGGCTGGAATTGAGATTGGACGCCATGTTGCATTTGGAGAGCAACTGATGTGCCTAAACAGTGGAGACCCCCACAAGTGACCCCATTTTGGAAACTAGACCCCCTAAGGAACTTATCTAGATCTGTGGTGAGCAATTTTGAACCCCCAAGTGCTTCACACAAGTTTATAACGTAGAGCCGTAAAATTAAAAAATCATTTTTTCCACAAAAATGATCTTTTCACCACCATTTTTATTTTCCCAAGGGTATCAAGACCCAAAATTATTATGCAATCTGTCCTGAGTATGCTGATACCCCATATGTGGGGTAAACCACTGTTTGGGTGCATGACAGACCTCGGAAGGGAAGGAGTGCCGTTTGACTTTTTCAAAACAGAATTGGCTGGACGCCATGTCGTGTGTGGAGAGCCCCTGATGTGCCTAAACAGTGGAAACCCCCCACAAATGACACCACTTTGGAAATTAAACCCCTCAAGGAACTTATCTAGATGTGTGGTGAGCACTTTGAACCCCCAGGTGATTCAATAAAGTTTATAACGCCCGAGCATGAAAATGAAAAAATCATATTTTTTCCACAAACATGAACTTTTAGTTCCCAACTTTTTATTTTCCCAAGGGTAACAGGAGAAATTGGACCCCAAAAGTTGTTGTCCAATTTGTCCTGAGTACGCTGATATCCTATATGTGGGAGAAAACTACTGTATGGGCACACGTCAGGGCTCGGAAGGGAAGTAGTGAAGTTTTGGATTGCAGACTTTGATGGAATGGTCTCTGGGCATCATGTTGCATTTGGTCAGCCCCTGATGTGCCTAAGCAGTGGAAACCCCCCACAAGTGACCCCATTTTGGAAAATAGACCCCCCCCAAGGAACTTATCTAGATGTGTGGGAGAACTTTGAACCCTCCAAGTGCTTCACAGACGTATATAACATAGAGCCATAAAAATAAAAAAAATAATTTTTTTTCCACAAAAATGATATTTTTGCCCCCAATTTTTTATTTTCCCAAGGGTAACAGGAGAAATTGGACCCCAAAAGTTGTTGTCCAATTTGTCCTGAGTTTGCTAATACCCTATTTGTGGGAGAAAACTACTGTATGGGCACACGTTGGGACTCGGAAGGGAAGTAGTGACGTTTTGCATTGCAGACTTTGATGGAATGGTCTGACGGCGACATGTCGCATTTGGAGAGCCCCTGATGTGCCTAAACAGTGGAAAATCCCCACAAGTGACCCCATTTTGGAAAATAGACCCCCAAGGAACTTATCTAGGTGTGTGGTGAGCGTTATGAACCCCCAAGTGCTTCACAGAAGTTTATAACGTACAGCCGTAAAAACAAAAAAATCTTTTTTTTTAACAAAAATGATTTTTTTGCACCAATATTTTATTTTCATAAGGGTAACAGATGAAATTGGACCTCAAAAGTTGTTGTCCAATTTGTCCTGAGTACGCTGACACCCTACATGTGGGAAAAGTACTGTATGGGCACACGTCAGGGCTCGGAAGGGAAGTAGTGACGTTTTGGATTGCAGACTTTGATGGAATGGTCTGCCGTTGTCATGTCGCGTTTGGAGAACCCCTGATGTGCCGAAACATTGGAAACCCCCCACAAGTGACCCCATTTTGGAAACTAGACCACCCAAGGAACGTATCTAGATGTGTGGGGAGAACTTTGAACCCCCAAGTGATTCACAGAAGTTTATAACGTAGAGCCATAAAAATAAAAAAATCATAATTTTTTTCCACAAAAATGATATTTTCGCCCCCAATTATTTTATTTTCCCAGGGGTAACAGAAGAAATTAGACCCCAAGAGTTATTGTGCAATTTGTCTTGAGTACGCTGATACCCCATATGTGGGGGTGAACTACTGTTTGGGCGCATGGTAGAGCTCAGAAGGGAAAGAGCACCGTTTGACTTTTACAACGCAGAATTGTCTGGAATTGAGATCAGACGCCATGTCACATTTGGAGATCCCCAGATGTGCCTAAACAGTGGAAACCCCCCCAATTCTAACTCCAACCCTAACCCCAAGACACCCCTAACCCTAATCCCAACCCTAATCATAACTCTAACCACAAACCTAACCCTAACACACCCCTAACCCTAATCCCAACCCTAACCCTAATTCTAACTTTTGCCCCAACCCTTAACATAACTTTAGCTCCAACCCTAACCCTAACCTTAATGGAAAAAATGGAAATAAATACATTTTTTTAATTTTATTATTTTTCCCTAAGGGGGTGATAAAGGGGGGTTTGATTTACTATTTACAACGGGTTTTTATGTTTGGCAGCTGTCACACGCTTAAAGACGCTTTTTATTGCAAAAAATAGTTTTTGCATCACCACATTTTGAGAGCCATAATTTTTGTATATTTTGGCCCACAGAGTCATGTGAGGTCTTATTTTTTGTGGGACGAGTTGACGTTTTTAATAGTACCATTTTCGGGCACATGACATTTTTTGATCGCTTTTTATTACGATTTTTGGGAGGTTAGAATGAACAAAAATCAGCAATTCATGAATTTCTTTTGGGGGGGCGTTTATACCGTTCCGCATGTGATGAAATTGATAAAGCAGTTTTATTCTTCGGGTTAGTACGATTACAGCGATACCACATTTATATAATTTTTTTATGTTTTGGCGCTTTTATACAATAAAAACAATTTTATATAAAAAATAATTATTTTGTATCGCTTTATTCTGCGAGCTATAACTTTTTTATTGTTTCTCTGATCATGCTGTATGGCAGCTCGTTTTTTGTGGGACGAAATGACGTTTTCAGCGGTACCATGTTTATTTATATCTGTCTTTTTGATCGCGTGTTATTCCACTTTTTGTTCGGCGGTATGATGATAAAGCATTGTTTTTTGCTTTTTTTTTTAAGGGGTTCACTAAAGGGGTTAACTAGTGGGACAGTTTTATAGGGTGGGTCGTTACGGACACGGCGATACCAAATATGTGTACTTTTATTGTTTTTTTTTATTTACATGAAGAAATGAATTTATTGGGAAATATTTTTTTTTCTTTATTTGGGAATTTTTTTTACACATGTGATTTTTATATTTTAACTGTTTTACTTTGTCCCAGGGTGGGAAATCACTGTATAAGGTCAGATCGCCGATCTGACGCTGTGCACAGCACTGTCAGATCGGCGATCTCACAGGCAGTGCTACAGTCTTTCTCAGCTCCTGCTCTCAGCAGGCACTGAGGAAGCCGCATCCCTGCAGGACTCGGAAGGACCCCGTGGTCATCTTGGATCCGGGGTCCTGCACGGAGGAATCCCTCAGAACAGCGCGGTCACATCGCACTGTTCTGAGGGTCTCAGGGAAGCACGCTGGGAGCCCCCTCCCTGCTCGATGCTTCCCTGTGCCCCCAGTACACTGCGATCATGTTTGATCACAGTGTGCCAGGGGTTAATGTGCCGGGAGCGGTCCGTGACCGCTCCTGGCACATAGTGCCAGGTGTCAGCTGTGATAATCAGCTGACACCCAGCTGTGATCGGACACGCTCCCCTAGGGAGCGCGTCCGATCGCATGTGACGTACTATCCAGTCCATGGTCATACGGGCCCAGGTACCATGGACGGGATAGTACGTCTGATGGCAGAAAGGGGTTAATTTTGATTGGGGCGAAAGGGGGGTGATTTGAACTTTTATTTTTTTTTCATTTTTTTTAATTTTTAAACACTTTTTTTTATTACTTTTCGCAGGCTTCAAAAGCCTCTATGGTAGGCAAGAAGCATGCACAAGTCGATCGGCTCTGCTACATATGGGCGATGAGCAGATCACCCATATGTAGCAGATTTACTGCATTGCTATGAGCACCGACCACCGGCGGCGCTCATAGCAATGTGCCTGCAACAACCATATCACGTGATGGGGGTCGGCGATGCGCTCACTTCCGGCCCGGTGGCCGGAAGCTCTAGTTAAATGCCCGCTGTCAGCTTTGGCAGCAGGATTTAACTAGTTAATAGGCGTGGGCAGATCGCGATTCCGCTCGCCCCTATTGCGGGCACATGTCAGTGCCTCGTTCCACCACAGCTCCGCCCATTATGTTGTAGCTCGAGAAAATGGTGCGAAAGCACAAAAAGACACAAAATTTTCTTTCAACTTCTTGTGTAAAAATTTAGCAACTTTTCAAAAAAATTTTTATTACAGTTTTGATGAATGGCGGCCATATATATATATATATTTCAGCCTATTACAGAAGCCAATGCCCATAATTTATCGCTTTTGATTTAGTTGAGTAAAATACAAATACTTATATTATACAATTTTATTATAGGAATTATTGCAGTTCATAATATTGTGAGTGAATGACATTTTTCCAGCAGCAAAATCAAATGTTAACATTTATTGAATTAAATATATAATCAACGTGCAAACATATAATGAACTAATCCTTTACTTAAAATATTTAGACATTGAATAAACTATTGGGTCAGTAAGATTTTTTTTTTCATATTTCGCTGTGCCTCATTTACCAAGAACAGTTAATGATTTGCTTTTATTGTAACCCATTTTTAGAATTAGGTGCATGGTTTACAGAAGGCAACAGATACTTGTTATTAAAAAATCAATTTCATGCATGACTAGTCGATCTTCTAACTCTCTTGCTACATGTTACTGTGAACTCATTTGTGTTTACCCAGCTGGATGGTAAAGATTTTTCTCAAAGTGGCCCCTCATGTACCACTAGAAGAGTAGAATTCTAGATTTCTCTTATTATTTCTCCATAGAACATCTGATATTTTTAAAACACGGGGGATAATGAAATTCCACATGCAATAAACATTCCCTGCCTATATTTTTAATTTATTTATACTTATTGAATTTTATTGAGTACTTCTTCCAATAATGTGTTGTAGAATTATCTTCTTTATTAAAATTTATTAAAGGAAATAACTAATATAAAAAACAATATCCTAACGTCAATAAATTTTTTTTGCTTCATTTTTTTCAACAAACCATTAAAAAGTAGCTATAATAATTTATTTCACAATACATCATATAAAGCCATATTGCAGACAAAGATGACTAAATCATATTTTTTTCAATATCTGTTTTTATTTTTAGATTGTAAAATGTCTACAATACAAAGAATAACATTTTCTATATAACTAATCCAGGAAACATATTGTTATCTAAAGTTCAGGTCAAGGTAAAATAATAGTTCTGGCAGACAAATCATAGTGGAAAACATAAAGGAAACACCTACTACAAAATGTCAAAAGCAATAGTAAACCACTTAAACTGCTGTATTTTGAAAGAAATAATAAAATGAGATACTCTCCAAGGTGGGAAGAAAGAAACAACCATAAACTTATCATGGCAGGCTTACAATACTTAATTTTTATTGCCTAGATAAAAATGTGGAAAAGGGGATTTGATTACAATCTTTAGAATTTTCTCATACAAACTTTTTTTTTATAAAAAGATGAGTTTTTCAAGTGGAAACCACTTTTTTGAGTGGTGAGTTTTTGAAGGAGCTTTTCTTTTTCTGAAACAATTTAGAAAAGTTTTAAGAGTTTTTTTCTTTTTTGCAACCTTTAACAGTACAAAGTTCAGAAAAAAACTCTAAGGCCGGGGTCACACTTGTGAGTGCAATGAGAGAAACTCGGGCAAGTTTCTCTCCTCAATAGCCGGCACTGCCGCCGGCACTAGGGACGGGAGTGTGCGGCTGCATGTATTTCTATGCAGATGAATGCTCCAGTCCGAGTGCTGGCGGCAGTGCCAGGTATTGAGGCGAGAGACTCATGCGAGTTTCTCTCATTGCACTCGCAAGTGTGCCCCGGCCTAAGGTTAACTTCCTGAGATGAGGTTTTGGTAAGTTTTTGATGCTGAGTTTTTTTCGCTGGGCAAGAATAAAGCAGGTTTATTTAATACAGATAAGGGCACGTGCACACGTTGAATATTTGGTGAGTTTTTGCCTCAGTATTTGTAAGCCAAAACCAGGAGGGGGGAAAAGTCGTGCATATGTTTCTATTTTACTTTTCCTCTGATTGTTCCACTCCTGATTTTGGTTTACACATACTAAGGTAAAAAAAAACTCACCAACTATTCAAAGTGTGCACGTGGCCTAAAAGAGACAAAAACTGCAGCTGAAAAAGTTAGATAAATTTAATTTTCCATGGTGAGTATTTGGTCTGTTTTTGATGTTGCCTCTTTTCTGCAGCATTTCTACACCAATTAGTTAAAATAAGTTACTTGCGATTTTTCATTACATTTTTGAGTACCTTTTTTACTTGCATTTTTCAGCTGCTTTTCTTTTCTTAGAATCTTTATATTTTAAAAAAATCCTCAAATAGCTCTGTGTGAATATAGCTTAAAGAGAATCAGTCAGCAGGATTTTGCTAAGTACTTACATGGTACAGACATGGCCATATTGGCACTGCTATACTGATTAAAATGATAACTTTAGTGAAGAATTCCACTTTGTGGCATTTGTTTAATCAGCATTTAAAGTTTTCTTGTAATATATCTTCAACCATCGAAGAGGGACTGTGGGGAAGACAGTTGGTAGGGTCTTTTGCTCTCCTATGGCCCCTTTGCTGCCTCTCATGCCTTTATCTTCTTCCTGTTTTACGTTTCATGCTGACGCCGCCCTAGCTGCAGGCTGTGCATGTGCAGATTGCCACCAGCTCCATTTTACTGAATTCCACCACAAGATCAATCTGCACAAATGCTGATTACAAGAAAACTTAAAACACAGATTGAACAAAATGCACAAAATGGATTTCTTCACCGCAGGTATCATTTTATTCAGTATAACAGTTTAGTCATGTCTGTACTCTATTTACCATAATACAAATGACAGGTTCTTTTTAACCCCTTACTGCCATCGGACGTACTATCCCGTCCATGGTACCTGGGCCCGTATGACCGGGGACGGGATAGTACGTCATAGGCGATCAGCTGCGCTCCTGAGGGGAGCGCAGCTAATCGCCGCCGGGTGTCAGCTGATTATCACAGCTGACACCCATGACTGTGTGTCAGGAGCGGTCACGGACCGCTCCCGGCACATTAACCCCTTGCACACCGCGATCATGGGGGCACAGGGGAGGATCGCGCAGGGTGGGGGCTCCCAGCGCCCCCCTGAGATCCTCAGAGCAGCGTGATGTGATCACGCTGTTCTGAGGGCTTCCTCCCTCCCAGGACCCGGATCCAAGATGGCGCCGGGGTCCTCGAGGGAGGCGGCTACCTCAGTGCCTGCCGAGAGCAGGCACTGAGAAGCCTGCATCTATGCCTGTGCGATCGCTGGTGTGACAGAGTGCTGTGCACACTGTCACACCAGCGATCTGATAAAATACTGTGATGTCCCACCCTGGGACAAAGTAAAAAAGTTAAAAAAAGTAAAAATAAACATGTGTAAAAAAAAAATCCAAAATAAATAAAAAAAAAAAAATATTCCCCAATAAATTCACTTCTTCCTGTAAATAAAAAAAAAAAAAACAATAAAAGTACACATATTTGGTATCGCCACGTCCGTAACGATCCCCCCTATAAAATTGTCCCACTAGTTAACCCCTTTAGTGAACCCCTTAAAAAAAAAAAAAAAAAAAACGAAGCAAAAAATCAATGCTTTATCATCATACCGCCGAACAAAAAGTGGAATAACACGCGATCAAAAAGACCGATATAAAAAATCATGGTACCGCTGAAAACGTCATCTTGTCCCGCAAAAAACGAGCCATCATAAAGCATCATCAGCGAAAAAATAAAAAAGTTATAGCTCGCAGAATAAAGCGATGCAAAAATAATTATTTTTTATATAAAATTGTTTTTATTCTATAAAAGCGCCAAAACATGAAAAAATGATATAAATGAGGTATCGCCATAATCGTACTGACCCGAAGAATAAAACTGCTTTATCAATTTTACCACACGCGGAACGGTATAAACGCCTCCCCCAAAAGAAATTCATGAATTGCTGATTTTTGTTCATTCTAACCTCCCAAAAATCGAAATAAAAAGTGATCAAAAAACGTCACGTGCTCAAAAATGCTACCAATAAAAACGTCAACTCGTCCCGCAAAAAATAAGACCTCACATGACTCTGTGGGCCAAAATATGCAAAAATTATAGCTCTCAAAATGTGATGATGCAAAAACAATTTTTGCAATAAAAAGCGTCTTTTAGCGTGACAGCTGCCAATCATAAAAACCCGCTATAAATAGTAAATCAAACCCCCCTTTATCACCCCCTTAGTAAGGGAAAAATAATAAAATAAAAAAAAGCATTTATTTCCATTTTCCCATTAGGGTTAGGGTTAGGGTTGCGGCTAAAGTTAGGGTTAGGGTTGGCGCTAAAGTTAGGATTAGGGTTAGGGTTGGGATTAGGGGTGTGTTAGGGTTAGGTTTGTGGTTAGGGTTGGGACTAGGGTTAGGGGTGTGTTGGGGTTAGGGTTGGAGTTAGAATTGGGGGGTTTCAGCTGTTTAGGCACATCAGGGGCTCTCCAAATGTGACATGGCGTCTGATCTCAATTCCAGCCAATTCTGCGTTGAAAAAGTCAAACGGTGCTCCTTCACTTCTCAGCTCTGCCATGCGTCCAAACAGTAGTTTATCCCCACATATGGGGTATCAGCGTACTCTGGACCCCTAGAGTTATTGTGCAATTTGTCCTATTTCTTCTGCTACCCTTGGGAAAATAAAAAACTGGGGGCGAAAATATCATTTTTGTACAAAAAAAAAATTTTTTTGTTTTTACGGCTGTACATTATAAACTACTGTGAAGCACTTGGGGCTTCATAGCGCTCACCACACATCTAGATAAGTTCCTTGTGGGGTCTATTTTCCAAAATGGGGTCACTTGTTGGGGATTTCCACTGTTTAGGTGCATCAGGGGCTCTCCAAATGCGACATGACGCCCCCAGACCATTCCATCAAAGTCTGCAATCCAAAACGTCACTACTTCCCTTCCGAGCCCCAACGTGTACCCATACAGTAGTTTTCTCCCACATATTGGATATCAGCGTACTCAGGACAAATTGGACAACAACTTTTGGGGTCCAATTTCTCCTGTTACCCTTGTAAAAATAAAATATTGGGGCAAAAAAATCATTTTTGCAAAAAAAAAAAAGGATTTGTTTATTTTTACGGCTGTGCGTTATAAACTTCTGTGAAGCACTTCGGGGTTCAAAGTGCTCACCACACATCTAGACAAGTTCCTTGTGGGGTCTATTTTCCAAAATGGGGTCACTTGTGGGGGGTTTCCACTGTATAGGTGCATCAGGGGCTCTCCAAATGTGACATGACGCCCCCAGACCATTCCATCAAAGTCTGCAATCCAAAACGTCACTACTTCCCTTCCGAGCCCTGACGTGCGCCCATACAGTAGTTTTCTCCCACATATTGGGTATCAGCGTACTCAGGACAAATTGGACAACAACTTTTGGGTTCCAATTTCTTCTGTTACCCTTGTGAAAATAAAATATTGGGGGCGAAAAAATCATTTTTGTAAAAAAAAAAAAGATTTTTTATTTTACGGCTGTACGTTATAAACTTTAGTGAAACACCTGGGGGTTAAAAGTTCTCACCACACATCTAGATAAGTTCCTTGAGGGGTCTAGTTTCCAAAATGGCGTCATTTATGGGGGTTTCCACTGTTTAGGCAGATCAGGAGCTCTCCAAACATGACATGGCGTCCAGCCAATTCTGCGTTGAAAAAGTCAGAAGGCGCTCCTTCCCTTCCAAACTCTGCCATGCACCCAAACAGTGGTTTACCCCCACATATGGGGTATCAGCGCACTCAGGACAAATTGCACAATAACTTTTGGAGTCTTGTTACCCTTGGAAAAATAAAAATTGGGGTGAAAAGATCATTTTTGTGGAAAAAATATGATTTTTAAATTTTACGGCTCTACGTTATAAACTTGTGTGAAGCAGTTGGGGGTTCAAATTGCTCACCAAAGATCTAGAAAAGTTCCTTAGGGGGTCTAGTTTCCAAAATGGGGTCATTTGTGGGGGGTTTCCACTGTTTAGGCACATCAGGGGCTCTCCAAATGCAACATGGCATCCAATCTCAATTCCAGCCAATTTTGGTTGGAAAAAGTCAAATGGTGCTCCTTCCATTCCGAGCTCTGCCGTGCGCCCAAACAGTGGTTCCCACCCACATATGGGGTATCAGCGTACTCAGGACAAATTGGACAACAACTTATGTGGTCCATTTCTCCTGTTACCCTTGAGAAAATAAAAAATTAGTGACTAAAAGATAATTTTTGTGGGAAAAAAATAGGATTTTTTATTTTCATGCCCGGGCATTATAGACTTGTGTGAAGCACTTGGGGGTTCAAAGTGCTCACCAAAGATCTAGATAAGTTCCTTAGGGGGTATAGTTTCCAAAATGGGGTCACTTGTGGGGGGTTTCCACTGTTTAGGCTCATCTGGGGAACTGCAAACGGAACATGACCCCCATCAACGTCTGCATTCCAAAACGTTACTACTTCCTTTCCAAGCCCTGCCGTGCACCCAAACAGTTCCCCCCCCCACATATGGGGTATCAGCGTACTCAAGACAAATTGGACAACAACTTTTGTTGTCCAATTTCCTTGGGAAAATTCAAAAATTTGGGACTAAAAAATCATTTTTGTGGAAAATTGTTTTTTTTTTTTTCACACACAGGCATTATAAGCTTTTGTGAAACACTTGGGAGTTCAAAGTGCTCACAACAGATCTAGATAAGCACCTTTGGGGGTCTAGTTTCCAAAATGGTGTCACTTGTGGGGGTTTCCACTGTTTAGGCGCATCAGGGGCTCTCCAAGCACGACATGGCGTCCAATCTCAATTCCAGCCAATTTTAGTTTGAAAAAGTCAAACGTCGCTCCTTCCCTTACGAGCTCTGCCGTGTGCCCAAACAGTGGTTTTCCCCCACATATTGGGTATTGGCGTACTCAGGAGAAATTGCATAACAACCTTATCTGTCCATTTTCTCCTTTTAACCTTGTGAAAATAAAAAAAAAGTTTGTAAAAGATCATTTTTGTGGCTAAAAAGTTAAATATTCATTTTTTCCTTCCACGTTGCTTTACTTCCTGTGAAGCACCTGAAGGGTTAATAATCATCTTGAATGTGGTTTTGAGTACCTTGAGGGGTGCAGTTTTTAGAATGGTGTCACTTTTGAGTATTTTCTGCCATATAGACCCCTCAAAGTGACTTCAAATGAGAGGTGGTCCCTAAAAAAAAATGGCTTTGTAAATTTTGTTGTAAAAATGAGAAATCGCTGGTCAACTTTTAACCCTTATAACTTCCTAACAAAAAAAAATTTTGGTTCCAAAATTGTGCTGATGTAAAGTAGACATGTGGGAAATGTTATTTCTTAACTATTTTATGTGACATATTTCTCTGTTTTAAGGGAATAAAAATTCAAAATTTGAAAATTGCAAAATTTTAAAAATTTTCGCCATATTTGCGTTTTTTTCAAAAATAAACGCAAGTTATATCGAAGAAATTTTACTTCTAACGTGAAGTACAATATGTCACGAGAAAACAATCTCAGAATCGCGAAGATCCGTTGAAGCGTTCCAGAGTTATAACCTCATAAAGAGACAGTGGTCAGAATTGTAAAAATTGGCCCGGTCATTAACGTGCAAACCACCCTTGGGGGTGAAGGGGTTAAAAGGGAATTTGTCAATAGGTTTATGATTTGCAGTTCTCCATGCAGCATACAGTAGGTATGGTGACCCAGTAGTGACCCAGTTTCCAGCGCAGTGTCATTTATTAGGCTTGGAGATGAGAGGATCTATCAACGCATTATTGAGTTCAAGTCGAACTTTCTGAAATCCTCTGTTCTACGAGAATTCGAACACTATGTATTTCGATTTGGAAGGATCACAAAAAAAGCCAGCTACCATTTTGTGAAATGTAAAATGCTGGAAATTTGCAAAACAATTTGCAGGAAAAAACCCTGCCACCTCCCTGCTCATATCTCTGACCACCCCACTGCTCGCCATCTGGTCCTCAGGGCCCCTTCTCTCAGTCATCACACATCTCATCTGCCTGCTTTTCTCTGTAGACAGGAAATTCTGGCTATGATCAAGCCTTGGGAGTAATTGCACATTCTGTGGTTGCAACATCCTGAAGTGAAGACTTGCAAAATGACCTTATAGCATGCAATGACGCCCCAATGCCTGGATATGCCCATAAGTTCAGGCCTATAGTAAAGAACAGGCAGATGATGAGCGATATAGGTGAATACCAGACGGAAGGCAGAGGGCAGAGGGCCATGCAGAGAAGTGAGTAGTGAGGTATTAGATTTTTCTATTTCTTTGTTTTTACATCTTACACTTATTATGCTCTGGTTTCTAGCGAGACAAAAGATCATAATAAGGAACATATAATTTATGGTGAATAACTTTGTAGAAAATTAAGTTTTTATGGAAAATCTTTGCGAACTGGTGAATTCAGATTTCAAACATTCCACTCATCACTAATTGGGCTCCATGCTATAGTTTTGATATTACTATTTTCTTTATTAAGCTTGTCAATAGTGATGAGCAAGTATACTCGTTGCTCGGGTTTTCCCTAGCACGCTTGGGTGATCTCCGAGTATTTTTGTGTGCTCGGAGATTTAGTGTTTGTCGACGCAGCTGCTTGATTTGCGGCTGCTAGACAGCCTGAATACACGTGTGGATTGCCTGTTTATTGGGAATTCCACACATGTATTCAGACTGTCTAGCAGCCGCAAATCATGCAGCTGCGTCGACAAACACTAAATCTCTGAGCACGCCAAAATACTCGATCACCCTAGCATGCTCGTGAAAACCTGAGCAATGAGTATACTCGCTCATCACTACTTGTCAATAAAGACCTGTGTCTAACCCCGACCACACTAATAATTGACGGCTTTCTGCTGATGATTGGGCGAACTAGCAGAACTGCAACAGATAAAGCCATGATGTTTAAAACTACAGCAAGAACCCTGGTATTTAACTTAGTGCTAGAATTATTGTTTCTGCCCTTATTAATTTTATGAAGCAACATAAACCTGAAATATTTCATAGCATATTATTCAAATATTGGTGAGTGAGTGGATATTTTTTTTTTACAAACAAGATAAACAAAACTTGTGCTTCTGAATTGAAATTTGGTGCTAAACTACAACTTAGACTAGACAATGAGTGGTCCCATTGTTCATTTTCTATCTCTAAAAATTGAAGTTTGTTAAAAAAAAAGATGGGCATATTTATCAAGCTAAATACACCAGAATTCTGGTGTAATTTACTAAAATCTAGTGTAATTTATTAAAAACAAAAATGTTTTTCATGAATTACACTATTTTTTTATATGTTTAAACACTTTTGATTCTTTGCCCAACCAGTGGATGTGTCCTCACTGAAAAGGATGTTGCATGTTGTAAAAGGTGTGTGGCTTAAAGTGCGATACAAAAACTGCACAAAAATTGTGGTGCATATTTGTGTCAAAAAAGTCAACTAATAGGATGTGTAAAATTAGGCTCCAATTCATTAAGCAGTTTTTACCAATTTCCTGTGCAGAAGCCGCTTAACCCCTTCCCGACCTTTGACACAGCGTATGCGTCATGAAAGTCGGTGCCAATCCGACCTATGACGCATACCCTGCGTCATGAAAGGATCGGTTCCTGCGGGCCGGGAGACCGGGGTCACTCAAAGGTCACCCGACCCGCAGTTACAGGACCCTTTGTGCTTCACCACAGGGGGGTTGGCTTAACCCCCCCGTGGCCACGATCGCTCTGATTGGCTGTTAAAAGTGAAACAGCCAATCAGAGCAATCTGTAATATTTCACCAATTTAATTGGTGAAATATTACAATCCAGCCATGGCCGATGCTGCAATAGCATCTGCCATGGCTGGACACCGAGACCTGACCCCCCCACACCGAGTCACGGTGGCGATCGGCCGCCGCCACCGAAAGATGGCAGCGATCGGTCACCGCCGTCACTAACAGCTCCCCTCCTCCTTTGCTCCGGTGCCCCCACCTTCCGATCCCCCCCCCTAACCTTCCGACCACCCTACTCACCTCTCCCGATCCACCGATGTCCCTGGATCGGTCCCGGCGTCCGCCCGGGCCTCTTCATGGGCGCCGCCATCTTGGAAAATGGCGGCGCGCAGTGCGCAGTGCGCCCCCCAGTGTCCAAAAATTTATTTTGATCACTGTGATAAACTGTCACAGTGATCAAAATAAAAAAAAGTAAATGAACCCCCCCTTTATCATAGGTAGGACAAATAAAAAAAAATAAAGATATTTTTTTTTCCTATTAGGCCCTGTGCACACGTTGCGGATTTTGCTGCGGATCCGCTGCGTATTTTGCTGCGGATCAGCAGCGAAATCAGCCGCGGATGCGCAGCAATATCCGCCGCAGATCAGCAGCGAAATCCGCCGCGGATCCGCAGCAAAATCCGCAGCGGATCCGCAGCAAAATCCGCAACGTGTGGCGGATTTCGCTGCGGATCCGCGGCGGATTTCGCTGCGGATCCGCAACTGATTTTGCTGCTGATCCGTGGCGGATTTCGCTGCTGATCCGCGGCTGATTTCGCTGCTGATCCGCGGCGGATTTCGCTGCGGATCCGCAACTGATTTTGCTGCTGATCCGTGGCGGATTTCGCTGCTGATCCGCGGCTGATTTCGCTGCTGAATCGCGGCGGATTTCGCTGCTGATTCGCGGCGGATTTCGCTGCTGATCCGCTGCGGATTTCGCTGCTGATCCGCTGCGGATTTCGCTGCTGATCCCCTGCGGATTTCGCTGTGGATCCGCGGCGGATTTCGCTGCTGATCCATGACTGATTTTGCTGCTGATTCGCTGCGGATCCGCAGCAGATTTCGCTGCTGATCCGCGGCTGATTTTGCTGCTGATTCGCTGCGGATCCGCGGCTGATTTTGCTGCTGATTCGCTGCGGATCCGCAGCGGATTTCGCTGCTGATCCGCGGCTGATTTCACTGCTGATCCGCGGCTGATTTCGCTACTGATCCGCGGCTGATTTCGCTGCTGATCCGCGGCTGATTTCGCTGCTGATCCGCGGCTGATTTCGCTGCTGATCCGCGGCGGATTTCGCTGCTGATCCGCGGCGGATTTCGCTGCGGATTCGCGGCGGATTTCGCTGCTGATTCGCGGCAGATTTCTCTGCTGATTCGCGGCGGATTTCGCTGCTGATCCCCGACTGATTTTGCTGCTGATTCGCTGCGGATCCGCAGCGGATTTCGCTGCTGATCCGCGGCTGATTTCGCTACTGATCCGCGGCTGATTTCGCTGCTGATCCGCGGCTGATTTCGCTGCTGATCCGCGGCTGATTTCGCTACTGATCCGCGGCTGATTTCGCTGCTGATCCGCAGCTGATTTCGCTGCTGATCCGCGACTGATTTCGCTGCTGATCCGCGGCTGATTTCGCTACTGATCCGCGGCTGATTTCGCTGCTGATCCGCGGCGGATTTCGCTGCTGATTCGCTGCAGATCCGCGGCGGATTTTGCTGCGGATCCGCGGCTGATTATCTGCTGATTCATCTGCGCTAGCGGGTATAGCATAACGCGATCGCGTTATGCTATACCGTTACCAGCCGGTCACCGCTACGTGTTGAACGGGCTGGTAAAACGCAATATGAACCCAGCCTTAGGGTTAGAACTAGGGTTAGGGTTAGCATTAGGGTTAAGGTTAGAATTACGGTTAGGGTTGGAATTTGGGTTAGGGTTGGAATTAGGGTTAGGGTTGGAATTAGGGTTAGGGTTGGAATTAGGGTTAGGCTTGTAGTTAGGTTTATGGTTAGAGTTGGGATTAGGGTTAGGGTGTGTTGGGGTTAGGGTTATGATTAGGGTTTGTATTAGGGTTAGGTGTGTGTAGGGTTAGGGTTGGGGTTAGGGGTGTGTTGGGGTTAGGGTTGGAGTTAGAATTGAGGGGTTTCCACTATTTAGGCACATCAGGGGGTCTCCATACGCGACATGGAGCCACCATTGATTCCTGCAAATTTTGCGTTCAAAAAGTCAAACAGTGCTCCCTTTATTCCAAGCCCCGACGTATGCCCAAACAGTGGTTTATCCCCACATATGGGGTATCAGCGTACTCGGGAAAAATTGCACAACAACTTTGGGGGTTCTAATTTCTCCTGTTAACATTGGGAAAAAAAATTTGGGGACTAAAAATTATTTTTGTGGAAAAAAAATGATTTTATATTTTCACGGCTCTGCGTTATAAACTTCTGTGAAGGACTTGGAGATTCAAAGTGCTTATCACACATCTATAGGAGTTCCTTGGGGGATCTAGTTTCCAAAATGGGGTCACTTGTGGGGAGTTTCTACTGTTTAGGCACATCAGGGACTCTGCAAACGTAACATGATGCCCGAAGACCATTCCATCAAGTGGGCATTTCAAAACGTCGCTACTTCCCATCCGAGCCCCGACGTGTGCCCATACAGTAGTTTTCTCCCACATATGGGATATCAGCATACTCAGGACAAATTGGACAACAACTTTTGGGTCTAATTTCTCATGTTACCCTTGGGAAAATAAAAAAATTGGGGACTAAAAGATCCTGATTGTGGAAAAAATATGATTTTTTTATTTTCATGCCCGGGCGTTATAAACTTCTGTGTAGCCCTTGGGGGTTCAAAGTGCTCACCACACATCTAGATAAGTTCTTTGCGGGGTCTAGTTTCCAAAATGGGGTCACTTGTGGGGAGTTTCTACTGTTTAGGCACATCAGGGGCTCTGCAAACGTAACAAGATGCCCGCAGACCATTCCATCAAGTCGGCATTTCAAAGCGTCACTACATCCCTTCCGAGCCCTGACGTGTGCCCAAACAGTGGTTCCCCCCCACATATGGGGTACTAGCGTACTCAGGAGAAACTGGACAACAACTTTTGGGGTCCAATTTCTCCTGTAACCATTGTGAAAATAAAAAACAGTGGGCTAAAAAATCATTTTTTGAGAAAAAAAAATGATTTTTTATTTTCGCGGCTCTGCGTTATAAACTTCTGTGAAGCACCTGGGGGTTCAAGGTGCTCATTATGCATCTAGATAAGTTCCTTAGGGCGTCTAGTTTCCAAAATGGGGTCAATTGTGGGGGAGCTCCAATGTTTAGGCACACAGGAACTCTCCAAATGCGACATGGCAACCGCTAAATATTCCAGCATATTTTCCATTCAAAAAGTCAAATGGCGCTCCTTCCCTTCTGAGCCCTGCAGTGCGCCCAAACAGTGGTTTATGACCACATATGAGGTATCTGTGTACTCAGGAGAAATTGCCCAACAAATTTTAGGATCCAATTTATACTGTTGCCCATGTGAAAATGAAAATAACTGAGGCTAAAAGAAAATTTTTGTGAAAAAAAAGTACTTTCTTTTATTTACGGATCAATTTGTGAAGCACCTGGGGTTCAAAGTGCTCACTATGCATCTAGATAAGTTCCTTAGGGGGTCTAGTTTCCAAAATGGGGTCACTAGTGGGGGAGCTCCAATGTTTAGGCACACAGGGACTCTCCAAATGCGACATGGCAACCGCTAAATATTCCAGCATATTTTCCATTCAAAAAGTCAAATGGCGCTCCTTCCCTTCTGAGCCCTGCCGTGCGCCCAAACAGTGGTTTATGACCACATATGAGGTATCTGTGTACTCAGGAGAAATTGCCTAACAAATTTTAGGATCCAATTTATACTGTTGCCCATGTGAAAATGAAAAAACTGAGGCTAAAAGAAAATTTTTGTGAAAAAAAAGTACTTTCTTTTTTTTACAGATCAATTTGTGAAGCACCTGGGGGTTCAAAGTGATCACTATGCATCTAGATAAGTTCTTTAGGGGGTCTAGTTTCCAAAATGGGGTCACTTGTGGGGAGCTCCAATGTTTAGGCACACAGGAACTCTCCAAATGCAACATGGCAACCTCTAAATATTCCAGCATATTTTCCATTCAAAAAGTCAAATGGCGCTCCTTCCCTTCTGAGCCCTGCCGTGCGCCATACAGTGGTTTATGACCACATATGAGGTATCTGTGTACTCAGGAGAAATTGCCCAACAAATTTTAGGATCCATTTTATCCTGATGTCCATGTAAAAATGAAAAAATTGATGCTAAAAGAAAATTTTTGTTGGAAAAATTAAAATGTCCATTTTTTCCTTCCACGTTGCTTTAGTTCCTGTGTCGCACCTGAAGGGTTAATAATCTTCTTGAATGTAGTTTTGAGTAGCTTGAGGGGTGCAGTTTTTATAAAGGTGTCACTTTTGGGTATTTTCTGCCATATAGACCCCTCAAAGTGACTTCAAATGTGAGGTGGTCCCTAAAAAAAATGGTTTTGTAAATTTTGCTGTAAAAATGAGAAATCGCTGGTCAACTTTTAACCCTTATAACTTCCTAACAAAAAAAAATGTTGTTCCCAAAATTGTGCTGATGTAAAGTAGACATGTGGGAAATGTTATTTATTAACTATTTTGTGCCACATAACTCTCTGGTTTAACAGAATAAATTTAAAAATTTGAAAATTACAAAATTTTCAGAATTTTCGCCAAATTTCCATTTTTTTCACAAATAAACGCAAAAATTATCGACCTAAATTTACCACTAACATGAAGCCCAATATGTCACGAAAAAACATTCTCAGAATCGCTAGGATCCGTTGAAGCGTTCCTGAGTTATTACCTCATAAAGGGACACTGGTCAGAATTGCAAAAAATGGCAAGGTCTTTGAGGTCAAAATAGGCTGGTCTTGAAGGGGTTAAATATTGTATATTATAAATTTTTTGTGTAACTCAAAGGTACACAACCATTTTGCGACTTTTAGTGTTTTTATGCCAAGCATGATAATCTCAATCAGCTCCTTTCACTTTTTGAAAAGTTGGTAGTTCTGGGTGGGACAGAATATGGCCAAGTGTACTGGATTGATTCATCATAATTTAAGTCACACCAGTGGTGTCAACTATGACAGATACGTTCTTCAATCCTTGAGTGGAGAACATCTCTACAGGCAGTTGAGAGATGTGCCAAATTCATTAAGAGTCACATGTGTCTTAATGAATTTGGCACATTTTACTATACTGCACACTACAAGACTGGAGTGAAAAATGTCAGTCTTGATGAATCCAGGCGTTAGACTAAATCTTTAATTAGATAAGTTTTTCAAAGAAGCATGAACCACTACAATAAATTTGGTGCTTGTTAAGTGTTAACTGTCTAGTTTAAGTTTACAATAAGGATTATCATATGCCCAAATGTATTTATTTTATTAATTATAATCATTTATGTAGCGCTATTAATTCCACAGCACTTTACAGCCACCATCACTGTCCCCACTGGGGCTCACAATTGAATTCCTTATTAGTATGTCTTTGGCTTGTTGGAGGAAATTGAAGGAAAACCACGTAAACACAAGGCAAACCACTGATCTACTGTTTTATCCAATGCATTGAATTTCACTGTTTTACTAGGTGATTCTTAACTAATGGGTCAAGCTAATAAGTCTCTTAGAACGTTTTTAATAATGACCTAATATTTTTAGAACCTGTCACTGTAATTAATTTTTCTATACTCGTCGCCGAGAACATGAACTCCTTTGTGAAATGCAGATTAATTTTTCCCAGATACTATAATTAAAATAATAATAGTTAATATTCACAACGATATCTGCAATAAAACTAGACTACAATCTACTCTGTAAAATTCTATCTATTAAGTTTTTTATGTAAAATAAATAAAATCAGTTTATGTATATTACAAACTAGAATGTTCTAGATTACATATTCTATTACAATTTGAAAGGGGTCAGGGTCTGTCGGAGATAACATCTATAAAGTTCCAACTTGTTCCGCAGTATTACAATTAAAGAAGAAACAAGCAAGTAAAATGACAAGTAATCAAAATGAGAAAGGTCCTTGTCCATAAAAAAACTAAAAACAACATAATTGTAATGGTATGAATGATATAATAAATACTTGGTGCTAATTTTGTCAAGGGGACAAGTTCCATTCAAAGGGCAAGAGGATAATAATAAAGCTGCGTAAACCTGTCACTCGTGTCACAGAATTTGACCAATAAAAAAGAAGAGATATTTGTGACATATAGGACCAATGTCAAATAATATTTGCCAAGGAGAAAATCTATGCAAACATGTGCTATTAAATTTACAACAAATGCTGCATGACGGTCAAGAAAAAAATGCTACAGCTCTAGTCTGAACATTTAGTTTTTTATGCAGTTTACTGATCCAAAGCTAGAAGCCAGAAGTGAATATAGGAGGAAGAGAACATGTTAGTCTTTTAGTTATGTATTGGCTAAAAAACCAACATTCAATACCGCACCAAAATGTCTAAAGATGGTTTCACTAAAATAGTTTTTTTCTTAAAAAAAACAACATTGCTGTTTTTTAAATCAAAACCAGGATAATAAAGGAATTGGAAATATAAGGAAAAGACATTTGTTGCTGAATACACTTCTGGCTTTGGCTCAAAACAAAGTAAGAAAAAAATTGCAATGGATTTTTTTCAAAAAACACTGGAGACAAAAGCACAAAATTAATTATGTTTTCCACCAGAAATGTATTAAGCATTTTCATGCATTTCACTTTCTCATAAAACCTCATAGTTCAAAAGTTTTCTCTTAGTAATACCATTTTTGGATACCTAAAGATTTGCATTTAAGCACTTGGTGTCATCTGCTGTACATGAAATGCGAATATGTGCATTAACTATAAAGAGTGAGATCAGGAGCTGATCCCAATGCATATAGCGTGGTTGGCAATTAGGCTATACAGTATAACCTTTAACATGCTGCTGTCAATCATAGGAGTGACATTTAAAAGGTTAGCAACTGGGCGGAGGTTACTTCCTAT
The DNA here is from genome assembly GCA_033576555.1 of Oophaga sylvatica. NCBI lineage: Eukaryota > Metazoa > Chordata > Amphibia > Anura > Dendrobatidae > Oophaga > Oophaga sylvatica. The sequence goes on from JARQOD010000002.1 coordinate 207,223,508, forward strand.
CACCCCTCCAAGAATATAGAATAAAAAAGTCAAAAAGTTGTATAGACTCAAAAATGAATAAATAAAACAGCTCAACTCAAAACAAAAGAACTTAAGCTCTCATACATGAAAAAAAATATATATCTCACTAAAATATGGTGTCCATTTTTTACAAAAGTAAGCTAAGTAAATTTGGTTTTACCATAATCATAGATCAAAGTTAAGAGATCATTTTACCACTAAGTAAATGTAAAAGAAACAAACCCCACAAAAATAAAGTCGAAATTGCTGTTTTTTTTTTCTTTTCAATTCCATACCACTTGAACTTTTTACTGTTCTTTAGTACATTATATGATAAAATGAACGGTGTCATCCAAAACTACAACTCATTTCTCAAAAAATACTCTCAAAAGGTTATGTTGATGGAAAAATAAAAAGATATGGCCAGTGGAAGATAAGGAGGAAAACAAAAACTGAGTGTCTTTAGGACGTTATTGCTATAGTTGTTTTTATTTTAGGACTGCAAAAAAAGGGCTGGCAGAGATGTCTTTTACAAGGGACTTCAAAAAGACCCAGCTTGGTTGAAACATTGTTATACATATTCATGTGAATGAATACAAATTATTTAATATTGAGTGCTGCAATTTTTCTATGTTTATATATTTTAAACCAGCACTTTGTGAATAAATAAAGACTATTCCCTCCATGAGATTGGTTCTGCAATGGAACAAAAGGTACCAAGGTCAACTGGCACCACTGTGCTCCTGCCAGCAGTCCTGCACCCTGCAGAGTCTGTCATCATTGTATACACAGAGAGTGCTGTAAAAAGATTACTTTTTGGTTATATTTTGTATTTTTCTGCAGCAATCAAGCAGCCTGTTTGTAGTAATACAAAGTTACATAGAAATAAACATACTGCATTAAAATTAAGCCACAGCTCACAATTAACCTTTAGCACCATACGTAGTGACAATAAAGCTGTCCTCAGGAGAAGATCAGCAAGAAATATTATGACCTAATGTAGACACAAATGGAATATCCTTATCAAGGTCAGGGATGTTTAGAAACAACAAACAGCTTTCATTACTATCACTTATTTAGCACTGCTCAGCACAAAGGCTCTAAAACTATCTATACTAATTTACTGAGTTATAGTATGCTGTAAGTCAATGACCCTCTGGAGAACCAAATGATTTCTAACATAAAGTCTGCATAATTCTGAGATGCCTTTCAAGAGAATACATCTTTTAAGTTTAATACTGCATACTGCTTAAATTGATTCCTTCATTTCTCCACGGCATAGTCCAAGTAAGTAAGCACAGGAGATATGAGACATAAACCTAAATTGGTAATGTTGGAAAATAGTTACCTATGTGAAGCAATGTATTATAGAGTGTAGTGTTGAGCGATACGATACCGCAAGTATCGGGTATCGGCCGATATTAGCTCTATCGGCCTTTCGATACTTAGTTCCGATATTTTCGTCTTATCGGATACCGGAATCGGGATTGTCACTGTCACTGTCAGTGTCCGTCGGTCGGGTCTGTCAGGAGTCAGCGGCACTTACCTGGCAGAAGATCTCCGGCGGTCACGGGCTGGACTGCTTCATGGCCGCCATCATCTTTCCCCGGCGGTCACATGCAGTTTCTCGCGATAACTGCAGTGACTGCTGGGTAATCCCGGCCGTAAAGCAGTCAGTCCGATGACGTCACCGCCGGGGAAGCAGGTAATCATCTGTGCTGCGTCGCGATGACAGGCTCTGCCTGTCATTGCGATGTAGCAGAGCTGGATCGTCGTGGGACTGTCGTTACTATGGACTGCGTCGGACAGGTGGTATACTGTTGGTTTGTTTTTTTTCTTTTTTTACAGGAGATCGATGGCGTCGCAGGAATGAGTGTATAATAAAATTAATGAAAACTGTGTTGTCTCTTTTATTTCATTAAAAGACTTTTTTCTTGCTTTGTCTTTTTTTTATACATTTAATAACTTTGGGATTAATAATGGATCGGTGTCTTATTGACACCTCTCCATTATTAACCGGGCTTATTGTCACCGTGCAATCAACGGTGACATTAACCCCTTATTACCCCACTTGCCACCGCTACAGGGCAGTGGGAAGAGCCTGGTAAAGTGCCACAATTGGCACATCTTTTGATGCGCCAAATGTGGGGCTGCTGTAGCCTGGTATTATCAGGCTGTTGAGGGCCAAAATCCATGGGCCTTGACAGTCTTTTAATACCAGGCCGCAGCAGTCTGCATTTTACTTGGCTGGTTAACAAAAATAGGGGCATTAGCTGCGGTCCCTGCAGTAAACATTAACCCTTTCTGAAGGATTACACCGTGGGACCTGACTGTGCATGGGATAGGTAAGAATAATTTTGCTTTTTTATTTTATTTTTATTACAGGAAATGGTTTTTGCAGTCAAATAAAAGATGGTCAAAAACATGTGTCTTTATTTCATTAAAATGATTTTTAATTAAAGTGTGTGTGTTTTATTTTTATTTCATGCAATAGGATTAATAATTGATAGTTGTGTAATTGACAGCTCTCAATTATTAACCTGGCTTAAGGTCACCTTTCAATTGCAATGTGGCTTTAACCCCATATTAACCCATTCGCCACCGCTACAGGGCAATGGGAATAGACGGGCAAAGTGCCAGAAAGGGCGAATCTAATTATAGATTTGTCTTTTCTGGGGTGTCTGGGGGCAGATGTTAGTAGCCAGGGGGGGCCAAAAATAATGGTCCCTCTCTGGGCTATTATTATCTGCCCCCATTCGCTGGCTTTGTCTGTCTGGTTGCGAAAATAGGGCGGGAGCCCACGCATTTTTTTTAAACAATTTTACACCTCATATATATATATATATACATGTCATTGAATTTGTGACACATATATATATATTTATATTTATAGTTCATACACTTCTACATAGTATAATAGCCGCTAATTCAATTGACGGCTTTTGTGAAAATGCAGAACCCGACATGAAATGACACTTGGTGTACATAGGGTTAACCATGTCTTTTCATGTCCTTTGCTATCTGATTTGCACAAACAATTACATCAGTCTATGTGTGCAAAATTTCACACCTGTAGGGGTTAATTAAAGGTGTAAATTCGTAGCAAAAAAGTCCGTTTTTTTTACAACGAATTTACACCTTTAATTAACCCCTACAGGTGTGAAATTTTGCACACATAGACTGATGTAATTGTTTGTGCAAATCAGATTGAAAACGACATGAAAAGACATGGTTAACCCTATGTACACCAAGTGTCATTTCATGTCGGGTGCTTCTGTCTTTTCACAGAAGCCGGCTTTACCCGGCAATTGAATCAGAGGATATTTTACTATGTAGAAGTGTATAAACTATACATATATGTATATATATATGTCACAATGACATGTATATATATATATATATTATGTATTCTATGTGTGTATATTTAGTGTTTACAAGGAAATAAAGGTTTTTTTTAGTTGCGATATTTTGTTCCCATAGACTTACATGGGACTTCCGGTATCGGAATCGGATATCGCCGATATTTAATGATATCGGCGATACCATTCCGATCCGATATTTTTACATATCGAGCAGTATCGCTCAACACTAATAGAGTGTAATTACTTAATAGTTAAGTGTATTTCTGAGCAAGCAAACATTGAAAATACATTGCTACATACAGAGGCAAAGCAAGAGAGAAATGCATGAGTAGAAGCATTGTTTCACCAGAGGCTAGCTTGGAGAAAAGCTGCATAGAATTTTATCACATATTATTGCTAACTGATTAAATGGGTTATCTTGAACTATTTTTTTTTACTATGAGCCTAATAAACAGGCAGAAAGTTGCTAACTACTCGTTCTGCACTCCGTCAATCTCTGCCACTTTAGAGCAGTGACGGGCTCCTCCTGCCTGTGATTCTGCAGCTTCTACTGATGTAAGGTCGACAGAGGAGCTGCTTGTCTTCGGCTCTGCCAATGTCTTGCTGATTGACATCCGACTCCCTGCTGCCTAACTGCATAAAGCCGATTGTCAATCAGCATGACATCGGCTGTCTGCCCCATCAACAGAAGAGGAAGAGATGCTTTGTTGATGTGAAGCAGCAGAATCGCCGGAAGGAGTGGTCAGTGACTACTCTGAGCAGGAGCCAGGCAGAACATGCAGATTGTTAACAAATACTTGCATGTGAGTTCTTACGCTCATGGTAAAAAAATAAACTAGTCCCTGAAAACCCCTTTAAAGTATGGTGTAAGGATCAAAAGATAAAACGAAATATCCTTAAAAGGTAAAAATATTCTGAAATTAAGTTAAAATGTGTTTTAAAGGGTTTGGTTAGACCTTTGTACTGGATATAAAACAGCAACAGTTTTAAAAAAGTGCAAGTAATGTTATGTGCACATCACCAGGAGGCGGACCTCAAATATGATCATCACATCGTTTCCAATTTAAAATGCAGCAATAATCTAATACATGATATACAACAGGATATACAGAAGTGACTGTCTACTTATGTTTTTTTAATTCTCTACAGTTTTAGAATTTTCCTCGCTCAAAAACATAGCTGATTCTTGTTCACCTACCATTAACCAAACCTTAATTAACTCATACACTCTGTCTACAGGCAGACAAAACTTAAGATTTATCCACTCCCCTTTCTAATTTTCTATCGTTCCATGCCTGCTATTTCCCTAAAAGTTACAATGTTTGTGTAGTTTTGTTACAATCTCAAGTATCAGTCATTCATTTTACTTTGTCCATTCTTTGCTTGAATCATCATTACCTATAACAACATGCATACTGTGCATCGCTATGTATGCCCTCTGTGTGATGCCTATTTTACTCCGACATGTACACTAGAATCTTTGCTAAATGAATTTCCTGTTAATTCTTTTGTTTTCAAATAATGAAAATAACCTGAAAGTTGTAGACAACCTCGTTTCCCTTAAAATATTTTGAAGCTTTCATGCAAACTCACATACTGTAGATCTAGGATAGCAGTTGACTATGCATACTAGATAAGGATGTAATTATTTCAATGTATTTAAAATGCTCGCTACTTACATATAATGGAAGTCATGTTTAATTGATTTTAACATCTCTCTACATAATATTGCTATGAATTGAAAATGAATGAAAAATAGCTATAAAACTGAGCAGCTGTGTCCTGAGCTGAAGCATCGACAGTGTCTGTAGTTAAATATACTAACAGAAGAAAACTAAACAAAACCAGTTATCCAGCATGCCAAGATCTAGCGGAATTCATCAAGGTTGATTATGTCATTTTGAATATATAGTATGGCCTTAAAAAAAAATTATATATATATTGTTAAAAACAAATATGATTTATATACAGTATAACTTAAGAAAGCATTACCATTGTACATCTTTATTTTTAGGATTTCTCCTAACCTACGATATAGCCATGTCAAAATGTACATCTAGCAGATTCATATGCTGTAACCTGGCATACAACATTCAAATTAGCTACAATATTACAATAAATAGTTTTTATTTGGGCAAAAGTGGCAAGTTCTACTACTTCTATGACTAGTACAAAATTACATGGCTGTTAGTTGGTGTCCATGACTTGTTAGAGATACTGCAACTCAAATGATTGGGGCTAAGCTACAATGCCACACACAGCCAATTGACAAGATTGTAGCTTGCTCTGGATTAAAACAGCCATGTTATGGCACTATAGTGAAGCAAACCTTGTCTGAAGTTCTAAGGATGTTACATTTCCGGAGTTTATATTTTTAAGTTATTTGTGGTTTTAACTACCCCTAATTTTATTTTTCAATAGTTCCTGTATTAAGCGTGGTCAGAGCTTAATTTCAGCTCAAAGATTTGGGTTTGAAGACACAAGGTTTTCTACAAACTTCAGAATTTTTTTTTATCTAATTTTAACATCATGTCTCTACCATGAGAGATCAGTAAATGTAGTAACTTCTGAACTTCTACAACTGACCTTGATCTTGTCCTACAAACCAGCGTGATTGATGGGCTGTTTTGCCACATGCTTTGGTATTACTGAACATAATAAACGACCTTCCAAATGTGCAATAGTATATATCAAAGTATTATATGATCTGGTTACTTAAGATCACATCTTAAAAATAAAGTCATCTAAGAGATACTGCTAAACATAGTCAATGCCACCCATACAGAAAAATATTAGTATTACGTTAACATCCATAGTCTATTATATATGTATGAATATAACATTATAATTTAATCATCATACTGCAACAAATTTGGTAGGTTTAATCAGCAAACTCTATTTCCTTTTTGCATGGTCCTCCATTTAAGCACAGGGCATTTGCCATAGGGTTTTTAGAAATTATGCTTTCTAAGAAATATATAATATAAAAAATTCTTCTAAATATATTCAATTTATACACGATATTACTTGCAAATGAGGAGTAAGATTCCTGATTTTCTGTATCATTGATGGTTAACAATGTCTTTGACTTACTACAGTAGCTATAATATGCAATCATTTTCATTAACCACATTATTTTTTCTTAGTGCATTAATCTCCTTAACTATATTATAATTACATTTTTTAATGGAAGCTTTTTCTGTATACAAGTAATTTAATATGGATTATAAATCAAAAAGCTGCATTTTGTTTATGGAGCAAAACATTTGCAATTGAACTTAAATTTGGGCCTGATACATTGTACAAAAGATCAGGGTGAAGGTTTGAGGTTTAGAATAATTTATTTTGTTTCAGACAGTTAATATTTAAAATTTTTATAAGTGAACACGATGGATATTTAAAGGTGAAATCCAGACAATTTTATTTTCTTTTTTGTCACAGATTCATGTGAGAAAATAATTTTGATGCAATCTTAGATTATCATTGATATACTGGGTGAAAGAGTTAGGCTGGGGTCACACATGGGTCATGCGAGAGAATCGAGGTCAATTATGCAAATGTTTCTCGGCTCAAACTCTGTCAGTGTCATTTTAGTGTGATCAGATTCTCTCACATGAGAGAATTGCAACACTGGTGTGGAGGAGACAGAGAAAGTAATTTCTCCATCACCTCCACTGCCGGCTTCCACGGTAATCAGATTCCCCATAGATGACATCCAAGTGAAGTCCGATATTCCACACGCACCCATAGACTTGTATGTGTGCATGCAATCTGATTTTCATATCCACTCGCAGCATGCTGTGATTGTTTTCTCATGCCCTCCTTGTTTCCTCATTTCTTTATTTCCCCATACCAGTGTAAGGGTTGCAAAGACTTTTTTAGGCCACACATACACTTACAGGTTAAACGTTGGCAAAAGTAAATGTTCTACACTGTATATATTTGGATGTACCTGAATGCTGCTATATATACTGTTGTGTAGTGTAATGTATTTATGTGTATTGTATATATGTTGTAGGGAAAGTGCAGTACTTTAGTTAACACACTAGTGGGGTGTATTTTAGCACATATAGGAATAGGAACTTAGAATAGGAATTAGCTAAGATATGAGTGGCCAACTGTGGGTAAGCCTGTATTCTAGTTAGTAGGGCCTGGGAGCAATGTACAGGAAGGTGGACCCCATAACGTTAAGCACGGAGCCCAGTCATCCAGGGCCTTAGGGCCAAAGGTCACAAACGTGAGAGAATGCAGGGCAGCTCCAGTATGTGGCAGCTAACTACATAGGCTGATGCCGTTTTGTCTGGGGTGAAACTGACAGGGAAACAACTGAAGATAGTTAGGCTGGCCAAAAGCAACGCTGCGGTACCAGATGAGCCAGTGTGACCCTGGGGCATTCTGGAAGTAGTGAGGGAAAGGACAGGGCAAGAAAGGAATGTACTCTGTAATGATCCCTGTGATGTAACTGTGACTGAACTGGACGTACTGACGTACAAGTAAAATCGCTTATGTTAAGTTGGAACTGGACTCATTCTCTCTTTGTTTGAAACTGCCAGAAAGCAGTCCTCAGCAGCTCAGATGGAACCCTGATGGAATCTAGAGTGAGGCGAAAGGTAGAGATTAAAGGGGACATTGTGTGTATGTGTCGGGAGACCAGGGCGTGATTGAGCAACCTATGTCAGCCACGACTACAGCCCTGCCACCCCCTACACTCGCACCACTTCCAGCAGTTTAACCCGCTAATTGCTGCGATTGATATAAATCGCAGCATTTTGAATGCAGGCAGAGGGCCCTCCAATCTATGCCCCTATGACATCATTGTGAGAAGATGATCATTGCCATGGTGACATCCGAGTCACAGAGCTAGCAAGCTTGTTACACCATGCTCAGAGCATGGTGTATCAAGCTTGTGTGTCAGTGCAGAACTGATAGTTTATAAAGCATACTTTATAAGCGATCACAGCTGTCAATATGAAAGTCTCATAGAGGGAGTGTTAGGCGTTGAGATCCCACCGCTGCACAGGGGGAATCTCGAGCCATGTCATCTGCAGTCTCCCATTCTACTTCAGCCGCAGAGGATCCTGCTCAGCGGAGACGTCGGTCCCAGCACCTTGCTCAGGCTAATGCTATGCGTTTGGTTGCTGCTGCAGCCACAGGTTCACCTATAGCAATCAGCATTAGTCAGTGGCAAGCAGACGTTCCTGCTTTTCTCCATCTGAGCATGCCCGTGAGACGACCGCTCATTGGTGGTCGGAGATCACATGCTCAGGTCCTCAAGCAGTTCAGATTGGGCCATCAGCAAGGTCCTGGAAGGCTGCAGTTATATTCACAGAGTGAATATGCTACCACTCTGTGTATGCACGGGTGTTTGGGCCGAGAACCTGCCGCACTGTCGGTGTGTATGACCGTCTAGTGTTCCTTAGTCAGGCAGGTTTTTAATCGGCTTGACCTAGCGCCTGTCTCGGCCACATGTGCTGCTTAGCACGGGCTGTTTACAGGGCACAGTCAATCGACGTGCTCTGGCACACACCTTTTGGTACTGCTCTGCGGTCAGTTGAGCTTTTTGCTCTTGTTTTTAAGTTAGCTGTGTTTGCTACCACTGAGCTCCAAGTAGTGGCATCGCTAGTGCGACGCAGTGCGCACTGTAGGTCTGGTCAGACTCAAGTCCCTGCATTCTAAGGGTGGAGACTAGAGACTTCACTCGCACTATATTAGCTGTTTCCTGTGACGTGTAACAGGGAACAGTGCTCTATTACTTTGTTGCCGCGACTCTGTGAAGTAACAGAGTTTGCACTGTTCACACCAGGTGAAATCTAACCCCCATGTTGTCGGTGTTCAACCGCCACCTTGTTCCGCCATTGCTTAGCAGCAGGTTCCATCTCTGCAGGGTGGACCCCGGGTTGTGAACACACCTTATTATTATTATATATATTTCATTTGGTACGTTCCGCCAACCCTAATATTATACTAGCGCCAGGGTCTGGCTAGTAATGGCGGATGAACAGCGACTGCAGCGGTACATACAGCAGCTGGAAGGCAGGTTGTCGGCTCTCGAGTGTACAACCTCAGCTGTGGCTGTGACTGCAGTAGCTGTTCAGGCAGCTAGTGAGGCTGCAGCCCATATGTCCGCTGCCTCCCCTGTTCCAACCTTATCCCGCCTCCCACTGCCTGAGAGGCTCTCAGGTGATAGCAAGTCATGTAGGGAATTCGTGAACCAGAGTGCAATACACCTGGTGCTACTAGCTGCACGTTTTCCCTCAGAGCAGGCTAAAATAGGGTTTATTATTTCCCTGCTGTCGGACAGGGCGTTGGAGTGGGCTACTCCAATGTGGGAGTGCCACAATCATGTGGTGCAGAGGTTTGTGAGCACTCTGAAGCAGGTGTTCTTGGGACTGCGAGTCACGCATGATACGGCGCTCCAACTGCTGGCATTGACTCAGGGCTCGTCCATGGTCAATCAATTTGCCATCCACTTCCGGACTTTAGCTTCTGAGCTGGAGTGGCCAGATAAAGTCCTCATCCGGTCTTTTGGAGCGGGCTGGCTGACCATGTGAAAGACGATCTGGCCACTAGTGATACGCCGGCCACACTGGAGGAGCTAACCTCCGTCTCTACTAGCATTGACCTTTGTTTCTCCGAACGAAGGTTGGAGCGAGCCCAGTGGTTTCGGCTGGCTTCTAACTTCACAAGACCTCTGGAATCTCTGGATCAGGCGTCCAAGTCCCAAGAGGCCATGGAGGTTTCTCGAGTGGGATCCAAGTACCGGATCACTCGCACACCCATGGTCTGTCATGTCTGCCGGCAGTCAAAACATTTTGCCACCAAATGTCCTCAGCGGTCAGAAGACACAGAGGCATTTTCTTCCAAATTGTCCTTCAAGGGGACACTCACGATAGGCGCATCCACTCATGTGGTAGAGGTTTGTGTGGATTCCGGGGCAGAGGGCAATTTCATTTCTTCACCCTTCGCCCAACGGCATGCTATACCTCTAGTGATGATCATCAAGCAAGTGACCATCCGAGTGGTGAATGGGTCAAAACTGCCTTCACAGACCACATCAGACCATCCCACTTACTCTCACCATGTCTCCAGCCCACCTTGAGATAATCTCCCTATTAGTCAAACCTGAGGGCATTGATGAAGTCTTATTAGGGGTACCTTAGTTACGCTACCATTCTCCTCATATTGAGGGTCCTCTGGGAGAATATTGGGATGGAGTGAGTCTTGTAAAGTAGATGTCAGAGGGAGTGCATTCATGTGGCTTCTACAGCAGTCCCCACAGATCTATCCTCTCTCCCCAAACACTATTGGTCATATGCGGATGTATTCTCCAAGAGAGCTGCGGAGAACCTTCCGCCTCACTGCCTCTATGACTGTCCTATTGATCTCTTGCCTGGTGCTAAGCCTTGCTGGGTTCGAGTCTATCCGTTATCTCTCCCGGAGATGGAGGCAATGTCTCAGTACATCAAGGAGAATCTGGCAAGAGGTTTCATTAGGAAGTCAGTGTCACCTGCAGGGGCTGGGTTCTTCTTTGTGCAGAAGAAGAAGGGGAGTTACGTCCATGCATAGACTACAGGGGTCTCAATGTAATAACCATCAAAAATAAATACCCTCTACCTGTTATCTCTGAACTCTTTGATAGGTTGCTGGGAGCATGGGTATTTACAAAATTAGATTTGCGGGGCTCCTATAACTTGATACGCATCCGTGAGCGGATGAGTGGAAGATGGCATTTAACACCAGAGATGGCCACTATGAATACCTGGTGATGCCCTTCGGGCTCTGTAATGCCCCTGCCATTTTCCAAGACTTTGTGAATGACATCTTCCGGGATATGCTAACCACCTCAGTCGTAGTCTATCTGGATGATATTCTCATCTACTCTCCAGATATAGACTCACAATAGAGAGATGTTTGCAAAGTCTTCGACCTTCTACGGGCAAACTCCCTGTATGCCAAGTTGGAGAAGTGTGTGTTTGAGCAGTAGTCCTTGCCTTTCCTGGGCTATATCATCTCGGCCCAGGAATTGGCCATGGATCCTGCCAAGCTACAGGCTGTGATGGACTGGCAAGAACCCCATTCTCTTAAACCGTTGCGTTACTTTATGGAGTTCATCAATTACTATCGCCAGTTCATTCCTCACTTCTCAACTTTGGTAGCTCCCCTGGTTGCCATCACCAAGAAGGGAGCTAACTCCAAACTATGGTCGGAGGAGGTCTCAAGGCCTTTCTGTCTATAAAGTCACATTTCGCTAGCGCTCCCATTTTACATCACCCCAATGTCGATAAACCCTTTATCATGGAGGTGGATGCTTCTTTCATCGGTGCTGGAGCCATCCTCTTTCAGAAGGATGGTCAAGGTTGGAAGCATGCTTGCTTCTTTTTCTCCAAGACCTTCTCACTGGTGGAGAAAAATTATTCTATCAGGGACAGGGAATTGCTAGCAATGAAATTTGCCTTTTCTGAGTGGAGTCATCTGCTGGAGGGGGCCCGTTACCCCTTCCAAGTATTCACCGACCATAAAAAACTTATTTATTTGCAGACAGAACAGCGGCTAAATTCTCGCCAGGCCAGATGGTCCCTCTTCTTCTCCCGTTTCAACTTCACCCTCCATTTTCTCTCTGGGGAGAAGAACACTCGTGCCGATGATCTCTCCCGTTCCGTAGTATCATCTGAGGAGGGAGAAGAACCTCGGCTTATTGTCCCTTCGAGCCTGAGAACTGTGGCGCCGGTTTCGTTAGAGTCTGTGCCTCCGGGCAAGACTTTTGTTCCACCTAATTTGCGACTGGAGGTTCTCTCTTGGGCTCATTCGTCCAGGGTGGGTGGACATTTTGGGACCAAGAGGACATCTGAGCTCCTGGCGAGGACGTACTGGTGGCCGCATATGGCCCGTGACGTCAAAGACTATATTCGGGCGTGTGTTTCCTGCGCCCAGAATCGATCTTCTCGGCAACGGCCAGATGGTTTACTGTACCCCCTGCTGGTGGTGGATAGGCCCTGGGAGATGGTCGGTATGGATTTTGTGGTGGGTTTACCCAAGTCTCGTTACTGCACCATAATCTGGGTAGTCACCGACCACTCCTCTAAAATGATGCACTTGTTGCCTCTCCCGCGGGACCTTCTGTGTGGGCTTTGGTGGCGTTTTTTATCAAATATGTCTTTCGCCTACACGGCATGCCCGACAAAATAGTCAATGACCGGGGTCCCCAGTTTGCATCTCGGTTCTGGAGTGATCTTTGTCGTCTGCTCAGCATAGAGCTTAATCTCTCTTCAGCTTACCATCCCGAGACGAACGGGTTGGTAGAGAGGGACAACCAGACCCTGATCACATATCTGCGACATTTTGTTTCCGGCAGGCAGGATGACTGGGCCTCTTTGCTACCGTGGGTGGAATTTGTGCTGAATAACGCCGTAGCCAACTCAACTGTTCAGACCCCGTTCCTCCTTAATTAAGGCAAGCATCTGCGTGTCCCTTTGCCCATGCCCATGTCATACACCGACTCTAGTTTGTCAGACTGGGCAGCGGAGGCACGTGACATATGGGACCACACACAGGATGCCATCTGGGCCTCCAATGAGAGAATAAAGGTCTCTGCCTATGCGCATTGGCATCCCGCTCTGATTTTTGCCCCTGACGATTTAGTGTGGCTCTCCTCCCGTAACATCAGGCTGTGAGTTGAGTCCACTAAGTTTGCTCCTCCCTACATAAGTCCCTGCAAGGTCCTGGAACAGGTCAACCTTGTGATCTATCATCTGGCTCTTCCTCCACACCTAGGTATCACGACACCTTTCATGTGTCCCTCCTAGAACCCGTTCACATGTCCCGGTTTTCTGAGTCATCTGCCGGGACATCAGGTTCATCCACGGATGAGTATGATGTGAACGCCATTGTTGGGTTCAAGGTGGTACGTGGCAAAAAGTTCTATCTGGTGGACTGGAAGGGTCAGGGCACAGAGGACAGGACTTGCGAACCTATTGAGCACATTCGGGCTCCTCAGCTTATTGCAGCATTTGAGCGTAGCGAGGTCCAAAGGGGGGGCTCTAGGGGGGGTAATATTAGGCATCGAGATCCCACCGCTACACAGCGGGAATCTCGAGCATTGTCCTCTGCGGTCTCCCATTCTTCTTCAGCCGCAGAGGATCCTGCTCAGCGGAGATGTCAGTCCCAGCGTCTTGCTCAGGCTAATGCTATGCATTTGGTTGCTTCTGCCACCCCAGGTTCAGTTATAGCAACCAGCATTAGTCAGCGGCGAGCAGAGGTTCCTCGGACTAAGTCCTGCTTTTCTCCAGCTGAGCATGTCCGTGAGACAACCGCTCATTGGTGGTTGTTGGTCACATGCTTAGGTCCTCAAGCAGTTCAGATTGCGCCATGAGCAAGGTCCTGGAATGCTAAAGTTACAATTGGGCCATCAGCAAGGTCCTGGAATGCTACAGTTATAAAAGGATCGCACGGCCGCATGGCAGTGAACTAGTTTAAACCATGTGGTGTGTGAGCCAGTGGATATGCTACAGTACCACTCTGTGTATGCACGGGTGTTTGGGATGAGAACCTGCCGCACTGTCGGCATGTATGACTGTCATAGAATCATAGAATAGTAGAGTTGGAAAGGACCTCCTGGGCCATCTGGTCCAACCCCCTGCTCAAAGCAGGATTCTCTAAATCATCCCAGACAGATGTCTGTCCAGCCTCTGTTTGAAGACTTCCATTGAAGGAGAACTCACCACCTCTCGTGGCAGCCTGTTCCACTCATTGATCACCCTAACTGTCAAAAAGTTTTTTCTAATATCTAATCTGTGTCTCCTCCCATTCAGTTTCATCCCATTGCTTCTAGTCTTTCCTTGTGCAAATGAGAATAAAGATGATCCTTCTACAATGTGACAGCCCTTGAGATATTTGTAGACAGCTATTAAGTCTCCTCTCAGTCTTCTTTTTTGCAAGCTAAACATTCCCAAATCCTGCAACCGTTCCTCATAGGACATGGTTTGCAGACCGGTCACCATTCTGGTGGCTCTTCTCTGAACTTGCTCCAGTTTGTTGATGTCTTTTTTAAAATGTGGTGCCCAAAACTGGACACAGTATTCCAGATGAGGTCTGACCAAAGAGGAGTAGAGGGCAATAATGACCTCACGTGATCTAGACTGTATGCTTCTGTTGATACATCCTAGAATTGCATTTGCCTTTTTTGCTGCTGCATCACACTGTTGACTCATGTTAAGTCTGTGATCAATTAGTATACCCAAGTCTTTTTCACATGTGCTGTTACTTAGCCCTATTCCTCCCATTTTGTATATGCTTTTTTCATTTTTATTGCCCAGATGTAGTACTTTGCATTTTTCCCTGTTAAAATCTATTCTGTTAGTTGCTGCCCACTGCTCCAGTTTATTTATATCTTTTTGAATCCTCTCTCTCTCTTCTCTAGTATTAGCTACCCCTCCTAGCTTTGTGTCATCAGCAAATTTGATCAGTTTACCCTCAATTCCTTCATCTAAATCATTGATAAAGATGTTGAACAATACAGGGCCCAAAACAGAGCCTTGTGATACCCCACTTGAGACATTCTTCCAACTGGATGTGCAGCCATTTACAACCACTCTTTGGGTCCGATCACTAAGCCAGTTATGAATCCACCTAACAGTTGCCTTGTCCATTCCATACTTAGTCATTTTTTCAATAAGGATTTGTTGATGTCTTTTTTAAAATGTGGTTCCTTAGTCAGGCAGGCTTTTACTCGGCTTGACCTAGCGCCTGTCTCGGCCACGTGTGCTGCTTAGCATGGGCTGTTTACAGGGCACAGTCAATCCAACTGCTCTGGCACACACATTCTGTGAACTCCCAGGACCTTTTTGACGGCACCACGAGTGTGCAAACTTTCTCAAGCATGTGGTGACATCAGTGAGGTCATAGGAGTTCACTGTGACACTATGCAGCAGAAGCACATGCTGCTCAGTGTCTTTGCTGGATGGCAGGCTGTATAGTTGCATTATGCAACAATGCAGCCTGCCATCTAGATGTAGCAGAGCTAGGCCCATTGCGGGACAAATGGATTATTATTATCTTCTCAGCTGACAGGTTAGGAATATTGTGGTTTATTATGTTAATTCTCTTACAGGGGACAATGGCTTCACTGGAATCAGCGATTAAAATTGATTAAAGGAGTCTGTGTCATAACTTTAACTAAAGGATTTTATTCTTGGAGTGTGTGTTTTTATACAATATTACTATGAGGTTAGTAATGGGGGCATCTTATAGATGCTTCTCCATTACTAACTAATGGGCTTGATGTACCGGTCAATACAAAAGTGACATCGACATGACAAATATGAACCACACTTCCTACTGCCACAGGGAATGTGGGAAGACCAGAGCAAAGTGCCAAAATTGGCGCATCTAATAGATGGGGCAGCTGTGCGATGCTATTTTTAGGCTGGGGGGACAATATCCATGTCCCCTTAGCAGCCTGGGAATACCAGCCCCCAGCTGTCTGCATTAGCTTGGCTGCTTGTTAAAAATGGGGGGAGACTATACCATTTTTTAACATTATTTACTTAAATAATTATAAAATATGGTGCAGGTCCCCTCTATTCTTGATAACCAGCCTTGCTGAAGCTGACAGCAGAGGGTTGCAGCCCACAGCTGTTAGTTTTGCCTGGCTAGTTATCAAAAATACGGGGGAACTCCATGTCATATTTTTCATTATTTATTTATAGTGCAGCCGGCTGCTGGTGAATACTCCCATCAGGCGGCGCTTGCTCTCACTGTTAGAATAACAGTTGAATAAAAGTAGGGGACAGTGATGTGAGCTTTCACTTCAGCACCCTGCGTCAGGGAACAGCGTGAACAGTACCGCTGATTCCCAAGTGCCGGTGAGTGTCACACTGATGACACAGGGATGTCACACTGATGACAAGTCGGTCATTTACCAAATTTTAGTCGACTTTTGTCGATTTTTAGGAAAAATACTCAGGAATCTGAACTCGAATCCGAATGAGCTATGTTCATGCAGAATTTGAGATTGGCGAACGTTTTCCGAGCAAGTTTGCTCATCTCTAGTACTTACCACATAATTTCACCAATTCATAAGAGCCCACCAGCCAAGACAAGGTGTGCCTTTCTTTGATGGAACTCTAACCTAATATTTATCAAACATGACTCTCGAAGGCAAAATGCCTTCAAATTTAATGGACAGCTAGGATACAGTAATAATTAAAAACAGCCTTAGGCTGATAGGATAGATTAAATATAGACTCTGTTTGAAAGTACGTGACATAGTCTCTTTAAAACTATATGCAGTTGAAATTGCAATAATTGATGACAAATTCGCTTTACTTTTGGAAAACCTCAGAGAACTCTTATATGCAAACTTGAACTCTAGTGCCACCTGTTGGAAGTAGTAATCCTAAAACTCAATATTGATCCTTTAACGAGCCTTAACACATGACTTAAGATCAAAGCCAAACCAGAATCTCAGTTTACAGACATATATTTCAGGATGTTGCCCTTCCTCATTGAAAAGTATGAGATCTAATTTGGCTGTATGAGAGACCTCTGACTGGAGTCTAAGGGTAAAATTTCTCCTTGTGGAAAGTGACATGCCTGACATGTACCAGAGTTCAAGATCTCTTGCTCGCTGAAAAGACAATTTGCATATTTAATCTCCTTGAGGAGTCTTTACCCTGGCATGTCAGGCATGTCACCCTAAACAAGGAGAAACATTACCCCTTAGACCTCAGAGAACACCTATAACACTATTGTTTCCAATTGAAGCCAACTTACTATTTAAACTTCATAAATTCACCATATAAATGAGAAATGATTTTGGACTGAGTCTCTGACATGTCAGGCATGTCACCCTAAACAAGGAGAAACATTACCCCTTAGACCTCAGAGAACACCTATAACACTATTGTTTCCAATTGAAGCCAACTTACTATTTAAACTTCATAAATTCACCATATAAATGAGAAATGATTTGGGACTGAGCCTCTGGAACTCCTAGAACTTAAAAATATTCCGATTCCTTAGAAGAATCCTTTCTAACCATCAGTTTTATTTTGTTGAGAAGGAAAATAATAACAAATGACTGAAAAACTCCATGAAAGAGCAAAGTTGTGCTTTTTTGTTGACATGGAATCATTAGATAGATGTTAATGACTGTGACATTAATGATGTAATCAAGAGATGGTTATAGCAAAGACTTCTGGAAAATGTCGCTCGTTGATAAGTATGTGCATATTAAAACCTTGGTATGTACACCTGCCATTTATTTTATAGTTAGATACAAAATAAAAGACTACCTGCTTCAATGAGATGTTGGAATTGTGTCAGCAATTAATGTGTCGGTTTTACTTTGAAGAAAAACCTGCTGCTTACATATCACAGATTCTTTTTCTCAAAATATTGTAATTTTACTTGATTTTGGAAGACAGCCAGTGTCTATACATAGACAATCCACTTGTTTTTTTTATCCAATCCATTTAAGAACGGCCCGCTAAATGTATAGAGTAGGTGGTCCTGGATCTAAATCTGAGCCAGAGCACATTTATGGGGCAGCTTCCTGAGGTTCAGTTAAAGTGGGAAACTAGGTCATAAAAATACATAGTAGAATAAGGATATTTCCCAGTAGTCTTTTTATGACTTTTAGAAGTATAAATGTGAAGATGGATTTAACAAGTAAGAGCAAAAAAGCACCAACATAACAAAAACAGAAAAAGAAAGAACACCCCTCCCCACCAGAAGAAAGACAAAAAACAGTGCTCTTCTCACACCCAATCCCACATTTTTTGCAGTGCTGGCAGAGGTCCAAGTACACTGAACTATATGTGTCATATAAGAAAATAGAGGGTAAAAATTAGAAAAGTGAAAATAAGTTTTGAACATATCATCAATTTTCTAAGTAAATTATTTCTAAAGTTGCCGTTGACATGAAATTCTCACCAAACGTCAGTAACAGCCCACCCAATCCACACAGGCAAAGAAATCAAACCATAGGTGTCCATAAATAAAGTTATGGGTAATAATTAGAAATGACACAGGAAAACATATTTAACAAGTATACTGACCGTTATTTAATACTTCGTACAAAAGCCTTTGTTGGTGATGAAAGCTTTAAGATGCTTCCTTTATGGATAAACTAGTCTCATACATTGGTCAGGTGTGATTTGGGCCCGTTCTGACACACAAACACTCTTCAAATCCTGAAGGTTCCGTGAGCTTCTTCTATGAACTCTGAGATTTAGTTTCTTCCATAAATTTTCTTTAGGATTCAGGTCTGGTGACTGGCTGGGCCATTCCAGCAACTTTACTTTATTTCTCTGATACCAATTGAGAGTTTCCTTGGCTGTGTATTTTGGATCATTGTTTTGTTGAAATGTCCACCCTCATTTCATCTTTATCATCCTGGTAGATGGCAACATATTTTTATATTTTTATCAAGAATGTCTTGGTACAATTATATGAGTTTGTCAGTACTGCATGCTGAAAAACAGCCCCACATCATGATGATACCACCTCCAAACTTCACTGTTGGTATGGTGTTTTTTGGGGTGATATGCAGTGCCTTTTGGCCTCCAAACATAGTATGTATTATAGCATCCAAAGAGTTCAATTTTAGTCTCATCTGACCAGACCATATTCTCCCAGTATTTCACAGGCTTGTCTAAATGTTGCTGAGTAAACTTTACATGCACTGGAATATGCTTTTTGTTTAGCAATGGAGTCTTGCTTGATGAGCATGCATACAGACCATTTAGGTTGAGTGCATTACTTATAATTTTCTTTGAAACAATTGTAAATGCTGATTCTAAGTCTTTCTGTAGCTTTCCACAGGTGGTCTTTGGCTCTTGGACAATTCTTCTGATAAAAAAAGATAATTCTTTTCACTGAAATCCTGCTGGGAGCACAATTGTTCTTTCCACTTTAGAAATTTTTCTGTAACCAATGTCATCAGTATGTTTTGCAACAATAAGGTTGCAAAGGTCTTGAGACATCTCACTGTTTTTTGCCATAATGAGATGTTTCTTGTGTGGCATATTGGTTATAGAACACCTTTTTAAGTGGCATGATTGCTTCCTAATTACTGTTAGATTTCATGCTCTATCATGACTTACCATGGCATCTGGGACATCTCTTTCTTCATATTTTCAATATTTTTCCCCTGTGTAATTTCTCATCATTCATAACACATAATTTAATTTATGTACATCTATGATTTGATTTCTTTGCCAGTGTGGATCCGTTTTAACCAACATCTGGTGAGAATTTAATGTCAATAGCATCTTTAGAAATATATTTACTTAGAAAATTGGTAACATGTTCAATCCTTATTTCACCTGCGGTATATAATTTAGTGTCACACTATTTGATTCCTAACAAAATCAAAAATATTAATTTCTTGGATATTGCCGTATTAACAAGTTAGCAATCACATAACAAGTGAACAGGATGCTCTTTCATTGGGTTTCATGATTTTTAGCTGGCTTAAAAATCATAATTCTTGGCAGCACATATTCCTGCATAAACAGAAAATGTGCTGCAGATAACATGCTGTTCTATGCGCACAGAACAATTTTATTAGCGATCATCCTGTGTCTATGGAAGTACAATCAACTTGCGTAAACTGACCATTAGATGACCTTTGATCAACTTGCATATAACTGATTGGTGGCCATTTAAAGGCCACTGCCGGCATGTCTAAAACTAATAAAAGAGCTCATTCAGACATTCTTGCTAATCGGTTCAAGCACGGACTGATAATTCATGGACTATCCACGACTTACCTGACCCAACTGTGACAGCTTCATATATTTCCTCAAAGCTGTCACACTTGAGCCTGGAGACCAACGGCCAGTTCATGCATTGTGTTCTGATCTCGGACTGATTGGCACAGATGACTGAATAATCCTAAACACTTTCTTAATTTAAAGTCATATAAAATTCCTACAAAATAGCATAATCTAATTTTATCAGAATATAGACAGGGTGTTACTTCCATTTGCATATTAAAAGTTGTTCCTGTTTTGTTGAGCACAGTAAATTGTGTATGATTACAATTACTAATTTTTCTTCCTCGTTCCATTGATAACTGTTAGCAATTTGCATAATTTCTACTATAAATGGTTCATTGTCTCTGCAATGACCTTGCATATATCTCAGTTATTCTTTTCAGTCTGATGAGTGGACTTGTGTCCAAGACTATGCCTTATATGGGGAAAAACAAGCTGATTAATGAGTCACGGCAAATGGAGTAATAAATCCCAAAATATTCTTATCCGCTTTAAAAATTGCTGTATTGTATCTTTCTTTCCATTAAATATTCTTACTAGCTATGAACCCGTTCTACGCCCGGGCGGCACGCATTTTTATTGGTATATGGTCTCCCATCCTGGTATGTGCTGCCCCCCTCCTATCCTGGTATGCATGACACCCCTCATCCCTATCCTGCTATGCATGGCCCCCTAATCCCTGTAATGATATGCATGGCCCCCTCATCCCTATCCTGGTATGTATGGTCCCCTCACCCCCCAATCCTGGTATGCATGGTCCCCTCACCCCCAATCCTGGTATGCATGGTCCCCTCACCCACCCAATCCTGGTATGCATGGTCCCCTCACTATCACGCTGTATAACAGTTATAGAAAATGTCAGTAATCTATATCAAGTGGGACAACATTCTATATAACATATAAATAGGTTATATCAACATGAACATATAGTATTTGATAACATAGTATTACCTGACATAATATCCGAAGTACTGAGGATCTATACTGGATCTGTTTCACGCTGTCTCAGGCTAGAGGTGGACCGGGGTCTATACTGACCCTAAACTGGGGTCCTGACTAGTCCCTCTACCTGGAGGTACTGTTAATGGTACAGAGGTCCAGGCCGCCAGCGTAACCCTATCTCCTATAAGTCCCTGACCACTGTAATCTAGTCCTTGGAAGGAAACTGATTACCACCAAAGGGATATGGGCAGGTCACCGCTTAATAAACAGTAAAGACAATCGAGACAGACAGGGGATAAAGTAAATACTGTCTTGCATACAACACTTAAACACAGAGGGAACACAAAAGGTCTAGGAGATAAACTATAAGCGAGGAGAGGAGAAACCACAAAGGAGCTCTTAGCTTAAGTCTTCTCAGAACCGATCCTATCTGCTGGTCTGTATGAATGCTTTCACCGGCATCTCCCAAGCAGACTGGCAGGTATATAAAGGAAGCTAATTAGTGCATAATCAAACTGCAGCCGGGCGAGGCTGGACCTAGTCTTAGCACAGAGCTAGGTAGAATTAACTCCCTCACTGCCAAACACAAAGAAACAGCAACTCAGCTGCGAGAAGTCAGAATGTGTAATCGCGACGATCTTCGTGGTGATACACCCATGACAGTACCCCCCTTCTACGAGGGGCCTCCGGACCCTCAGGGCCAGGTTTGCCCGGGTGAGTTGTGTGGAAGGTCCGAACCAATCGATCTGCGTTAATATCAGACGCAGGAACCCACGTCCTCTCCTCAGGACCATACCCCTTCCAATGAACCAAGTACTGAAGGGACCGGCGATTCAGACGTGAGTCAATGATCTTCGACACCTGAAATTCCAAGTTACCATTGACCACCACTGGAGGAGGAGGTAGAGGTGACGGTATAACTGGCGCCACGTACCTCTTAAGCAACTATTTGTGGAACACATTGTGGATTTTAAACGTAGGAGGGAGGTCCAGACGAAATGCCACAGGATTAATTATAGAACTGATCCTGTACGGCCCGATGAACCTGGGACCCAGATTTCCAGGAGGGAACCTTGAGTTTAATATTCTTGGTAGACAACCATACCAGATCGTTCACACTAAGGTCCGGACCAGACACTCTCCTCCTATCAGCCATACGTTTGTAACGGTTCCCCATAGCACTCAGAAGCAAGTGACGACGAGAATCGTTCCTCCTCAGGAACCCCAGAAGGGCCCCCCCCATTGAAAGTACAAAACTGGGGGTGAAAACCATATGCCCCAAAAAACGGGGACTTACCAGTGGACTCGCTCCGCCTATTGTTAAGAGCGAACTCTGCCAGCGGCAAGAAAGAAGACCAGTCCTCTTGGTTCTCTGAGACAAAACACCGAAGATATGTCTCTAGGCTCTGATTCAGACGCTGTGTCTGACCATTGGTCTGCGGATGAAAAGCCGAGGAAAATGACAATTGCATCCCCCGACGTGAACAAAATGCCCCCCAGAATTTGGACACAAACTGAGACCCCCTATCTGACACCACATCAGAAGGCAACCCGTGAAGTCTCACAATCTCCCCAATGAACACCTGCGCCAGAGTTTTAGCATTAGAAAGAGCAGGAAGAGCAATGAAATGTGCCATCTTACTGAACCTGTCAACTACAACTAGTATGACAGTTTTCCCTGACGACGGAGGGAGGTCCGTAATGAAGTCCATAGACAGATGAGTCCATGGACGCTCCGGAATTTTCAAAGGTAAGAGGGTCCCAGACGGACGGGTATGTGGGGTCTTAGAGCGAGCACAAACCCCAGGACGCGACAAAAGTTACTACCTCTTTATTTAAGTTAGGCCACCAAAACCGGCGAGAAAGGAGATCCACAGTTGCTTTACTCCCTGGGTGTCCTGTCAAAGCAGAATTATGATGTGCCTCGATAACTTTTTGTCTTAACTGATCTGGAACAAACAGTTTCCCTGGAGGTCCTACAGGGGCGTCCCCCTGAGCCTCCAATACCTCCTCCTCAAGCTCAGAGCATACGGCCGACACCACAACTCCCTCCTGAAGGATAGGAACCGGGTCATCCGTCTTCCCGGCCCCTGGGAAACTACGAGATAAGGCATCAGCCTTAACATTTTTTGACCCAGGACGATATGTGACGACAAAATTAAACCTGGTAAAAAACACGACCATCTAGCTTGTCTGGAATTCAGATGCTTTGCAGATTCTAAATACAGGAGGTTCTAGTGATCAGTAATGACGGTGACCGGGTGGACTGCCCCCTCCAAAAAGTGACGCCATTCCTCAAAAGCCAACTTAATGGCCAAGAGTTCCCTATTGCCGACATCATAATTCCTCTCGGCGGACGACAATTTTTAGAAAAGAAAGCGCACGGATGCCATTTACCAGGGGACGGACCTTGGGATAATACCGCACCCACCCCTACGTCAGACGCGTCTACCTCCACAATGAACGGTTGTGATGCATAAGGTTGAATAAGTATGGGTGCCGAAGCAAAACATTTTTTCAAGGAGGAAAATGCTTGACAAGCTTTGTCAGACCACCTAGAAAAATCCGTCCCTTTTTTTGTCATGTCAGTGAGAGGTTTGACAACAGATGAGAAATTACGAATAAATTTCCGGTAGTAGTTAGCAAACCCCAGGAAACGTTGCAGTGCCTTAAGATCCTCTGGCCGATCCCATTCAAGCACTGCTCTCACTTTCCCAGGGTCCATACGGAAACCGGAAGCTGACACCAGGAAACCCAAAAACTGAAGTTCCTGTACGGAGAATACACACTTTTCCCATTTGGCGTACAGTTTATTGTCTCGCAAGATCTGCAACACCTGTCTCACATGCTCCTGATGAGACACAAGATCTGGCGAGTAAATTAAGATGTCATCTAAATAAACGACCACAAACTGCCCCACAAGGTGGCGAAAGATGTCATTAACAAAATGTTGAAACACCGCCGGGGCAGTAGTCAGACCAAAAGGCATGACAAGGTTCTCATAATGTCCCTCCGGAGTGTTAAACGCCGTCTTCCACTCATCCCCCTCCTTTATCCTAATCAGATTATACACCCCCCTGAGATCCAACTTAGAGAACCATTTGGCGCCCACAATCTGATTGAAGAGATCAGGAATAAGTGGGAGCGGATACGGATCTCGGACAGTAATCCGATTAAGCTCACGGAAATCCAAGCAAGGGCGTAGGCCTCCATCTTTTTTCTTCACAAAGAAGAACCCCGCGCCCACTGGGGAAGATGAAGGTCTAATATGTCCCTTGGCCAGACTTTCCGAAATATAATCTTCATAGCCTGCCTCTCAGGACCAGAAAGGTTATATAACCTAGATTTAGGTAACTTAGCATCAGTAAGCAATTTTATTGAACAGTCATACGCGCGATGAGGAGGTAATTCTTGACACCCCTCCTCAGAGAACACATCCTCAAAGTCCTCCAGAAAAGGAGGCAAAGTTCTAGGCACGACCGCACTGATGACCGTGTTCATGCAGTTACTCTTGCAAAATTCACTCCACTGGCTTATCTCTCTGGATTGCCAATTAATCACTGGGTTATGTTTAGCCAACCAAGGAAGTCCCAACACAATAGGAGTAGGAAGACCCTCCAACACATAACAAGACAATCGTTCTTTATGTAATGCCCCTACTCGAAGGTCTATGTTATGAACAGCTTGTACAAAGCTACCTTGACCGAGAGGCCTGGCGTCAATAGAGAAAATAGGGATCGGTTTGGCCAATACACTCAGTTGCATACCTTGCACCTGGGCAAACCGAGCATCCACCAGATTAGCCCCGGACCCACTATCAAGAAGAACAGAAATCCTCTCAGCTCTCGTACCTACCACCACCTCCGCTGGTACGAGAAACTGAGACGGACCTGGGGACGAAATACATACTCCCAGGTTGTCGTCCACCACACAACCTGGGATTAACAGTTTTCCGGCGAATTCTTGCTCAGCGAGGCACGGGATGGACACCCCTCAACAAAATGCCCCTCTCTCCCGCAGAAGAAACACTTTCTTGTCTTGCGGCGCACCGCCGATCCCCTCCCTCGAAAAGATGTCCCTCCCAACTGCATAGGTTCCTCAGAACAGACCAGGGGAACCTCAATATAAGGGACTTTAGTAGTGGGTGGAGTCATAACAGGGGGCGGAGTTACCTCGCACCTCTCCCGAAGCCGTCTATCAATGCGAATAGCAAGGGCCATAGCGGCCTCCAGAGACGGGGGAGAATCATACTGAGCCAACACGTCTTTTAATTTGTCAGATAACCCTTGACAAAACTGGCTCCTAAGAGCTGGGTCATTCCACTGAGTATCTGTGGCCCATCTACGGAACTCAGAAGAAAACTCCTCCACCGGACGATCTCCCTGCTGTATCTTACGTAACTTCGTTTCAGCAAGGGAGACCCGATCCGGGTCATCATATACCAGACCCAGGGCAGTAAAAAATCGATCTACTGACTGAAGAGCCGGGGAGCCCGGAGGAAGAGAGAACGCCCAGGATTGAGGGTCCCCTTGTAAGAGCGAGATGACAATTCCCACCCTCTGCTCTTCACTCCCCGATGACCGAGGCCGTAGCCGAAAATATAACTTACATGCCTCCCGGAAGGTAAAAAATTTGTCCCGCCCACCAGTGAACCTGTCCGGGAGAGCAACTTTAGGTTCAGATCTGGATTGCTCCGGGGGGAACAAAACCTTGGACTTAATGTCCGTCAGCTCCATGGACAAACTCTGCAACTGCAGGGCAAGCTGGGCTACTGGATCCATGGTAGCTGGGGAGAATCTTTTTAGTATGGCCGGTGAAAATATCAAGTAATCTATATCAAGTGGGACAACATTCTATATAACATATAAATAGGTTATATCAACATGAACATATAGTATTTGATAACATAGTATTACCTGACATAATATCCGAAGTACTGAGGATCTATACTGGATCTGTTTCACGCTGTCTCAGGCTAGAGGTGGACCGGGGTCTATACTGACCCTAAACTGGGGTCCTGACTAGTCCCTCTACATGGAGGTACTGTTAATGGTACAGAGGTCCAGGCCGCCAGCGTAACCCTATCTCCTATAAGTCCCTGACCACTGTAATCTAGTCCTTAGAAGGACACTGATTACCACCACAGGGATATGGGCAGGTCACCGCTTAATAAACAGTAAAGACAAACGAGACAGACAGGGGATAAAGTAAATACTGTCTTGCATACAACACTTAAACACAGAGGGAACACAAAAGGTCTAGGAGATAAACTATAAGCGAGGAGAGGAGAAACCACAAAGGAGCTCTTAGCTTAAGTCTTCTCAGAACCGATCCTATCTGCTGGTCTGTATGAATGCTTTCACCGGCATCTCCCAAGCAGACTGGCAGGTATATAAAGGAAGCTAATTAGTGCATAATCAAACTGCAGCCGGGCGAGGCTGGACCTAGTCTTAGCACAGAGCTAGGTAGAATTAACTCCCTCACTGCCAAACACAAAGAAACAGCAACTCAGCTGCGAGAAGTCAGAATGTGTAATCGCGACGATCTTCGTGGCGATACACCCATGACACTCACCCCCCAATCCTGGTATGCATGGTCCTCTCACTCCCCATCCTGGTATGCATGTTCCCTCACCCCCTATCCTGGTATGCATGGTCCCCTCACCCCCAATCTTGATATGCATGATCCCCTCACCCCCCTATCCTGGAATGCACGGTCCCCTCATCCCCGTGTCCTGGTATGCACTGTCCTCTCACCCCTCTGTCATGGTATGCATGGTCCCCTCACCCCCTATCCTGGTATGCATGGTCCACTCACCCCCCAATCCTGATATGCATGGTCCCCTCACCCCTCTATCCTGGTATGCATGGTCCCCTCACCCCCAATCCTCATATGCATGGTCCCCTCACCCCCCATTCCTCATATGCATGGTCCCCTCACCCCCAATCCTGATATGCACGGACCCCTCACCCTCCAATCCTGATATGCACAGTCCCTCACCCCCAATCCTGATATGCATGGTCCCCTCACCCCCTATCCTGATATGCATGGTCCCCTCACCCCCTATCCTGATATGCATGGTCCTCTCGCCCGCCTATCCTGGTATGCATGGTCCCTCCTCATCCCTATCCTAGGATGTATGGTACCCCCTCACCCTCCAATCCTGGTTAGTATGGTCCTCTCACCCCCCATCCTAGTATACATGGTCCCCTCACCACCCTATCCTGGTATATATGGTCCCCTCACCCCCAATCCTGATATGCATGGTCCTCTCTCCCCCTATCATAGTATGCATGGTCCCCACTCATCCCTATCCTAGGATGTATGGTACCCCCTCACCCTCCAATCCTGGTTAGTATGGTCCTCTCACCCCCCATCCTAGTATACATGGTCCCCTCACCACCCTATCCTGGTATATATGGTCCCCTCACCCCCAATCCTGATATGCATGGTCCTCTCTCCCCCTATCATAGTATGCATGGTCCCCACTCATCCCTATCCTAGGATGTATGGTACCCCCTCTCCCCCCAATCCTGGTGTGCATGGTCCCCTCATCCCCAATCCGGGTATACATGGCACCCCTTACCTACCAATTCTGGTATGCATGCTCCCCTCATCCCCAATTCTGGTATGCATTGTCCCCTCACCACCCAATCCTGACATGCATGGTCCCCCTCACCCCTATTAAACTGTACATATACAAAAAAAAACATTTATACTCACCTTTCTTCCCTGTGCTCCAGCACTGTCCCGTTCTGCTGGAGGCTAGGGGAGGAGTGAGGCCCCAGAGTATGCGCATGCCCATACCGCGCTGTCCAGCGCCACACTGCAAATGTGTCTTCAGTAAAATGGCGCCGGATAGCGCTATGTGCATGCGCGATTCCGACGCCGCTCTCCTGCCCCAGTCTCCGGCGAGAAGAGAAGCTCCATGGCAACGCACTTCCCGGTCAGGTAAGTATGTAAGTATGGCGCCGGAGATCACGGTATGCATCCAGTGTCTATGCTTACCGCGATCTCCGGTGCCATTCACACTCCTCTCACCTGTAACCGGTGGATGCCTTCTTCTGTCTGGAGCCAGACTGTGCAGGCGCAGTCTATAAAGGCTTCGGACAGAGTGAGGCTTCTACCGTTATATTATAGATATCAACAATTCTAAACACAAACGGCCTTATTTTTGGGGATTCTTATTTTACACTCTGTACAACATCATTTGTATGCAGTATACAGTAGAGTTTATTCTCTTATGATCTGCAGGGTCCTCGCGCACTCTCCTGTAGTGTGTAAGCTCTTGTGTTCAGGGGGTTCTAAAAAGTTTCAAAAAGATAAAATACAAAATAACATTAAGTAAACTAATAATTTCTGATATTGTGCAAAAATCATGAACCACATGCACCATTTTGAAGAATTTAGGGAAAAAAGTCACAAACACAACAATATAATAAAAGTGAATAAGAAAACTACACAAATGATGAATTACACCCTTTGTACTTATATTGTTGCAACTGTACTAAATAAACATGGAAGGCGCTTTTTATTGTATGAGGGACAGTGTTACTGTTTGGGCAACTAAAAGACACAATTATGGTAAATTAATACTTTGATACACTGTGCTAGAGGGATCTCACCAAGTTCACCACAGTTCAGGGGCCCGGCTGGGAACGCAGCCTCAGTGCGCTCACAGCAACTCATTCATCAGTGGTTCTCAGCCTGGACAGATGCATCTTGGCACCGTCCAGGTTGAAAATTTATTTATCCCCAGACATTGATTACGGCATAGGCCAGAATGAAGAACAGGTGAGGGATATGGTTGCTTTTTAATCTTGTTTTTCTTTACAGAAGATGAGTGATTCAATGGAATGGGCGCTAGGTGAGTATAACTGTGTTTGTTATTTTTTGAATAAAAAAGTAAAAGTGTGTTTTTTATTTCAAATAAAGGACTTTATTCTTGCTGTGTGTTTATTTTCCATACAACTATAGGATTAATAATGGAAAGGCGTCTTATACAGTAGATGCCATCTCTATTACTAAGCCGTGGGCTTGATGTCACTAGACAATACAAAGTTGACATCAACCCCACAATTATGAACCCCACTTGCCACCACTACAGGGCAAGTGGGAAGACCAGGGCAAAGCTCCAGAATTGGTTCTACTAATAGATGCGAATTCTCTGGATGGCTGTGGGCTGCTATTTTTAGGCTGGTAAGGGCCAATGTCTATGGTCCCTTACCAGCCTGAGAATACCAGCCCCCAGCTGTCTGCATTAGATTGGCTGGTTGTCAAAAATGGAGGGAACCCCACAACAGTTTTTTAAATTATTTATTTAAATAATTTTAAAAATTGGAGTGCGGACTCCTCTATTCTTGATAACAAGCCTTATTAAAGCTGACAGCTGAGGGTTGCAGCCCCCAGCTGTAAGTTTTGCCTGGCTGGCTATCAAAAATACAAGGGAACCCATGCCATTTTTTTTAAATTATTTATTTAGAGCGCAGGCTGTGGCTGATGAATACTCCCATCAGCCACCGCCTGCTTGTGTTGTTATTAGCAGCAGCAGGCATAGGCTGATGGGAGCAGTAGTCTCATCAGCCGATGCAAGTGACTGGAGGCAAACTTTTTACCTCCAATAATAGCTGCTGGTTCATGCTGTCACTTGACAGCATTGGAACTCTTGATCTCTGACTGGCAGTAATGATTTTACCGCCGATCAGAAGTAGTGATTGCCACGCTGTCATTCACATGACAGCATGGAAAACACTGGATGTTCCGGCATCCCGTTTAAGTGAATGGAGTCTGTGTTTGGGTCCTGGTACTGTTCTGGTACCCGAACCAATTTGGCCGAATTCTCTGGACCTGAACATCCATCTGTAGGTTGGTCAGAGAAGAAAAGTGAAGATAAGGTTCTAGTCAGTCAGAGACATCATGTATAACTACTTAGTGACTTGGCCAAATTTTTCAAATCTGAAATGTGTCACTTTATATGGCAATAGCTTTTGAATGTGTACAGTCATGGCCAAAAGTTTTGAGAATGACACAAATATTAATTTTTACAAAGTCTACTGCTTCACTTTTTCTAATGGCAATTTGCATATACTCCAGAATGTTATAAAGAGTGATCAGCTTAACAGCAATTACTTGCAAAGTCAATATTTGGCTAGAAAATTAACTTTATCCCCCAAAACACATTTCAACATCATTGCAGCCCTGCCTTAAAAGGACCAGCTAACCTCTTTTCAGTGATTGCTCCATTAACACAGGTGTGGGTGTTGATGAGGACATGGCTGGAGATCAATCTGTCATGATTAAGTAAGAATGACACCACTGGACACTTTAAAAGGAGGCTGGTGCTTGGCATCATTGTTTCTCTTCTGTTAACCATGGTTATCTCTAAAGAAACACGTGCAGTCATCATTGCAATGCACAAAAATGGCCTAACAGGGAAGAGTATCGCAGCTAGAAAGATTGCACCTCAGTCAACAATCTATCGCATCATCAAGAACTTCAAGGAGAGAGGTTCCATTGTTGCCAAAAAGGCTCCAGGGCTCCCAAGAAAGACCAGCAAGCGCCAGGACCGTCTCTTAAAAGTGTTTCAACTGTGGGATCGGGCTACCAGCAGTGCAGAGCTTGCTCAGGAATGGCAGCAGGCAGGTGTGAGTGCATCTGCATGCACTGTGAGGCGGAGACTCTTGGAGCAAGGCCTGGTCTCAAGGAGGGCAGCAAAGAAGCCAATTCTCTCCAGAAAAAACATCATGGACAGACTGATATTCAGCAAAAGGTACAGGCAGTGGACTGCTGAGGACTGGGGTAAAGTTATTTTCTCTGATGAATCCCCTTTTCGATTGTTTGGGACATCAGGAAAACGCCTCATTCGGAGAAGACAAGGTGAGCGCTACCACCAGTCTTGTCTCATGCCAACTGTTAAGCATCCTGAAACCATTCATGTGTGGGGTTGCTTCTCAGCCAAGGGAATCGGCTCTCTCACAGTCTTGCCTAAAAACACAGCCATGAATGAAGAATGGTACCAGAATGTCCTCCAAGAGCAACTTCTCCCAACCATCCAAGAGCAATTTGGCGATCAACAATGCCTTTTCCAGCATGATAGAGAACCTTGTCATAAAGCAAAGGTGATAACTAAATGGCTCAGGGAACAAAACATAGAGATTTTGGGTCCATGGCCTGGAAACTCCCCAGATCTTAATCCCATTGAGAACTTGTGGTCAATCATCAAGAGACGGGTAGACAAACAAAAACCTAAAAATTCTGACAAAATGAAAGCATTGATTGTGCAAGAATGGACTGCTATCAGTCAGGATTTGGTCCAGAAGTTGATTGAGAGCATGCCAGGGAGAATTGCAGAGGTCCTGAAGAAGAAGGGTCAACACTGCAAATATTGACTTGCTGCATTAACTCATTCTAGCTGTCAATATAAGCTTTTGTTACTCATATGCTTGCAATTATTATATTTCTGTCTGTGATAAAAACATCTGTCAAACACACATAAAAACCAGAGGGCAGCAGATCATGTGAAAAATATAATATTTGTGTCATTCTCAAAACTTTTGGCCATGACTGTAAACAAATCCTAGTGATTTTGAGAAATGTTTTTTGTGACACTTTGCACTTTGTGTTATTAGTAAATTTAGGTGGATATGTTTTGCATTTATTTCTAAAAATGAAAATCAGAGTTTTGACAAATATTTAACATGTTGCATTCGACGCAGGTCGGCGCGGTGTCAAAACGATGCAAGAAGAGGAGGCATCTGCATACATTCGCATGGCCTGTTTACCCAATGTTAAAAATAGGGCACGCAGGACGCATGCAGAGGTAGGTGACACTGAAATGAAGAGGTGCAGCAGTGGGCGGGCTTGATGGAGGCAGTATGCAGCCCTCCGCAGCCCTACCAAACGCTAGTGTGAAATTAGCCTTAGAAGGTTTGTAGCAGCAATTTTTCATTTTTTTTCAAGGAAATGTAATAAACATTTTTTTAGAGACCTATTCAGTTTTCAAGTAGCTTTGGGGGACCTACATATTGGAAAACCCCCAAAAGTGATACCATTTTTACATTTTTAAAACAGTACACCCCAACATATTCAAAACTGCTGATAGTAAACTCATAAAAAGTTATTAAATATCAATATCTCTGGGAACATTTGTATACATTAACTTATTTATCCCCACATAATATTTCATTAGGACAAGTCACAGGTTGTAAACTCCTATCATATATATAAACCAAAAAATTGGAGTGTTATACCCCATAGTTAAAAAATATCAAAAGATTTCTTAACATGATCTAAAAACATATAACATATTAGACATAATATTAACCCTTGTAATACCAGGTAAAAAAAATGAGGAGGTGAAACTTCCTGTGACCTAACTTTCATATGCAAGTGCAGTTGATGAAATGAGATTGTGACTCAAGATAAGTGGTGCTTACCCACATTGTGTTTGGTATCCCCCAGGATGTGGTGCAGTATTACCAGGTGTTAGGGTTGGCAGATGGCACTAAATATAAATTATGACAGAGTGCGATCGCAACCTGGGGTCCACCGTGCAATGTTAAACTGCAGCTAGAGAACAATGGCGGGGTAAAGCTGCGAGCAATCATTTTAAACACACTGAGATAAACGTCTCTCAGTGTGAACAGAATGCAAAGTACCCAGCTCTGTTACACCACAGAGTGATACTAAACAACTGAGCTCTTGGAGCTAAGCTCTTTTACTCCACAGAGCGTACTGTACAAAAGAGCAGTAGAGCTATACCCTGTTAGGCGACACTGGATTATAGTAATTATGACACTAGTTGGGGTCCCTATTGCTACCCCCAGGGAAGTCTAGTCTGGTGGTTGTACCTGCTCTGAAACTCGGCTGTGCTAACCACACACATGACCAGAGATAGATGCTAAGCCCAAGCAGGAGTTCCCACCATACACTGTCTGCTTAGACACTCAATCGCCGTTATAGCAGCAGCACACGTACACACAGAGTGGTAGCGTGTCCACTCACACACAGAACACAAAAGACACTAGCGCACCGGCGTGCACCTCGGAGGACCTTTTATGTGTTCAGGTCATGTCCAGTCAGACAGGACCTAGCTTGTTTACCAATCCGGAGCTGTCAAATTACCATAGCAGTTGACGACCGACCACCAATGAGAGGGCGCCACACGAGCATGCTCAGTAGCGTGATCTCTGGACTTAGCCTCCAGAGCGTCTGTTTGCCACTGCCTATCGCTGGTTACCATAGACTTGGCTGGAGAGCCAGCAGCAACCAAGCCAACAGCACAAGTCTGAGCAAGATGCTGAGACCGATGTCTTTGCTGAGCAGCACCCACAGCGGTCAAAGCTGAATGGGAGACCGCAGAGGCAGACAAGACTTAGGATCCACCCTGTGCATTGGGAGAATACTGGTGCCTAACACCAGGGTTAACATAGCTTGTGTATTACAACTAACTATAATTGTTTACTAATATATGGATTGCTTACTATTATCCACTGTGATTATACTCTGGCTGTTTGTCTACCCCAGTTCTCTGGCTCTTTTCTAGGCTTCCTGTCTTTGTTGAAATCCTTACTATGTCTAACATGTTATATGTTTTTTAAATCATGTTAATAAATCTTTTGATATTTTTTAACTATGTTGTATAGCACTCCAACACCTCAGGATAATATCACTGTAGTGGAAAGGCATTTAATAAGCAAAGGGAAGCTAACAGAATCTTAATGAATTAGTGAATTTATTTGGAAAATTAAGACATAATTTCCTTTTATTAGAATCTGTTTTCCATGAGAAATATTTCCATTGAGATGCTTTAAATATAGACTAATTACAGATGGAAGAGTGACACTATTGTGAATATAGCCTATTTCTACCCTTACGTTATCAGAACTTGAAATTGCAAGCAACGATAAAGGAGAATAATAAAGCTGGCGTTCTTTGTAACATTAGCTAATCATCGGCAATATCTCATGACATGCAAGAGGAATCCACAAACTCTATTTGAGACAGTACTAGATGTGATTAGTTGCTATTTAGACAAGTAAGAGCATACCTCCATTTAGGGAAGAGCTGATGAATCATGTTTTATTGTATTGGACCCATGATCAGGAAGGAGAAGGCAGCCGCAAGAAATAGGGCCACATTTTATAAATGCTATTGAACTGTATTTTACATTTGAAATCAAAATAAAATGTTTCATAGTAATAACAGCTAGTAAGGGATTTCTAAACTTTAAAGAAATGGTAGAGAGGTTACTGTAAGTCAGTGCCTTCTTCAAATCAAACCCACACTCAAATTTAAAGGTGCTGTCTCATCTTCATTAAAGGATAAATTGC
This sequence comes from Oophaga sylvatica, assembly GCA_033576555.1. Lineage (NCBI taxonomy): Eukaryota > Metazoa > Chordata > Amphibia > Anura > Dendrobatidae > Oophaga > Oophaga sylvatica. The sequence continues at coordinate 207,257,921 of JARQOD010000002.1, forward strand.
AAAGTGCTTGTAAAAACAGTCAGCTTTGCAGTTCTATAAATGCTCCATGTTCTCAAGAATTGAGGGATTTTCAATTTCTATAGTTTACAGCTCTTACCCAAAGTTACCAGCCAATTCAGTGGTGGTCGATCTGTGAGGTAAGGAGTGTGAGCTAGAAAGCCGTTTGCTGTACCGCTTGCAAGCGCTGCTCGGAAGCTGTCGGAAAGGTGGCTCTGTCCAGCTTTAGAGCCCCTGTGCTTTTCCGCTTCTTCAATCCTGCAGAGACAAAGCTGCCTTTGCTTGCAGCATAGGATAGCACACAGTTCACGGCTCTGCTATACCACCAGCCTGAACTGTCAAACATGACTAGTGCACCACCCTTCTGCAAGCGGAAAGCTGTGAGTATGGCGAGCGGTGCGCTCCAGAAGGTTGAAGACAAGGAGACTCCATTATCAGAATTTCCCTCTCGCAATCCATTTTTACAGAGTTTAAGAGGGAAGGGGTATTTGTCTAACATTTATATATCGTTGTCATTCCTATTGTTACAATGTGTCAGACTTTTTTATTTGAGGGTGCAATGCCTCAATTTGCCTACATGTAAACAAATTGATTTATATGTTGCAATATTTCTAAATACCTTTGTTACACCAGTGACAAGAACCATTATACATTCAAATCTTACATTTTACAGTATGAAAATAATCCAGAATTTATTTGTTTTCTCAGTCTTGTATTCAAATATTAAAATGTATGCAGTCTTCTTAGAAAAGAACATTCTTTTCTGCAACTTCAAACGACATGATTAGCTGTTTTGCTTGTTCAATATGTCATCTTATTGCTTTTCAGAATGATAGAATCACATTTTTTCTCTCTAATGTGTTTGAAATCTCAGATTTATGTTATTTTTTGGATAAAAATGTTTTAGCTTCTTGTCAAATTTACTGCACTTCAATGCCTTCAGTTAGCTTCCAAAAATGATCTTTCATAACTCATTCCTTATTCCCAGTGCAGCCCACTTTCTTTCATTTTCACAGTAGTTGGTAATATCAAATATTTTACATTATGTTAAGCCAAAACATGTTGCTTGGATTGCAATTGGTTATTCATTTTATTTTGTATGTTGTTTTAGATAAAATAAAAGTACATAATATGGATAAATCAGGAACATTTGGTAATGTAACCTCAGCTGTGTATACAAGTTTAAGTATAATAGGAAGTATTCTCCAGCTGTACACGGTGTGACAGTCACTGGCACTGTGTATGAGGGGAGATACTTGACACTGCGCATACTGAGGTCAGTGATGTATAACCAGTAGAGTTGAGCGATACTTTCCGATATCCTAAAGTATCGGAATCGGAATGGTATCGCCGATATCACTAAAATATCGGCGATACCCGATACCGATACCGGAAGTCCCATGTAAGTCTATGGAACAAAATATCGCAACTAAAAAAACCCCATTCTTTCCTTGTAAACACTAAATATACACACATAGAATACATATATATATATATATACATGTCATTGTGACATATATATACATATATGTATAGTTTATACACTTCTACATAGTAAAATATCCTCTGATTCAATTGCCGGGTAAAGCCGGCTTCAGTGAAAAGACAGAAGCACCCGACATGAAATGACACTTGGTGTACATAGGGTTAACCATGTCTTTTCATGTGGTTTGCTATCTGATTTGCACAAACAATTAAATCAGTCTATGTGTGCAAAATTTCACACCTGTAGGGGTTAATTAAAGGTGTAAATTCGTTGTAAAAAAAACGGACTTTTTTGCTACGAATTTACACCTTTAATTAACCCCTACAGGTGTGAAATTTTGCACACATAGTCTGATTTAATTGTTTGTGCAAATTAGATAGCAAAGGACATGAAAAGACATGGTTAACCCTATGTACACCAAGTGTCATTTCATGTCGGGTCATAGGTCATAGGTCATAGGTGTTCGGTCTGGATGCCGAACTTTACTGTTCGGGTTCGCCCATCTCTACTTGCAAAATCACCAATCTATAGCACTAGCTTCTCCAAGAGCAGTTCTCCTAATCACAGCTCTGACTATCCTGAGCTATGTGCTTGTTCAAGTGCCATTATCTCTATATGTACCGTAAATACAGTGATAGCAGTGTACATTATAAAACAAATCACTAATAGCTGAATGTGTTACAGCAGAACTTTATAGTTCTACTAATACTATAACTCAGCCTATCCTATCAGAAACAAAGAAGTAAAGAGCAACATAGCTCTGACCTGCTCCAGAGACAAATTGAGAATATTTCTTTAATTGTAACCACAACAATACCAGCACATTAAAAAGTTGTTGTTGTCCAATGTCCATATAGTACTATATTATGCTAAACAGTGGCCAGAGACCGCCATACCATGCCACAATAGTCCCATAGTTTGTTTTCATAGGACAGTGCGATTCTGTGCCTGCACACAGCCATATACTTTGCATAAAGTACCATATTCTACCTGCAAAGAACCAAATTGTGTGTTTGCAGTCCTACAATGAGCCTATATTGCACCCAATAAACTACACATTAGACCCAAATTAGAGTAATACTTGCCCATGTACATAGATGCCAGAGAGAACCACGTTTGTAAGTTACTGTGTATAACAACGCACATTATTCCATATTGTGCCCTGTTTGATTGATCCGATTCCTAACTGAAGGTGGTTTTCCAATCCTTAAAGAAAACTTCAAACTTGCTCCAAATAGTAAAACATAATCTAATATATTCATGTTTTACCCTTACCCCTCCTGTGCTGCTGGCCACAGGACCAACCGTGTGTTGCTTTCCATTGCGCTTGACAGCAGTGATTGGCTGCCTGAGTGACATGGCATTCAATCGACCTCAAAGCATGGTTAACAACTCCTGAAGGTTCTCAGCTCCCAAAACTTTCATGAATGGGCTAATCTCTAAATCCCACCCTTGCCCACTCAAATTGTATAAAATATAGACATGCGGACCCTCGATTTTACCTGATCCGTAGACCATATTGTTTTATATCCATTCAGGAGTTAGGAACACTCTGGCACAACAAGATACTTCTCTTTTATATCCTAAATATGCATGCATGCTAATATTCTGTTACTTTTGATGATGCCAAACCCTATATAGATTTGTATAATCATTGGGTCACATGGCAAAACAAAAATAGGGACAAAGTCAAGTTTGACACCAAATCAGACAAATTCACATTTAGGAGAATCAAAGAACAATCAGACTAATGATCTGTTGAGACTGGGTACACCTTTAGAATACATATAGCCAGTGGCACAACATAAATCTTTTACACGTCAATGCAAAGTCAATAACATGGCCCTCTATAATTGAAAATAAAAATAGTTTGCGCACATAAAAACTACAAGACACAAAAGGATCTGTAGAAAAATAGGAATATGCATGTGTCAAATGGAAAACAATACATAAATTCAGACGCACTCTGTAGAACAGTTTGAGATGCAGATGTAATAATACAGTAATAAATAAATATTGCACTAAGACCCGTGAGAAAAAGGTGATGAGAAAAGCCTGTAGTCTATTATGTAGTAAACCCCAAACCAAAGGACTAAATAGTCATAATACGCATAAGGTATTTATTCATATGGGTATTAATATGGACAAACCCTGAAAAAGTAAAAGAGGTCCTCTTTTAACGATGGAGCAGAAAAACGCTGCAGAAATCCTAAAAAACCTTTTATGCAGAAAGGTCAGAAGAAATTGACACTGTCCCGGCCGGTGACAGCTCAGATGAATGAGTATTAGTGGTGCACTGTGGAGAAAATAGTCCTGTTTGCACAGGTTTTACCTGACAACCCCGATGGGTCACTTGCAATAGAAAGTCCAATTTCAGCCTCCTCTGGCCTGCTGACAACCCCGATGGGTCACTTGCAGTAGAAAGTCCGACTTCAGCCTCCTATGGCCCGCAGACGAAACTTACATCCGTTGATGAAAGCCGGTGATCTCTGGCCTCCGTGGCCAGATCAGGAACGCCGGCTGATGATGTTGAATCCTCACTAGGAAGAAGGATGTGGGCAGGACCTGTTGGTAAACTAGCCTGCCTCAAGCACAGTAGTACACAAAATCGCAATATCTAACTGTCCCTCAGAGTGAGCAGAGTAGCGTTCTGTCCCTAACTGAGTTCACAGCACAGTGACGCTAAAATGGCGGCGGCGCCTTTTATAGTGCATTCTGACATCATTTCAGCAGCCAATCACAGCCATGCCATTAGTTAAGATGACCGCAGCATTACAGGATGTGCCCACACTTCATAAGATTCCTCATTGGCTGACTAACATCACATTGCCTCTCAAAGAATTATGGGAACTTCCGATTCCGGTATACGATATTGAAAAAGTATCGGAATTAAGTATCGGAATTCCGATAACGCGAATATCGGCCGATACCCGATACTTGCGGTATCGGAATGCTCAACACTAATAACCAGGATATTTTGCCTCCTGCACACTGCATGCTGAGAGGGTTAATTTAAAGTTATACATGGGCTGGTTTTAAGTGAGCACCCATAGAGTGGGAGGGATGGTGCTCACCGTATCCCCTCCTGCAGAACCGATTTTCAAAAAAATGTTTATGTTGATGGAAATTGGCTGCAGAGTGGAATAAAGTGTTTTTCTTTTATTTCATCTCTCTGTTGCGGACATATCAGCTAAATTTGCCACCTTATGAGTTAATTTGAGTTAAATCCTAGTGGATGTTGCTAGATATTTTTCACTGGGGAGTGTACATCTTCTCTAGCATAAGTTGCTATTTAATAACACCCGCTTGGACTTAAATAAAGTCAACTTATTATGTGCTAAATATTTAATTGCCAATATATCCACAATGGAAGTTGAACAAAAATATTTTATTCCACTCTGCAGCCACTATTACATTGTATGTCCCATTCAATATGAAAAATTTGAGGAAAGGTCCTGACATATCAGGTTGAGTTGTTTTTCTGCTAAACAATACATACTTGTCATTCTTACCCAAGTATGGGAAGCCTGCACAGCCGACCTGCAGGCTCCAGAGGCTCGTAGCCAGAAGCTGAATCTTGGGGAAGTTCCTCAGAGTTACTTACCTTTGCTTGTGCTCCAAATTTAATTAGTTGAGCTGCAAGATCTTGTTAGTTTACCCCAGGTGTGTTGCCATGGTCGAGAAAAGTCAAAGGGAGCTCCCATTATCGTCCCTTACAAAACCCTTTCTCCAATCAGTGTCTGCCAATGCCTCACAGTAGACTCTCCTGCACACAAGAGAACCCCCAGGGAAATGGACCAGGTAGTACATTTTGAGATATTGGGGGGAGCACAGTGGCTCAATCGTTACTGTTGCTTCTCAGTGCTGGGGCCCAAGACTAAAATTCGAACAACATCTCCAAGAAGTTTGGATATTCTATCCATGTTTGAGTAGGTTTCCTATGGGTGCTCTAGTTTTTCCTACATTCAAATCATACTCATAAGAAATTTAATGGAGAAAGTGATGATGCTGATTCTAAAGAGCTGAAGAATATGATATAAGCAATCATAAAAATAATAAAAAATAGTAATAAACTTTACCGTCTTAGCTGAGCTCCGACATATCTGTATTTTTCCTGTACATAACAAAGTATACAATGTGTTATGTCCATTTGAAGACTTTTTTGTTAAACATTTGAGTAGAATCAAACAGAAAAGCTGACAGAATTATAAATTTTTTCCTTTATGATGTTTATATCTGTTATGAATGCTGTTAAATTAACACTCCATGGCACCCAACGTGAGACTACAGTCATTTTATAGACAACCATCTTGGTTACTTCATACATAAATTTGACTTACAATTATTTTGCATATGATTAATTATGAAAATTATTGCGTCAGAACCACTACACCCAGTAAACTGAGAGATACATAGTTTGCTTTAAAGCCCCTGTCTCACATAGCGAGATCGCTAGCGAGATCGCTGAAGCGTCACCGATTTTGTGATGCAACAGCGACCTAGTCAGCGATCTCGCTACATGTGACATGCAGCGGTGACCGGCCCCCCTGCTGGATATCGCTGATCGTCCTCGATTGGCCTGGACCATTTTTTCATCATTGGTGTCCAGCTGGCCAGCACGCATCGCTGCGTGTGACAGCGGGAGACCAACGATCAGCAAGCTCCCAGTGCGTACAGCAGACGCTGGTATCTGGTATCTGGTATCCAGGGTACACATCGGGTAACTAAGCGCCACGCAGCGCTCGCTGGTCCTGATAGCTGGTGAGTCTGCCCATGTGACAGCTCACCAGCAGTCAGCTAACGATGTCCCAGCGATCCCATCCACGTCGGATCGTTGGTGGGATGGCTGGGACATTGAAGCGTGTAACGGGGCCCTTAGGTCTCTTTGTCTACATTATGTTGAGCTCAGATGAGATACCAAAAATCTGCTGACAGATTCCCTTTAACAAATTATGGCTCTAGGAGCCTAGTGATTTAAAAAAAATACTTGCAACTATAGATAGATTATCCAACATATTTGGAAATGTGTGCTTCTCTGTGTCTCAGGTCACAACTTGACACCAGAGGAAATCATTACATCTAATGTTGCAGTGCGGCTCTGTGATTTAAATGTCGTGCAACACATCGCAGTGCAGCGCTAGCCTATGGTAACAAATGCAGCAGATTGTGGCTCTCCATTTAGTATAAAATAGAAAAAGATACAATAATGGAAGCAAAATATTATTGTTATTGAAAAAGAAAAGTAAGGCTGCAACCTGATCTCATTCTAAGAGAATTATGAACTTATCAATTCTTATTAGTACATTAGGTATAACAGTCTAATTTACAATTTTGTTTTTTATTTTTGGTCAAGGATTTTTTGGATATATTTCAATTTGCTCAACCAATTGTCATTTATTTGGCAGTCTTACAAGACTCCTGCAGAGTTTTTGTTTGAAAAGGCTCAGCACAGGAGAAGACATGTGGAGATCTGCTGGCCTGTGTACCTGGTAGTGAGTTCTGAGGAATTATTCCTTGAGATCAGAAACAGAAGTGAAGAGCAACATATTTGAAAAATAGGCTACGGTTACATTGTAGTATTTTTATTCTGTATTTGTAAGTAAAATTCAGGAAATGAATATAAAGTTTAACGGAAATATTGTTGGGCTTTCAAATATAAGATTATGCAGTACAAAAGTGACAAAGAAATATGTATATTATAGTGTAACATTCAAATTGTTCTACAGAAACATCAGTAATATAATTTTTATTTTTTGAACCCACAAACATCCAAATATTTATGAGGAACTATCCTTAAAATGATCTCCCACATGGCGCACCTGTAGCTCTGGTTGGAACTTGGCACTGTTAGTGATCGGTAAAGCTAAGCAATTTTTTTTCCATTAGGAAAAACATATGCCTGGATATAAAATCTAGATTGTATGATATAGCCACCAGAGATACTGTAAGTAGTTCAGGAAAAATTCAAATGTAGTAGTTTGCACGACTTTTACTGGGAAATTAAATTAGCAAATTTGTAGAGAAGTTATTCTTCGAGAATGTAATGTCCCATAATATGCTCTGGGGTCTTTGGAGTTGCCAGAGCATAAAAAACATAATATGTAAAAAAAAAATATAAAAATGTATTCTTACATTGCAGCAAACTTCTCAGACTTCTTCACTGCTCGCCATCACATGTTTGGTTCTTGCTGAATCTTCGGATTGTTAACATTTCCACGTACCTCCTCAAGCTAGGACAGGACTTCTGGCTCTGATGAGGCATGGGAGGGCTCTGCACAAGCGCTCACAGCATTATGAATTCATGACATGCACTATGACCTTGCACATAGAATCATAGAATCATAGAATCATAGAATGGTAGAGTTGGAAGGGACCTCCTGGGCCTTCTGGTCCAACCCCTGCTCAAAGCAGGATTCTCTAAATCATCCCAGACAGATGTCTATCCAGCCTCTGTTTGGAGACTTCCATTGAAGGAGAACTCACCACCTCTTGTGGCAGCCTGTTCCACTCATTGATCACCCTAACTGTCAAAAAGTTTTTTCTAATATCTAATCTGTGTCTCCTCCCATTCAGTTTCATCCCATTGCTTCTAGTCTTTCCTTGTGCAAAGGAGAATAAAGATGATCCTTCTACAATGTGACAGACCTTGAGATATTTGTAGACAGCTATTAAGTCTCCTCTCAGTCTTCTTTTTTGCAAGCTAAACATTCCCAAATCCTGCAACCGTTCCTCATAGGACATGGTTTGCAGACCGGTCACCATTCTGGTGGCTCTTCTCTGAACTTGCTCCAGTTTGTTGATGTCTTTTTTAAAATGTGGTGCCCAAAACTGGACACAGTATTCCAGATGAGGTCTGACCAAAGAGGAGTAGAGGGCAATAATGACCTCACGTGATCTAGACTGTATGCTTCTGTTGATACATCCTAGAATTGCATTTGCCTTTTTTGCTGCTGCATCACACTGTTGACTCATGTTAAGTCTGTGATCAATTAGTATACCCAAGTCTTTTTCACATGTGCTGTTACTTAGCCCTATTCCTCCCATTTTGTATATGCTTTTTTCATTTTTATTGCCCAGATGTAGTACTTTGCATTTTTCCCTGTTAAAATCCATTCTGTTAGTTGCTGCCCACTGCTCCAGTTTATGTATATCTTTTTGAATCCTCTCTCTCTCTTCTCTAGTATTAGCTACCCCTCCTAGCTTTGTGTCATCAGCAAATTTGATCAGTTTACCCTCAATTCCTTCATCTAAATCATTGATAAAGATGTTGAACAATACAGGGCCCAAAACAGAGCCTTGTGGTACCCCACTTGAGACATTCTTCCAACTGGATGTGCAGCCATTTACAACCACTCTTTGGGTCCGATCACTAAGCCAGTTATGAATCCACCTAACAGTTGCCTTGTCCATTCCATACTTAGTCATTTTTTCAATAAGGATTGTGTGAGATACTTTGTCAAATGCATTGCTGAAGTCAAGATATACTCTATCTACAGCATTTCCCTGATCCACCCAGTCAGTGATTCTGTCATAGAAGGAAATTAAGTTAGTCTGACATGACTTATTAGTTACAAACCCATGCTGACTCTGTTTAATCAATTCATTCTTATCCAGGTACTTGCATACATGTTCTTTAATAATTTGTTCAAAGATCTTTCCTGGTATAGAAGTCAGACTCACCGGCCTGTAGCTCCCTGTGTCCACCTTCTTCCCCTTTTTGAAGATAGGAACAACATTTGCTCTTCTCCAGTCTTCTGGGACTTCTCCTGTTCTCCAAGAATTTTCAAAGATTATGGACAGTGGTTCAAGAATTTCTTCTGCTATCTCCTTCAGTACCCTGGGGTGTAATTCATCTGGACCTGGAGACTTGAATTAATTTATGTTAGCTAAGTGTTTCCTCACTGTCTTTCTGTTTATAGATATCCTGGATTCTTCTATTCCTTTAATAGGACAGTGAAGATCAGTTGATGTTACATTTCCTTTCTGAGAGAAAACAGATGAAAAATAGGAATTTAAAAGTTCAGCCTTCTCAACATCCTGACTTACCATTTCATCATTTTCATCCTGTAAAAATCCTATAGCATCTTTGACTTTTCTTTTACTTTTGACGTATCCCCAAAATCCTTTTTTGTTGCTTTTGACGTCACTTGCAAGCCTTAATTCATTGTCAGCTTTAGATAATCTGATTTGTGCCCTGCAGGTTCTGCAGACGGCATTATATTCTTCTTTAGATATGCCTCCCTCTTTCCATTTGATAAACATTTCTTTCTTCCTTTTTAGCATGTGTTTAAGTTCTATGTTCATCCATCCTGGTTTCCTTAAATGCTTCCCATTCTTCCCTCTTTTCGGAATTGTTAACGATTGTGCTTTGAGAATCTCATTTTTCAAGATTTTCCATCCTTCCTGGACATTTTTGTCCTTAAGGATATCCAGCCATTGGATCCCTCCAATTCTCTTTCTGAGTTCTTAAAATCTGCCTTTCTGAAATCTAACCTTGACGTCTGAGTCTTCACAGGTCTTCCTCCTCTTGTTATCCAAAATTCTAAAATAGCATGGTCACTACCTCCTAGAGTCCCAGCCACTCTTACCTCCTCCACCATTTCCTCCCTGTTTATGAGGATTAGATCCAAGGTAGCAGATCCCCTTGTTTTCTCCATTACCTTTTGGAAGATAAAGTTGTCAGCAAGAGAGGATAAGAATTTCCTGGACCTGTTAGTTTTGCCTGAGAGAGATTCCCAACAAATGTCTGGATAGTTGAAATCTCCCATGACCACTATGTCATATTTTTTGGAGAACTTGGCCATTTGATGCATAAAGAGTTCATCCATATCTTCAGCTTGCACAGGCGGCCTGTAGTAAATGCCTACAATGGTGTCCTTTCCATTTTCTGTCCTTGTATTCTTACCCAAACAGTTTCCACAGAACTCCCAGTCTCTGAAGCGTCAATCTCTGTGCAGATATACGCTTTTCTAACATACAATGCAACACCTCCTCCTCGTTTATCAAGTCTGTTTCTTGCAAATAAGTTGTATCCTTCTAGCCTTGTATTCCAATCATGTGTATCGTCCCACCAAGTCTCAGTGATTCCAATGACATCATATTTCTTCTCCTGCGTTAGTAGCTCCAGTTCTCCTTGTTTGTTGCCCATGCTTTGTGCATTCGTATAGAAACACTTTAGTTTGTGATTGGTTTCTCTTCCTTCAATATTTTAATTATATAAATTTTTTTGTCTTTGTTCTTCCCCTTCACTTCTAATAGCAGAAATCTCAATAGTATTTGTCAAGTGTATGGCTTTTGCTGGCGTTTTGCTTCCCTTCCCACATTGTTCTAGTTTAAAGCTCTCCTGATGAGTGTAGCAAGGCGACTTCCAAATACATGTTTTCCAGTCTTCGTAAGGTGCACCCCATCTCTAGCAAGTAGTCCATCGTATAGGTAATTCACTCCGTGATCCAGAAATCCAAATCCTTGCTGACGGCACCATCGACGTAGCCAGTTGTTCACCTGCAGAATCTTATTCCACCTCCTTGTTCCATGGCCATCCACTGGGAGGATGGAAGAGAAGACCACCTGCGCTCCCAGTTCTTTCAATTTCTTACCTAAGTTTTCAAAGTCACTGCAGATGGTTTCCAGGTCGTTTCTAGCGGTGTCATTTGTCCCCACATGTATTAGCAGGAATGGGTAGTCATCTTTAGGTCTGAAGAGTCCTGATATCCTGTCAGACACATCTTTAATTTTTGCACCTGGAAGACAGCACATTTCTCTTGAGGTTATATCCGGTCTGCAGATAGCGGCCTCTGTTCCTCTCAACAGGGAATCGCCCATGACAACAACTCTCCGTTTCTTCTTCACAACAGTTTTCTTTCTCCATTCAGGAGGACTCTGAGGGTGTACAAGGTTGTTTGTGGGCAAAGTCTTATCCTGATGTATTTCTTCATCGTTCTCCTGTGTAAGAGCCTGGTATTGGTTCCTGAGCAGAATTGGTGCTGACTGCCTCCTGATCCTCCTGCTTCTCTGGGTCACATGCTTCCATTCCTCTGTTTCTTCAGTTGCACTTCGAATTTCTTCTCTTTCTGTACCATGAAGAGATAATTCTGCTCTGTCTAAGAACTCTTCACCTTCCTTAATGGTCTTCAATGTAGATAGCCTCTCTTCCAGATTTTGCAACTTTTCCTCCAACAGGGACACAAGCTTGCATTTCTGGCATGTGAAGTTTGGCTTTTCCACTGGTAAGTCTATGAACATGTAGCAAGAAATGCAGCTCACCACATGGCTCCTGGCCTCTTCCATGTTCTTATTGTTCAAGAGATAATCAAGCGGTGAAATATAAGCCAAAACTCGCGCGCCGCGCGGTTTACTGATGTCCTCCTTTCAGCTGCAACAGCCAAAATCCAGTGTTCCTTGAGCTCGCGGAGACTCTTCACTTATCCCAGAAGGCACTGGGAATATGCAAATTATCTCCTCGGGACTCCTCCCCTGGTTTACTGATGTCCTCCTTTCAGCTGCAACAGCCAAAATCCAGTGTTCCTTGAGCTCGCGGAGACTCTTCACTTATCCCAGAAGGCACTGGGAATATGCAAATTATCTCCTCGGGACTCCTCCCCTGGTTTGTATGCGCAGAACTGTCTTGGGCCTTATCAAAACCAAAAGTCCTGGCCTTTTGAAGAGCCTTGGAATTTCAATGATGGCATTGATAAGATGTGATAAGGACCAGACAGGACAGGTGACTGTTAAGTTTAGGTAGCTGAGGAGGCAGGAGCTAAAAACCGCATAGGCAGCCTAACACCAGAGAGGTTGGAAACTAATAGGTTGCAGACCCCTAAACTAATCGCACAACTAGAAGTAGCCGTGGGACGTTCCTACGGTGCCCTAGACACCTCGTCACAGCCGGAGAGATAGCTATCCCTGAAGATGGAAAGAGGAAAGCTAACTGCCCCGGAGTAGACCCCAAAAGAATAAGAAGCCCCCAGACACATAATGTCGGTTAGACAAGATGAAAATATGAACACAGACAGAAAATAGATTGAGCAAACGCTGGGGCCCAAAACTGACCAGACAAAGCCCCCCAAAGGGGACCCGGCTGAAGCAAAAAGCAATGCAGCAAAAAGCAAGGAATTCAAACCACAGCAAAAAATACTGAAAGAGACTTATCCGAATGCAAGCAGGAGACAGCAGAAAAGCAAACTGAATTCCAACCTAGACCAGGAAGCACAATTGATCACCGGCGAGGATCATAGAAGGTCAGCTCACTTATATCAGGCCAGTAAGTATCATCTGACAACCACTCGTCAACTGCAGGTGTAGGACTCTTGGTGTTCAACATAGGTTCAATACCCTCAGCAACCACCAGAGGCAGCTTCAGCTCCGAAGTCATCTCCAATACGTTCACAACAGGTGACAGTAAAGAGCAGAGGGTCTGGAGAGCTGAGCAGTAAGGTGTGTGTAAGCATTTTTTTAATTCCTTAACCTTTTCATGGCCCTTTATGGATCAGAAAATGTCCAGTTGCCAATATCTTGTAGAAGCCACGTGGAAGCAAATAACAAAAAATCTGCATTTTAGTGGATGTGAATTTTTTTAATATTTGAGTAAAATTCAGTTTCATTTGAATATAGTCTTTAATTTCTAATAGTAAACTGTGTTTTGTTTTAAAAGTAACTTTTTTCAATATTGTTTGGCTGAAATCAAACATGCAGTTTTGGATGCAAAATACAGTAGTGATATCAAGAGCCCTGCAGCAGACTTACAGCAGGAGTCTGTGCACGTGTTTCAGAAGGACAGAAAGTGTGTAAGGAGCGCTGTGGTGAGTTTACCTGCAGCAGTGCAGGACCTGAAATATGTGACCACCAGGGGAGGAGCCGAGGGCGGAGTCAGGCGATATCGGAGAGAAGTCAGATGTGCCGAAGTCAAGCCAGGAGGTCAGAGAGATGCCTAAGGGTGAGACATAAAGAGTGGTCAGGACATAGCAGAAGGTCAGGAAGCCGGAGATAGTGGTGCAGTACAAACTGGGCAGACAGATGCAGAGAAAGAGTAAACAAGCCAAAAGTTCAAAGCCAAAAAAGAACAGTAATAACAGAGTCACAAGGCAAAGCACAGAACAAAAAAATGGACCGGGTCATACACAGACAAGCAAACAGAACACAGTATGCAAGCACACCAGAGGGTCAGACACACAGCCAGGAATGAATGTATCACTAAAAGGATCCCCAGATGAAGGAGGGTAATCATAGCCCATACCAAACCAAAAGGAGGCCATACAAATGAACCCCGAGAGGACAGAGAAGGAACCCTGTCCACAATCATGACAAGTGAATTTAAAAGATAGAAGTCTTTACATCTTTTCTGTTATTATTTATTATTATAATGGCATTTATTCCATTGTACTTTACATGTGAAAAGGGCTACAAATAATAAAAAAGAAATACAATACTCATAAACAATACAAGTCACCGACTGGTACAAGAGGAGAGAGAACCCTGCCAGCGAGAGCTCACAGCGTACAAGGGTTGAGTGGGGATACAGCAGGTGAGGGGAGAGCTGGTCATGTAGCGGTATGGTAGAATGAGGGTTACTGTTGCAGGTTGTAGACTTTTCAAAAGAGGTAGGTCTTCAGGTTTCTTTAAAAGGTTTCCACAGTAGGCAAGAGTTTGATACATTGGGGTAGAGAGTTTCACAGTAAAGGGGAAGCATGGGAGAAATCTTCTATACTATTATGGGAAGAGGAGATAAGAGGGGAGTAGATAGAAAGGGAGGTCTTGTGAGGATTGGAGGTTATATGCAGGTAAGTACTGGGAGACTAGGTCACAGATGTATAGAGGAGACAGGTTGTGGTTGGCTTTGTATGCCATGATGACATGGTTAAGGTTTTGAACTGGAGTCTCTGAGCAATTGGGAGCCAGCGAAAGGATTGATTGACAGAGAGGAGAGGTCAGGGAATAGGGGGGGGCAGGTGGATTAGTTGGGCAGCAGAGTTGATGATAGATTGCAGAGGTGCGAGAGTGTTAGAAGGGAGGCCATAGAGCAGGAGGTTTCAGTAGTAGAGGAAGGAGATGATGAGGGCATGCACTAGTGTTTTTGCAGATTATTAATTAAGGATTTAATTTTTGAGTTGGAGTAAGCAGGAAGTGGAAAGGGCTTGGATATGTGGTTTGAAGGAAAGATTTGAGTCCAGGGTTACTCAGAGGCAGCGAGTTTGCGATACTGGGGAGAGGAAGCAGCCATTTACTTTAATGGATAGTTCTGTTGGGGGTGTTGAGTAAGATGGGAGAAAGATGATGAATTCTGTATTTTGACTGTTAAGTTTTATATATTGAGCAGAGAAAAAGGATGAAATAACAGACAAACATTGTGGGATTCTGGTTAGTTAAGAGGTGATATTGGGTCCAGAGAGGTAGATCTGTGTGTCATCAGCATAGAGGTGATACTGAAAGCTGTGGGACTCTATGAGCTGTCCCAGGACAAAGGTGTAGATGGAGAAGAGCAGGGGTCCTAGAACTGATCCTTGGGGGACACTGACAGATAGGGAGTTAGATGAGGTGGTGTGTGAGTAGGAGACGCTGAATGTCCCGTCTGTTAGGTATGAAGAGATTCAAGATAGCGCCAAGTCTGTAATTACAAGTGATGAGAGACTCTGTAGTAAGAAGGAATGGTCAACTGTGTCAAAAGAAGATGACAGCTACAGGAGGAGGTCAGATTAATGTCTCTTGGATTTGGCTGTTAAAAGGTCATTGGAGACTTTAGTTTGGCTGTAAAGATTGTCATAAAACTGCATGTGTGATTACATTTTAGAATTGAACCAATTAACCAATTTATAAATTATCGATTGGGTTAATGATTTTTATATTTCGTTTGATCAGACTTTTCTGAATGCGACAGTTCCACATATGTGTCTTTTTAAAATTTTGTATTATTTTTATTCTTAATAGAGGAAAAGGGGGGTGATTTGAACTCTTATGTTTTTATTTTTTCACCTATTTTTTATTGTTAACTTTTCACCATTCTTAATAGTCCCTTTAGGGAATTTGAAACTGTGATTGTCTGATCTCTTGTATTATGTTCATCAATGCCAAAGCATTGCTGTATATAGTGAAAATCACAGTCTTCTTTGAAGCCCGATCATAGGCTGTGTTTCAGAGGAGCTCTGTAATTACAAGCATAAAGCTCTTCAACAGACCCTCTACTGTCATCGCAACCCATCGGCACCTCATGATCATGTCTCGAGTGCGCTGATGGGCGCATGGAATGACGCGCCTCCATGCTGGTGTGTTTTAAATTCCGCTGGAGTTAGGGTTTAATTTTTAAGGCATTTATAGTTATTTATGGTAAAAATGATCTGGAAACATGATTCTCTCTGTCATTGTAATTACAAAGACATCAAATTGGCATACATTTTTTTATGGATGGTGAAAAAAATCTGCAAGAAAGAAATTTTAGCATCTGTTGCGATTTTCCAAGACCGGAAAAGTTGTTATCTTTGATAAAGCTGTGTGATGGCTTCGTTATCATTTCTTAACCCCTTAGTGACCGGGCAAAAGTTTTGAAATCTGACCAGTGTCACTTTACGTGGTAATACCATGGGAACTCTTCAAGGTATCCCACTGATTCTGATACTTTTATTTTCGTGACATATTGTACTTTATGATAATAGTAAATTTATGTCGATATTTTATTAATTTATTTGTAAAAATATCAGTTAAAAATATCAATAAAAAATTAGCAATTTTCAATCTTGGAATAATTATCCCTTTAATCCAGGTAGTTATATCACACAAAAACAAAATAAAATTTCCCTCGTGTCTGCTTTACATCATCAACTTTTATAAAATGTTGTTTTATTTTGTTCGCATTTTAGAAGGTTTAAAAATGTTGCATTAATTTTTCATTTTTTCAGGAAAATTTACAAAATGTATTTTTTTAGGGACCTATTAAGTTGTGAAGTGACTTTGGGGGTCCTACATATTGGAAAACCCCCAAAATTTAACCATTTTAAAAACAGCACCCCTCAACATATTCAAAAATGATTTAGGTAGTTTATTTACCCTTCAGGTGCATAACATGAATGAAGAAATTTATTTTTACCATCAAAATGTTTCTATCTTCTGAACAGGCCACTATAGCAGGAAGACTTTAAGATCATCATTAGGCCATGAATTGCCATAGCAAACATCAGGACCATACGATCAAGATCTCTGCATGCCGATAGGGTTAAAGAGGAAGGCTCCACACTCTATTAACCACCTAGATGTAGTCATTATTAACAGCAGCATTTAGTGGTTAAACGACTATAGTTGGTACCAACACTAATTGTCGCTGATGCAGCAAGTTATCATCTATATTGTGCAGCTGCTAATCCAAAACCTATATAAGGCCTAACAAAATGGCACTTCAAAAAATTTACAAATCAAAAAAGATGCTGGACAAATAGGCCAGTGTGGCAATTTTTTGGAATGCATCTTCTTTTTAAATTGTTTTTATATTGTGTGTCTCAATAAAATTTGCTGATTTTATGGCTGTACTTCTAGCATCTTTTTTGATTTGTATATTGTACAGCTGGTAGATGCTGGATTGCTACCCATACCCGAATGCTAGTCTCTTATAGAGCAAATCAGTAAAAAGACGTATTGGTTGTCCCTAAGGGGTTAATTATAACATTTTTGGAGTATATACACTGTTTTGATGTTTTGATCACAATTACATTATTTTAAAGGCTGTGTGGTAATTGAAAAACTGCAATTCTAGCATTTTGATCTATTTTCTCCTTATGATATTTACTAAATGGATTATTTAAATTTAGATGTTGATAGATCAACCCAGATAAAAATAAACCAATACCAAATATGCTTATTTTTAATTTCTTGTTATTTATTTATTTATTTTTAATGGGGAAAAGAGATTGATTCAACTTTTTAAACTATTTTTTTTAAATAATTTTTTTTACTGAAAATGTGATTATTTAATTACTTAAACATATTGCAGTATATAGTGTAGATCATGGTCTTCAATGAAGCAGGTTTTTCTACATGGCAGCTGTGGGGGTCTTTAGTAGGCCTCCGACTGCCATAGTTAGCCATCGGCTCCCCATGATCCAGTTAAATGCTATTGGCAGAGACTAAAAGCAGCATCTAAAATATTAACAGCAGCGATTGAAGCTCAGCTCCAGCCGATTCTGAGGCAGATGATGAATATGTATCACAGTTGGCATCTGGTGTGTATGGAGCATGATCAGATTCACGCACCTTGAATGCTCCATGACAGATACGATCATGAAATGTTATTAAAAGGCTAGAGACTTATATGAAATCACCAGAGAAAAGGGAATTTTTTAAAAATCAAATTCTCCAGCTTTGCCAAATTTATAAAAAGAAAAACTTATTCAATCATCTGTACTAACCAGCTATAAAAAAGGCTTGGGACAACCAAGAACAGGATAACTGTTTATCTAAAAGAGGGACAAATATTTATTACATTTCATTAAAATATATGTAGATTCTTACGTATTACAGATCATTATTTTTTTTATAGCAGGTAAATATAAATGTACATCATTTTACAGAAAATAATGAATTAATTAAAATATAGATTTTGCAGATTATAATGTGGTAAACTCAAGCTATACATTTAAGTGTGGACTTAAATTTCGTGACAGGTGTTTACTTGTCTCTTCAAATTTTTCTCATAAATGTAACATTTAATGTAAATTAAATAGGAATCTGCCTGAAAACTGAGACGCTAAATATGAGTAAAATTGTTAGCTGCTAGATTAAAAAGAAAAACAGTCAATCCTATAAATAGCATCGTTCTCCTATCACTATGTTGGCAGTTCTGTCGGGAAGATGACACTTGGCGAGTTGCTGGAATTTCTGCTTTTTTAAAGATATGATGATATGAAATGTTATTAGCTTCTCAAGGACTGGATTTGGTGTTAGAAGAGTTCTTTTTTTGGCTCCTAGGCCAAAATAAATCCTATTTTTTAAAGAGGTAATATTTTTATATTTTAGAATAGTACATATTTTATTTTGTAAATTATTGTTTTATCTACCTCTTCAATCTGACTTTATATGTATATTAGTTTTTAGTAAATAAATGAAAGTTCCCAATCAAGTAATAAATTATATTAAAGGGCATATGTCATTATGGTTAACCCTCCTGAGATGTCTATATGGGCATGTAGGTACAGTAATAGAAAGCTGAATAAAGTGATACCTTTTTATCTGTGATCCAATTTTTTCTCACTGGGTAATCCACGTTTTTCTTATTACTAAATGAGCTGTTAAGATCTATGGGCCGGACACTAATCTCCCTGAGAGTCTGTCTTGAAAGCTTATTTTAAATGAAAGGGGGAGTTATCAGTGTGAGACATGTAATAACTGACAGTGTGCTCACCTATTCACATTTCTCACATGTTCCATTTTCTTTAAAATAAATTCTGGAGGCAGATTCTCAGGGAGATCAGTGTTGTGCCCGTAGATCTTATCAGCTCATTTACATATAAAAAATGTGGATTTCTCTTGAATAAGACATTGGAGTTTGCAGATATCAAAGTATCATTGTATTCAACTTTCTGTGACATATATCCCATATGGTTGGCTTAGAAGTGTATCCTGACAGATTCCCTGTAATGTTATAACTTTATCATAATTTTATGTGCCATGCAAGATCATATTAGTCAGTACTGGTATAAATGAAAAATCAATGATCACACTATTCATCATTATCATCATCATCATCATCATCATCATTAACATCTTCCTGTGAAGTTGTACGTAATGAGTGTATCTTAAATTGTAAATTAGATTGTAGGCCCCATTGACAGTAAGTATTGATGTAAATATTAACAGTCTCTACTTAAAATTTTGGCACCATGTAAACAGCCATACTCAACATCCTTAACATATTAACCCTTCCATTTTACCAGAAATTATTAGAACATTTAAGCAAATCCTGACTAATATTTAGACAGTGTAAATTTTAGACTAGCCAGACAGAAAATAGGTCAAATTACATAAAACTTTTATCACTATGTACCGTATATACTCATGTATAAGCCGACCCGTGTATAAGCCGACCCCCTAATTTTGCCACAAAAAACTGGGAAAACTTATTGACTCGCGTATAAGCCTAGGGTGAAAAATGATTATGCCCCCATATGCTCCATAGATTAGGCCCCCATAAACTGCAGATTATACCCCCGTATGATCCACAGATTATGCCCCATTATGCTGGACAGATAATGCCCAATATGCTCCACAGATTATGCCCCCATATGCTCCACAGATTAGGCCCCCATATGTTCCACAGATTAGGCCCCCATATGTTCCACAGATTATGCCCCATATGTTCCACAGATTATGCCCCCATATGCTGCACAGATTATGCCCAATATGCTCCACAGATTATGCCCCCATATGCTGCACAGATTATGCCCAATATGCTCCACAGATTATGCCCAATATGCTCCAAAGATTATGCCTCCATATGCTCCACAGATTAGGCCCCCACATGTTCCCCAGATTATGCCCCCATATGCTGCACAGATTATGCCCAATATGCTCCACAGATTAGGCCCCCATATGTTCCACAGATTATGCCCCCATATGTTCCAGAGATTAGGCCCCCATATGCTCCTCAGATTATGCCCCAATATGTTCCACAGATTAGGCCCCCATATGCTCCACTGATTATGCCCCATAGTAGGTCCCTTATGCTGCCGTGCTGCTGCTGCAAAAAAAATTACATACTCACCTCTCGTCGCTGGGGGCCAGGTACCGGTGTCCTGAGCAGGCGATGACACCAGCGCGCTATGGGGGACAGGTGCCGGTGTCACCGCTGGCTCAAGACTCGGCACCTGAGATATTTACCTGTCACCGGTCCGTTCCACCGCCGCATGCTGCTCCCGGGTCCTCGGCAGTGAATGATCAGGCTAGGGGCGCGGTGCGCACTAACGACGTCATCGCGCCCTCTGCCTGAACATTTACAGTCGGACGAGGAGGTCGGAGCAGCGCGCAGCGGTGGAACGGGACAGGTGAATATCGCTATGCTCACCCCTCCGCCGGCGCGTCACTTTCTGCAGCGTCTCCTCTTCTCCGCAGCTCTTCCTTCCTACAGCGGTCACACCGTATGTTAAGGAGTGGAAGATGTCTGACACCTCCTAAAATGATTGTTGATGTGACGTAATGTTTTATTTGTCATGTTGCTGCATGATATACTATTATTACATGACACAGATGCAAAGTATGGTGATTTGTAGTTAATGCAATGGTTTATTGTAATCACTTTTATGTGAGCCTTATGGGACAACAGGTAATTGGATAGGGAACAGTTACAGCTTGTCGACCGTTTAGTTGGGAGGAGATTTTAGTGAATAAGGGGGTGCTTCCTGGGTTTTGGTACAATCTACTGTTCATTGTTGGTACTTGAGACATGACTAAGCAATAGTTAAATATGCAGAAAATTTGGAAAGAAAGGAAGTGGTTTATTCTCTAAATAAAAATGTACAGTTCAGTTAGGAATTGAGAGAAATAATGAACTGAGAGACAAGGTTGCACCAATAACTAAGGAGTGTAAATGTTCGATACTGTATAATATACAGGTGCTTCCTCCAAAATTAGAATATCACCAAAAAGTTAATTTATTTCAACTCTTCAATACAAAAAGTGAAACTCATATATTATATAGAGTCATTATAGAATGATCAATTTCAAGTGTTTATTTCTGTTAATGTTGATGATTATGGCTTATAGCCAATGAAAACCCAAAAAGTCATTATCTCAGTAAGCTAGAATACTTCATAACATCAGCTTGAAAAATTATTTTAAGATCTGAAATGTTGGCCTACTGAAATGTGTGTTCAGTAAATTAACTCAATACTTGTCAGGGCTCCTTTTGAATCAATTACTGCATCAATGAGGCGCTGCATGGAGGCGATCTGCCTGTGGCACTGCTGAGGTGTTATGGAAGCCAAGGTTGTTTTGATAGCAGCCTTCAGCTAGTCTGCATTGTTGGGTCTGGTGTCTCTCATCTTCCTCTTGACAATACTCCATAGATTCTCTATGGGGTTAACATCAGATGAGTTTGCTGGCCAATCAAGCACAGTGATACTGTTGTTTTTAAACAAGGTATTGGTACTTTTGGCAATGTGGACAGGTGCCAAGTCCTGCTGGAGAATAAAATTTCCATCTCCAAAAAGCTTGTCGACAGAGAGAAGCATGAAGTGCTCTGAAATTTCTAGATAGACGGCTGCGCTGACTTTGGTCTTGAAAAAACACAGTGGACCTACACCAGCAGATGACATGGCTCTCCAAATCATCACTGATTGTGGAAACTTCACACTAGACCTCAAGCAACTTGGATTGTGAGCCTCTCCACTCTTCCTCCAGGCTCTGGGACCTTCATATCCAATTGAAATGCAAAATTTACATTCATCTGAAAACAACACCTTGGACCACTAAGTAACAGTCCAGTTATTCCGGCATTGTCTATTGGTCATTAGTGCCTTGACACAAGGAATGCGACACTTGTAGCCCATGTTCTGAATACGTCTGTGTGTGGAGGATCTTGAAGCAATGACTCTAGCAGCAGTCCACTCCTTGTGAATCTCCCCCAAATTATTGAATGGTCTTTTCTTAACAATGCTTTCAAGACTGCAGTTATCCCGGTTGCTTGTGCACCTTTTTATACCACACTTTTTCCTTCCACTCAACTTTCCATTAATATGTTTGGATACAGCACCCTGAACAGACAGCTTCTTTAGCAATGACCTTTTCTGACTTACCCTCCTTGTGGAGTGTGTCAATGACACAGACTTCAGGACATCTGTGAAGTCAGCAGTCTTCCCCATGATTGTGGACCTATTGAAACAGACTAAGGGACCTTTTTAAATGCTTAGGCGTTAGTTGTTAATTATTCTAAATTACTAAGTTAATGACTTTTGGGTTTTCATTGTCTGTAAGCCAAAATCATTAACAAATAGATCACTCTGTAATGACTCTATATAATATATGAGTTTCACTTTTTGCATTGAAGAACTGAAATAAATTAACTTTTGATGATATTCAAATTTTGTAAGAATCACCTGTATGTAACGCCACATGTACAGTAACTATTAAACTTGTTTCTCTGATCAACGCAAAATATGTGATTTACAAGTTACATACCTGAATTAGAAATGAGCGAATTTGTTCAGATTTGGTTCCGAATATAATCAAAATCGAATATTGTTTTTGCAATATTCGTCGAACACAGCTGAACGTCATTAGAGTCAATGGGAGTAGAAATTACCGAATTTGTTTGGAACCAATCATAAGACATACATTCGGCACGAATATTGCTCGAATATGTCAAAATCAGATTCATAGACAAAATCCAAACAAATTCGTGCATCTCTACCTGCTTTTACCTATTTAAATGTTATATTTAATATCATATATAGTTCATTGCTAAATTCAAGTTTATTTTTATAACATGAACTGAATCCTTCCTTGTATATATGGTACATGTAGGGTTCCCGTGCCATCTAGCAAGGCGCGGCTTAAGGGAAAAATATTATTAGGGGTTGACATTATGCGCACACCCTGAGGAGCCAGTTTACTTTGTGTTTAGGGTTGTGACAGAACTCCCTGGCGTGTGACCCTTACACTCACAGGACCTGACATTCTTGCAAAATTCAGGTCCCAACTTCAAATTGTGGGATCCCAGCATACAAAGTGGGATTCTACAACCCTCCACATCCCTTCTCACTGTGAAAGAGTGAGATATTGTGTGCTATCACAAAATATCACTTTCTGCACTAACCCAGCGATGCATCATTAGAGCCGCTACTGTTCAGTAACTGCTTAATAAAATATAAAGCAGTGCCGTGTTAGAGCAGAGATCAAGATCTCATGCTTGGAGGACTGTGGATGGTTGTGGTTTCCCAAAATACTTGCTAGGATTCCACAAACTAGAAGCTTGGTCTCGACTTTGGCTATATAATCAGGTTCTTTAGGGAAGACCGTTCTGTACACTTTTGCTAATGAGTGTTATTTAGAAAAACAGAAAAAACACAAGAGGAAGGCTGCCCTATCTCTTCTTAAATGAAAACAGGAGTTCAAGATTGGTGATAATAAGCACTATTTAACCCCTTTCTGATGTTGGGCATAATAGCACGCCCATGTCAAATTCCCCCTGTTTGGTGCGGGCTCTGGCGCTGAGCCTGCACCTTTCTGGGCACATGACAGCTGATCTATACAGCTGACATGTGCAATAGCCACGGGTGAAATCGTGATCCATCCGCAACTGTTAACTAGATAAATGCCGCTGTTAATCTCTAACAGCAGCATTTAACTCACGCTTACCAGAAGCACGCTGTAAATCCTGCCAATCAGTGACCCCGTCACATGTGAGCATTTCTGCTGCACAGAAGCGATCAAAGTACTGCAGCTTCTAGTCTCCCATGGAGACTATCGAAGCATGCAAAAAGTAAAAAAAAAATGTTTTTAAAAATATAAAAAACATAAAAAAAAAAAAAGTTCAAATCACCCCTCTTTTGCCCCATTCAAAATAAAGCAATAAAAAAATCAAATATACACATTTGGTATCGCTGCATCCAGAATCACCTAATTAATCAATATAAAAAAAGAATAACCCAAATGCTAAACAGCGTAAAGAGAAAAAATCTAAAAATGCCAGCATTATGTTTTCTTGGTCGCCGCTACATTGCAATAAAATGCAATAATGGGCGATCAAAAAATCATATCTACACCAAAATGGTATAGATAAAAATGTCAGCTCGACACGCAAAAAATACCTCACCCAGCCCCAGATCACGAAAAGTGGAGATGCTACAGGTCTTGGAATATGGCTCCATTTCTTTTTTCTTAAATTTTGCAATTTTTTTCACCACTTAAAAAAGAACCTAGACATGTTTGGTGTCTGTGAACTCATAATGACCTGGAGAATCATAATAGCAGATCAGTTTTAGCATTTAGTGAACATAGTTAAAAAAAAAACTGTGGAATTGCACTTTTTTTGCAATTTCACCACACTTGGATTTTTCTCCCGTTTTCCAGTACCTGATATGTTAAAACCAATTATATTGTTCAAAATTACAACTTGTCCTGCAAAAAACAAGCCCTAACATGGCCACGCTGACTGAAAAATAAAAAGTTATGGCTCTAGGAAGAAGGGGAGCAAAAAACGGAAATTCAAAAACCCCTGGCCATTAAGGGGTTAAACATTCTTACAAAATCTTTTTAGCAGTCATAGATGAATGTTTATTTACCAGTTTTGGGCACCACATTTTAAAAAAGACATCAACAAACTGGAGCAAGTTCAGAGAAGAGCCACCAGAATGGTGACCGGTCTGCAAACCATGTCCTATGAGGAACGGTTGCAGGATTTGGGAATGTTTAGCTTGCAAAAAAGAAGACTGAGAGGAGACTTAATAGCTGTCTACAAATATCTCAAGGGCTGTCACGTTGTAGAAGGATCATCTTTATTCTCATTTGCACAAGGAAAGACTAGAAGCAATGGGATGAAACTGAATGGGAGGAGACACAGATTAGATATTAGAAAAAACTTTTTGACAGTTAGGGTGATCAATGAGTGGAACAGGCTGCCACAAGAGGTGGTGAGTTCTCCTTCAATGGAAGTCTTCAAACAGAGGCTGGATAGACATCTGTCTGGGATGATTTAGAGAATCCTGCTTTGAGCAGGGGGTTGGACCAGAAGGCCCAGGAGGTCCCTTCCAACTCTACCATTCTATGATTCTATGATTCAATATAACATGTTAGCATTTGACTTCTACAGTGAATTACTGGCCTTATTAATCTATGTTATGGGACTGCTGAGTCCAGTGAATGGTTGTGGTGGTCACTTGGAATTCATAGGACATACAGAGATAAATGGGTGAATATACATTTTTAGGCTATTTTATCAGTATTGCTGGTTGTGGAGATATTTTTAAATAGCCTTAAAAAAAGTTACATGTTTTTAGAAAGTGGAGTAAAATATATCACAGGTCTATGTTTGTTGTTATACTGTATTGTTATATGGCTATTGAAAGCTTGAGCTGAGTAGAGAGACTTGCACAGGGATATAGACTTGCAAAAGATATAGTGACTTAGGGATAAAGTTAGATCTGAGACCCACAATGTACAGTACAATGCCATAGTCTGCTAATATGGTTGTAACTTATTACTCTGGGATTTAGAGACAAGAAAAATAAAGGTTTGCAGCATAACTATTTGATTGAGAAACAAAAACACAACATACAATGATAGCACAAGTGGACTTTCAGTGGCTAGATAAAGTTGTCATTTTCCAGTTATACAAAATGAAGTTTCGTTTTTTTCCATTGTTGCAGCATTTATGTATAAAAATAATAGTTTAACTCTCAGTCAAAGTAGTAAGTTTGACTTTGTAACTATATTCTAGTGCTTAACTGAGCTGTCATTCTGAGTTGATTCAGCTCTTTTTCTCAGGTTGCTACTTTCAATAGAACAGAAGAGAAATTCTTAAAACTAAAGAAAAAGAATTAGCGTAAATCCGGCTAGTTTTATTACATTGAGTCATTTTGCTCAGGATGACATCAATGGCATTCACCTGTAGAACTGTAACACTAGCAGAAGCAAAAACTTTGCAGCAGTGTCAGCAAGGCATGTCTTTGTTGAACATTTTTGGCTCATCTGTCTTGCCATCCTTACAGCCCAGCATACAGTCCCACACGTCTCTACTTTTCCCTATTGCACTCATCCTTTTTGACCACTCTGAGTCGGGGCGTCTGATGTGACTAGGACTCTGACATCCTGCGTGTGGTGCCAGCACAGCTGACTAAGCCTCAGGTGATACACATCATAATATTGTAACATTGTAATATCATTGTAATATCACAATATGCGCCATGCACAAATTGTGAAGCAGGCAGAAGATGTATGCAATGGGGGAAGTTGAAAAACTGCGCAAAGAGGACTAAAATGGTATGCGACTTTGGTGGCAAGACAAGTGAGCGGTGAGGTGAGTGAAGAAGTGAATACTCATTTGTTTTTTACATCTTACGTTTCTTATGCTCTGGACTCAAGAGATTCGCCAAATTAAAATCTCTGCAGTTTCAATGATCTCTAGTGAATATCAATAAATACACTATAGTTCACAAAATTAATTAACAGATGTAATTAATTTAATTTTCATTTTGGCCGATATTAGCACATTACACAAAAAACTTGCAAACGCAACATTTTAGAAATAATAATTTAGAGTACCAGGATGGGACTTGGCCCACAACTTTTAGACAGATATATTAAGTTTTGCACAAAAAAGTCATACATTTTGCTCATACAGTCTGCTCTTACTCACGGAAAGTGACTTTATAACAGTCAAAAGACAGGTCAACTGCCATATTTTTTCGGATTGTAAGATGCACTTTTTTCCTGAAAAATTAGGGGGGAAACAGGGTTGTATCTTATAATACGAATGCAGCTTACTGGGGGGGTGGCTGCGGTAGAGAGGGGTCCCAGATGGCAGAGTCACTGCTGCAGGAAGATGGCAGCAGTGGCAGCAAGAGTGGGACGATGCTGGGGGTGTTTGGCAGTGCAATGCTGCATCAGGTCCCGGGCTTTCACAAAGTGTCGGCGGAGTCCCTGCATCTCCCATATTTTTTAACTGTGGTGCAGTTCGGGAAAATGGCCATCAGAGGCAGCACATTCGCAGATTGAGTTCTCGGCATCTTTTTCTTTCACTATCTCGCTCTGTCTCTCCTCCCGCGCCACCACTTATTCGAACACTGCACCTGACCTCAGCTGAAAGTTTGTGATTGGCGTTCAGGCCTGAACAGCCACTGTCTGGTATGAACATTTCTGTTCAGGTTCGCCCATCTCTAATCATAGCAAACCCTACTTTACAACTATCATGGTCTTGCACAACTGTGAACAGAGCATATCATATAAAAATAAAAATAAAAGATGTTAGAAATGTTTCATTTCACACTCTGACCATAACTCAAAGATCTGTGAGGAAATGACAACAAATTGTCAGATATTTAAGGCTGCTTAGAAAAGGGAGAGGCTATCCCATTACAGAAAGTTTTATTGCAATAGTTTCAAAGACCAAACATAGTTTCAAGAAAAAAAAACACAATACCTACAGTACAAAAAAAAAGACTAAGAGGTTTCTCTGGAAATAGAAAGAGATAAATAATTAAAAGAAGTATCACTATAAATAAATTCCTAAGTATATTTAATTAACAAATCACAATTGTTTTGTTAAGAGAGGTTATCACTATAGAATATAAGTAGTTTTCACCTTGTTTCACTGACAGAAACCTGCCCTAGAATGTTAGGACAGATGTCTGTGAGCGTTGCTATAAATAGTCAAAAAGATCAGACGATCATGGGCCCACTCTAAGTCCCCTTAGGGGACTAACCAATAGAGGAAAAAGTAAAAAATGCTTTAAAAAATATGAAAATAACTTAATTACCTAAAAATTTGAATTGACCTTTATTCACATAAATAAAAATAATAAAAAACATTACATCAACGTATTTATTATCACCACTTCCATGAAATCTCAAACTATGAAATTAATAACCTGGTGTGTAAACACATTAAAGAAATTGCTAATTTTTCATCTGTATTGTCATCTGTATGCAATCCATATGGTATCTGTTCTTAAGCCGGAGTCACACTAGCGAGAAATACGGACGAGTGCTATGAGAGAAAAAATCGCATAGCATCTGTCCCAATGTTAATCTATGGGGCAGCTCCCATCATCCGATTTTTCCTCCGCCACATTATACGTGCTGAGCAAATCGCAGCATGCTGCTATTTGCACCGTATTACGCCTGAAAAACGTCAATGCAAGTCTATGAGTGAGAGAAAAATATGGATTACACACTGACCATCAGTGTGAATTGCAAGAGATACGCACCGGTGTCCTGTAGAAAAGCCGGCAATTCAGTGCGCTATACTGTAAAATCACACTGACCAGTTAAAATAGGATAGATAGAATACATGTATACACATAGTATATAAATATATGCAATTGACACACACATATATATATATTTACATTTCATAGAGCTATACAGTACAGACCAAAAGTTTGGACACGCCTTCTCATTTAAAGATTTTTCTGTATTTTCATGACTATGAAACTTGTAAATTCACACTGAATGCATCAAAGCTATGAAATAACACATGTGGAATTATGTACTTAACAAAAAAGTGTGTAACAACTGAAATTATGTCTTATATTCTAGGTTCTTCAAAGTAGCCACCTATTGCTTTGATGATTGCTTTGCACACTCTTAGCATTCTCTTGATGAGCTTCAAGAGGTAGTCACCGGAAATGGTTTTCACTTCACAGGTGTGCCCTGTCAGGTTTAATAAGTGTGATTTCTGGCCTTATAAATGGGGTTGGGACCATCAATTGTGTTGTGCAGAAGTCTGGTGGATACACAGCTGATAGTCCTACTGAATAGACTGTTAGAATTTGTATTATGGCAAAAAAAAGCAGCTAAGTAAATAAAAACGAGTGGCCATTATTACTTTAAGAAATGAAGGTCAGTCAGTCCGAAAAATTGGGAAAACTTTGAAAGTGTCCCCAAGTGCAGTTGCAAAAACCATCAGGCGCTACAAAGAAACTGGCTCACATGAAATCGCAGGTTTACAGCAGCTCAGATTAGAGACCAGGTCAATGCCACAGAGTTCTAGCAGCAGACACATCTCTACAACAACTGTTAAGAGAAGACTTTGTGCAGCAGGCCTTCATGGTAAAATAGCTGCTAGGAGACCACTGCTAAGGACAGGCAACAAGCAGAAGAGACTTGTTTGGGCTAAAGAACACAAGGAATGGACATTAGACCAGTGGAAATCTGTCTTTTGGTCTGATGAGTCCAAATTTGAGATCTTTGGTTTCAACCACCGTGTCTTTGTACAACGCAGAAAAGGTGAACGGATGGACTCTACATGCCTGGTTACAGCCGTGAAGCATGGAGGAGGAGGTGTGATGGTGTGGGGGTGCTTTGCTGGTGACACTGTTGGGGATTTATTCAAAATTGAAGGCATACTGAACCAGCATGGCTGCCACAGCATCTTGCAGCGGCATGCTATTCCATCCATTTGCGTTTAGTTGGACCACTATTTATTTTTCAACAGGACAATGACCCCAAACACACCTCCAGGCTGTGTAGGGACTATTTGACCAAGAAGGAGAGTGATGGGGTGCTACGCCAGATGACCTGGCCTCCACAGTCACCAGACCTGAACCCAATCGAGATGGTTTGGGGTGAGCTGGACTGCAGAGTGAAGGCAAAAGGGCCAACAAGTGCTAAGCATCTCTGGGAACTCCTTCAAGATTGTTGGAAGACCATTTCCCGTGCTACCTCTTGAAGCTCATCAAGAGAATGCCAAGAGTGTGCAAACCAGTAATCAAAGCAAAAGGTAGCTACTTTGAAGAACCTAGAATATAAGACATATTTTCTGTTGTTTCACACTTTTTTATTAAGTATATAATTCCACATGTGTTAATTCATAGTTTTGATGCCTTCAGTGTGAATGTACAATTTTCATAGTCATGAAAATACAGAAAAATCTTTAAATGAGAAGGTGTGTCCAAACTTTTGGTCTGTACTGTAGATCGCTGAATAGGTGAAAATTCAATTGTCGGCTTCTTTAAAATCATTACAGAACCCGACAGGATAAGAGACATGGTTAACATAAAGTAAACCATTGCATATCAGTTATTTTTTTATATGTCCCTCACTAATAAAGTTAGTAGTGTATGGGTGTAAAATTTTGGAGCTGTAGGTGTTAAATTAAAGGATCAATTCACGGAAAAAACTTGCTTGGGCTGCCGCGCAATTTTCTCCGCCAGAGAGGCCAAGTCAGTGACTGAGGGCAGAAATTAATAGCCTAGAGAGGGACCATTGTTTTTGGGCCCCCCTGGCCTCAACAATCTGCCCCAGCCACCCCAGAAAAGTCCCACGCCGCAATCCATCTGAAGGGGTTAAATAGTTTACAACCAGGACCGGTGCTAATGCGACCGGCCCAGCTGTAAACCACGGAGAAATGAAGGAAAAGCTGCCTGCGCAGCCTCCCAGCCTGAGTGGAGATGAACTGATTAGCGTGGGAAAGTTTCTGAACATTTTCCCACGCTGTCAGTTCACCGCTGGTCAAGCAGGAGTATGCGCAGCCTCAGTGAATACCGCTGACATCACTTAGGCTGCGCTGTCATGACAACATCTGGGTTAACAGAGCTGTGTAACTTCCTGTCATGCGCAGTGCATATCAGGAAGTCTTACAGGTTAGTGTACGGAAACTGCAGCTCTGACAGCTTCTGTAGCATGCAGGTTCTGCTTCATCTGCATGCTATAGAAGCGATCAGCCTGCACAAAATGATTGTCCCATAGTGGGACAAAGTGTAAAAGTAAGAATTAAATATAAAAAAATTTTTTAAATAATTTTAAAATATTTAAAAAAAATAATAAAAAATAATAAAATAATCAATATTTATTCTATCACTAAAAATATTTGAATAAAAAAATCTAAACAATAAAAGTACACATATTTGGTATCGCTGCATCCATAATGACCCGATCTGTAAAACTGTCCCACTAGTTAACCCCTTTAGTGAACACCATAAAAAAGGCAAAAAAAATGCTTTATCATCATACAACTAAACAAAAACTGGAATAACACGCGATAAAAAAGAGGAATATAAATAAACATGGTACCACTGAAAAGGTCATCTTGTCCCACAAAAAACAAGTTGTCATATATCATCATCAGCAAAAAAATAAAAAAGTTATAGCTGTCAGAATAAAGTGATGCAAAAACAATTATTTTTTCTATAAAATAGTTTTTATTATATAAAAGTGCCAAAACATAAAAAAATATAAATGAGGTATCGCTGTAATCGTACTAACCCGAAGAATAAAACTGCCTTATCAATTTTATTACACACGGAACGGTGCAAACGCTCCCCCCAAAAGAAATTCATGAACTGCTGGTTTTTGCTCATTCTGTCTCCCAAAAATTGGAATAGAAAGTGATCTAAAAATGTCATGTGCCTGAAAATGGTACCAATAAAAAGTCAACTCGTCCCGCAAAAAAAACAAGAACTCATATGACTCTGTGGGGCAAAATATGGAAAAATTATAGCTCTCAAAATGTAGTGATGCAAAAACAATTTTCTGCAATTAAAAGCGTCTTTTAGTGTGTGACAGCTGCCAAACATAAAAACCCACTATAAATAGTAAATAAAGCCCTCCTTTATCATCACCTTAGTTAGGGAAAAATAATAAAATTAAAAAATGTATTTATTTCCATTTTCCCATTATGGGTAGTGTTAGGGTTAGAACTAAAGTTAGGATTAGGGTTGGGGCTAAAATTAGGGTTATCGTTGGCACTAAAGTTAGGGTTAGGGTTGAGGCTAAAGTTATGGTTAGGGTTAGGGTTGGGGCTAAAGTTAGGGTTGGGGCTAAAGTTAGGGTTAGGGTTGGGGCTAGAGTTGGTGTTAGGGTTTGGATTATGTTTACAGTTGGGATAAGGCTTATGGTTGGGATTAAGGTTAGGGTTGGGACTAGGGTTAGGGCTGTGTTGGTGTTAGGGTTAGGTTTGTGGTTAGGGTTGGGATTAGGGTTAAGGGTGTGTTGGGGTTAGTGTTGTTTTCAGAATCGGGGGGTTCCACTGTTTAGGCACATCAGGTGCTCTCCAAATTCGACATGGCGTCTGATCTCAATTCCAGCCAATTCTGCGTTGAAAAAGTCCAATGTTGCTCCTTCCCTTCCGAGCTCGGCAATGCGCCTAATCAGTGGTTTACCCCCACATATGGGGTATCAGCATACTCAGGACAAATTGCACAACTTTTGGGGTAAAATTATTCTTGTTACCCTTGGAAAAATAAAAAAAATTGGGGCAAAAAGATCATTTTTGTGGAAAAAATATGATTTTTTATTATTTTTACGGCTCTACGTTATAAACTTCTGTGAAGCACTTGGGGGTTCAAAGTGCTCACCACACATCTAAATAAGTTCCTTAGGGGGTCTTCTTTAAAAAATGCCATCACTTGTGGAGGGTTTCCACTGTTTAGGTACATCACGGACTCTCCAGACGCGACATGGCGTCCGATCTCAATTCCAGAAATTTTGCATTGAAAAGTAAAAAGGTGCTTCTTCCCTTCAGAGCTCTGCTCCCAAACAGCGTTCCTCCCCACATATGAGGTTTCAGCGTATTTAGGACAAATTGCACAACAACTTTTGGGGTCCAATTTGTCCTGTTATCCTTGGTAAAATAAAACATATTGGATCTGAAATAAATTTTTTGTGAAAAAAAGTTATATCAAATGTTCATCTTTTTTTAAACATTCAAAAAACTCCTGTGAAGCACCTGAAGGGTTAATAAACTTCTTGAATTTGGTTTGGTTTTGAGCACCTTTTTATATTGGTGTCACTTTTAGGCATTTTCTATCATATAGACCCTCAAATTGACTTCAAATTTGATGTGGTCCCTAAAAAAATGGTGTTGTAAAAATAAGAAATCGCTGGTCAACTTTTAACCCTTATAACTTCCTAACAAAAAAAAAATTTGGTTCCAAAATTGTGCTGATGTAAAGCAGACATATGGGAAATGTTATTTATTAACTATTTTGTGTGATATAACTCTCTGATTTAAGGGCATAAAAATTAAAAGTTTGAAAATTGCAAAATTTTCAAAATTTTCACCAAATTTCCATTTTTTTAACAAAAAAACGCAAGTTATATCGAAGAAATTTTACCACTAATATTAAATACAATATGTCACGAGAAAACATTCTCAGAATCTCCAAGATCCGTTGAAACATTCCAGAGTTATAACCTCATAAAGGGACAGTGGTCAGAATTGTAAAAATTGGCCTGGTCATTAACGTGCAAACCACCTTCGGGGGTAAAGTGGTTAAAGGGAATCTGCCAGCGGGCTCTTGCTTTGTAATCTGAGATCAGCGTGATGTAAGGGCAGAGACCCTAATTTCAATGGTGAGTCGCTTATTGGGCTGTGTTTTGCTTTTTCAATAAAATCAGTGTTAATCAGCAGGAGGTTTTCACTACAGAACTATGTGTCTTGTGCCTTCTTGTCCAACTTTCTGTCAGCTTAGCATTCTGAACTCTGCTAGATCTGTGTTAGTTAAATGTCAAACTCATTTCAAATAAGCTCTGGAGGCAGATTCTCATGCAGATCTATGTGTGGACTATAAAGCTTACCAGATAATTTATATATTAATAGAAATATGGATTTTTTTAGAATAAATCATTGGATCACAGATATCAAATTATCATTGTATTGAGCTTACTATGACCTGCGTGCCCATATACAGTTGCTTTTCACAAAATTAGAATATCATCAAAAAGTTAAGTT
Source organism: Oophaga sylvatica (assembly GCA_033576555.1). Lineage (NCBI taxonomy): Eukaryota > Metazoa > Chordata > Amphibia > Anura > Dendrobatidae > Oophaga > Oophaga sylvatica. The sequence goes on from JARQOD010000002.1 coordinate 207,291,763, forward strand.
ATTTTAGTTCTTCAATGCAAAAAGTGAAACTGATATTACATAGAGTTATTGCAAACAGAGTGATCTATTTCAAGTGTTTATTTCTGTTAATGTTGATAATTATGGCTTACAGCCAAAGAAAACTCAAAAGTCATTATCTCAGTAAATTAGAATAATTAACAAAAAACAACTGAAAGGCTTCCTAAGCATTTATAAAGGTCCCTTAGTCTGTTTCAGTAGTCTCTACAATCATGGCGAAGACTGCGGACTTGACAGATGTGGACTGCTGCTGGAGTCATTGCTTCAAGAGCCACCACACACAGACGTATTCAGGACATGGGCTGCAAGTGTCACATTCCTTGTGTCAAACCACTCATGACCAATAGACGCCAGAAGCGTCTTACCTTTGCCAAGGAGAAAAAAAACTGGACTGTTGCTCAGTGGTCCAAGGTGTTGTTTTCAGATGAAAATAAATTTTGCATTTCATTTGGAAATCAAGGTCCCAGAGTCTTGAGGAAGAGTGGAGAGGCACACAATCCAAGCTGGTTGAGGTCTAGTGTGAAGTTTTCACAATCAGTGATGGTTTTGGGAGTCATGTCATTTGCTGGTGTAGGTCCACTGTGTTTTATCAAAACCAAAGTCAGCACAGTCGTCTACCAGGAAACAATAGAGCACTTCAAGCATTCCTCTGCTGACAATCTTTTTGGAGAAGGAAATTTCATTCTCCAGCAGGACTTTGCACCTGTCCACACTGCCAAAAGTACCAATACCTGGTTAAAAAGCAACAGTTTCTCTTTGCTTGATTGGCCAGCAAACTTGCCTGACCCCATAGAGAATGTATGGGATATTGTCAAGAGGAAGATGAGAGACACCAGACCTAACAATGCAGACGAGCTGAAGGTTGCTATCAAAGCAACCTGGATTTCCATAACACCTCAGCAGTGCCATAGGCTGATCGCCTCCATGCCATGCCTCATTGATGCAGTAATTGATGCAAAAGGAACCCTGAACAAGCATTGAGTGCATTTACTTAACCAACATTTTGGATTGTAAAATAATTTTTCAAGCTAGTGTTAAAGTATTCTAATTTACTTAGATAACTTTTGGGTTTTCATTGGCTGTAAGCCATAATCATCAACATTAACAGAAATAAACACTAGAAATACATCATTCTGTTTGTAATGACTCAATATAATATATGAGTTTCACTTTTTATATTGAAGAACCAAAATAAATTAACTTTTTGCTGAAATTCTAATTTTGTGAGAAGCACTTGTAAATGTCTAACCTACTGATAGATTCCTTTAATGTATGTGGAGAGATGAACTGCCTACCAAGTACACACCATATGAGCATTATAAAGTAAAGTGAAAATACAAAAGTAACATTTTTGTGTATGTGAAGGAAGTTTTTTAATCTTTTGCTTTATTCCTCAAGCTTCTAATAATACTAAAACAATATCACACTGCTTCTTTTTTAGGTGTTTCAAAATGTGATCAACAATCTGTTATTGTGTTAAAACAAGCTATACATTGCAGAATGCGATGCTTTTACAATTGACATTAATTACAGTTTAGTATGGCTGATTGTTGAACACTGAAATCAGGTAAGTGACAATATAGAGCTCTTATCAATGTGTCACAATTGTAATGTGTTGCGCTATTCTAAAATAAGAGGCACAACTACCCACGTAATGGCTGTAATTAGTCTTATCAAGAGCTTGTGCTTTGTGTTATTAGACAGAGAATCGAAGGTAAAATGACAAATTACTCTGGGTCTATTCTTCTATATATAAATTCAAATTGAATCAATAGGTTAAATACATGAAAGGGAAAACATGTTATGAACCCTGTGTGTATGTTTACAGGCAGCTGTGGCAGGATGTTTCATAGCAAATAGTCAATCTCATTCCTCAAAACTATCTATTTTTCAACATCTCTGAGCATTTGATAAAATATATTCTTAACCCTTTCATAACAGCGCAATTTTCCATTTTTTTGAGCTTTCATTTTTTTTCCTTTTTTATTATGAGCTTTTATTATTTATTTTTCACCAACATAGCCATATGAGAGCTTGAATTTTTGCAAGCAGAGTTGTACCGTACCGCACCGTATTTTTCGGATTATAAGTTGCACTTTTCCCCCCCAAAATTGGAGGGAACATGGGGGTGCTTCTTATAATGCGGATATAACATGCCGTCTGCGGTAAAGCGGGGTCCAGGGGTTGCAAATGGAGGAGGAAAGAGTGGAGCTTTGCTGCAGGCCGCATACTGGGATGAGAGGGTGTTCCGATGTGCGGCGTGCCTCTGCGGGTGTCTGGTACTCCAGGTGGTGCTCCGATGCTGCGAGTGGTGTCTGGTGGTGCTCCAATGCTGTGGGGGCCCTGCCGACATTTTGTGAAAGGCCAGAGCCCCCGCAGTTCCATGGTTTCATCTCAAATCTCATCTCCCAAGATCTTGGTGCCGAGATCTCCATCTGTGCATGTGCCACCACTATCAGCCATTTTCCCGGAGTCCATGGCATAGGAAACCATGGAACTGCGGAGGCTCTGGCCTTTCACAAAATGTCGGCAGAGCCCCTGGAGCACCACAGGACACCACCCACAGCACCAGAGCACCACCCGCAGCACCAGACACCACCCACAGCACTGGAGCACATCGGAACACCCCCTCATCTCAGCAAGCGGCCTGCAGCAATGCTCCACTCTTTCCTCCTCCAGCCATGACCCCTGAACCCCGCTTCACTGCAGCCACCACCCCTGTTAAGCAATAAGACGCATGGATTCTATGAAGCACCAGGAACAGGAAAAAAACAGCTCAACTCCTTTCATTCTATGTGTACAGTCAAATCCTGCAATATATCTCTCATTTCAGCTGCTTCACTATACAGCCCAATTCTGCAGTATATTTCTCATTTTAGCCCCTCTATGTACAGCCCCATCCTGCAGTATATAGTGGGTTCGGAAAGTATTCAGACCATTTTAAATTTTCAACTCTTTATTTCATTGCAGTCATTTGGTAAATGCAAAAAAAGGTCATTTTTTTCTCATAACTGTACACGCTGCACCTCATCTTGACTGATAAAAACCATGTAGAAATTTTTGCAAATTTATTAAAAAAGAAAAACCGAAATATAACAGGGTCATAAGTATTCAGACCCTTTGCTCAAACACTCATATTTACGTCACATGCTCTCCATTTCCTTGTGATCCTCCTTAAGATGGTTCTACTCCTTCACTGGAGTCCAGCTGTGTTTAATTAAACTGATAAGACTTGATTTGTAAAGGCACACACCTGTCTATATAAGACCTCACAGCTCACAGTGCATGTCAGACCAAATGAGAATCATGAGGTCAAAGGAACTGGCCAAGGAGCTCAGAGACAAAATTGTGGCAAGGTTACAAAATAATTTCTGCAGTACTCAAGATTTCTAAGAGTACAGTAGCCTCCATAATCCTTAAATGGAAGAAGTTTGGGACCACTAAAAGTCTTCCTAGACCTAGCCGTCTAGCCAATCTGAGCAATTGTGGGAGAAGAGCCTTGATGAGAGAGGTAAGGAAGAACCCCAAGATCACTTGTCTGAGCTCCACCGATGCAGTAGGGAGATGGGAGAAAATTCCACAAAGTCAACTATATCTGCAGCCCTCCACCAGTCGGGCCTTTTTGGCAGAGTGGCCCGACGGAAGCCTCTCCTCAGTGCAAGACATATGAAAGCCCTCATAGAGCTTGCTAAAAACACATGAAGGACTCCCAGACTATGAGAAATAAGATTCTCTGGTCTGATGAGATGAAGATAGAACTTTTTGGTGATAATTCTAAGCGGTTTGTGTGGAGAAAACCAGGCACTGCTCATCACTTGCCCAATACAATCCCAACAGTGAAACATGGTGGTGGCAGCATCATGTTATGGGGTGTTTTTTAGCTGCAGGGACAGGATGACTGGCTGCAGGACAGGATGACTGGTTGCAATTGAATTAAACATAAATGTGGCCAAGTACAGAGATATCTTGGCTGAAAACCTCTTCCAGAGTGCTCTGGACATCAGACTTGGCCAAAGATTTACCTTCCAACAAGACAATGACTCCAAGCACACAGCTAAAATAACAAAGGAGTGGCTTCAGAACAACTCTGTGACCATTCTTGACTGGCTCAGCCAAAGCCCTGACCTAAACCCAATTGAACATCTCAGGAGAGAACTGAAAATGGCTGTTCACCAACGTTCACCATCCAACCTGATGGAACTGGAGAGGATCTGCAAGGAAGAATGGCAGAGGATCCCCTTAATCCAGGTGTGAAAAACTTGTTGCATCATTTCCAAGAAGACTTATGGCTGTACTAGCTCAAAAGGGTGCTTCTACTCAATACTGAGCAAAGGGTCTGAATACTTATGACCATGTGATATTTCAGCTTTTCATTTTTAATATATTTGCAAAAATTTCTACATTTCTGTTTTTTTTTCAGTAAAGATGTTGTCTACTTTATAGCAGCACCTCTTTCCAGTAGAATACACCACAGACACCTGCTGACAATTGATCATCTACTTCTAACATCTATATATTGGACCCACGGTACACTATACCACCAACGACATTAGCAGTAAATACACCACTGATCTTCTCTAGTTTTTTATGTGATGTTCATATGCTTGTTCATTCTATACTTCTTTCAGATTTTATAACTATTAACAGGAATTCACACAGAGCCTGTTTGAATCATCAGCAGCTTCTGAAGTCCTATATACACTTTTTGTCCCCTCTTGGTTTCGAGCGCCAGTGCATTTCTTTTTCTTTGGATTATATTAGTACACATGAATAAATAAATGAAAAGGCCACATTGTGATTTGGGAAATAATCATAAAATAATAAAAAAATAATAAAAATCCTCTATTTTACTGCTTCCATTTATATTATGTTAGGGTCTGCGGAACGCACCAAATATATGATGTGGAGAGGTGCGTTCGCAGCCCGGGGTCCACCGTGCAGGCGGAGCCTGCTGCTAGTAAAATGGCGCAAGAAGCGAACTCTGTTATCCGGCAGAGTCACCAAAATAAACGCCGTATTGCGCTGTGGCAATATGTGCGAACTCTGTTATTCCACAGAGCCGCCAGAAGGAGTGCCGCAGCGCTATATGGCGAAGTGTGCAAACTCACTTAACACAACTGAGTCGCAAAATAAACATGCTAGGGCGCTGTCTAGCATTGAAAGCAAACCCTGTTATGTCACAGAGCCGCTGAGACAAACTTCTGTGTCCTGTTAGGCACCCAGGTTCACAGTTAACTGCTAAGCGAACATAGAACGTGATCATGCGCTAACGTCCTCGCGGGAGTCACCCGCAATCTATGGCGTCTGAACGCCAGGCCCTGAATACGGCAATCAAACTCCTCACCGGTTATGCCGGTAATCTAGGGCATCTAGGACACCGACCATGACCAGCTAGCATACCAAAATCCTCACCGATTAAGTCGGTATTCTAGGGGCTTATTTCAGCCGGGCCCTAACCACATACATGCATGACCACACTGGCGCAAAGCATATAAAGATTGGTATTAGCGCATGGCGGCCCAGCCATGCTACCCTTTTATAGTAACAGCTACAGGACTTGCCAGAAACAAGGACCAATGAAGCTTGTTCCAGAACACCAGTAGTCACAGGACCTTCCTGGCAGACCAAAAGGAGCTGCTGCAGTACCTGAGCATGTGACCCCTGATCTCCAATGAGAGATTTCACTCTGGGCATGCTCAGAAGGGGAAAACAAGGACTTTGTCCTAAAGACGTCTGCTCGCCGCTAACCAGTACTGGTCACAATAGCAGAGCCTGGAGGAGCAGCAGTAATCCTCTGCACACTGTTAGACTGGGCGAGATGCTGGGACCGACGTCTAAGCTGAGCAGGCTCCACTGCGGACGGAGATGAATGCGGGACTGGTTCGAGACTCCCCTTGTGCAGCAGCGGGAACGTGAACCCTAACATATTACTGTACAAAAACAGACTAAAAACAAATATAATGTTGTATAGTATTAACCTATTAGGTAATGTAACTATATTTCTGAAGTGCTGTGCTATACATGACTGAGAGAAGGCATGCAGGCAAAATCATTTCAGCTATATGTTGCTTGCAGTCATTCAGCTGTTTTAGTGCTGTTGCTTGCACTTCGGTCTAGAGTGGCAAAATTACAACTTTCAACCACTGAGGACTCTCAATTCTAAATATTTTTCTAACTTTCAACCAAAAGTCCAACAGATTTGGATTTTTAGCAAAAACTATACCATAGTTTTAAAGAGTGTTTTGATGCAAAGCAACCACTCAACACTGATGAAAGATTAATGTATCAAATGACACTGATACTAGGAATGTTCATGGAGATCTGGCAACTCTTACAAGTGATTCCAAGGACTGTCTTTGTGTTAGCCACTTCGTTGAACAGTTTAAAGTCAGAAGAACAGAGAAAATTACAAAATTCTGCAGCCAATAGTGAGGTCAGCCGGATGCGAAACTGGGAGAGAGGAACGAGAAACAACATCAGTATGCAAAAGAGTAAATGGATTCAAGGGTCAAGTTCAGATTACAATGCAAAGCACAGACAGAAAAGGTAATACATACTAGCCGGGTCCAACAGAAGTTAGAAACAGTGAACTAAAGTCATAGCAAACTTAAATTTAACTGGCAGGTGTTGAGAGTTCAAATGAGAATTAAATAAGGTTGCAAGCACCCTCATTGGCAACCAAACTCGCACTTCAATTAGCTTTCGGAACTGTTTCTGCGATTTGCCATTAAACAAAGCCCTAATTAACATACAGTGGGGAAAATACGTATTGGATACACTGGCGATTTTGCAAGTTTTTCCATTTACAAAGAATGGGGAGGTCGGCAATTTTTATTGTAGGTACACTTCAACTGTAATAGACAGAATATAAATTAAAAGCATGAAAATCATATGGTGGGTTTTTGAAATAATTAAATTGCATTTTATGAAATAAGTATTTGATCACCTACCTTACAACCAGCAAGAACTCTGGCTCTCACAGACCTGTTAGTTTTTGTTTAAGTCCTCCTACTCTGCACTCATTACCTGTATTAAGTGCACCTGTTTAAACTTGTTACCTGTATAAAAGACACCTGTCCACACACTCAATTACAGTCCAACCTCTCCATCATGGTCAAGATCAAAGAGCTGTCTAAGGACACTAGGGACAAAATTGTAGACCTGCAAAAGGCTGGGAAGGGCTACAAGACAACTGAGTCAAAATTGTAGACCTGCAAAAGGCAAGTGGCTTGGTGAGAAGGCAACAACTGTTGGCACCATTATTAAAAAATGGAAGAAACACAAGATGACTGTCAAACTTCCTCGCTCTGGGACTTCATTCAAGATCTTGCCTTGTGAGGTGAGGATGATTCTGAGATAGGTCAGAAATCAGCCCTGAACTACATGGGAGGACTTGGTCAATGACCTGAAGAGAGCTGGGACCACAGTCTCAAACATTACCGTTAGTAACACACTATGCCGTCATTGATTAAAATCCTGCAGGGCACGTAAGATCCCCCTGCTCATGCCAGTACATGTTCAGGCACATTTTAAATTCACCAATGATCATCTGGATGATGCAGAGAAGGCATGGGAGAAGGCCATGAGGTCAGATAAGACCAAGATAGAACGTTTTAGTTTCAACTCCACTTACCATGTTTGGAGGAAGAAGAAGGATGAATGCAAGCCTAAGAACAGCATCCCAACTGTGAAGCTTGGTGGGGGAAACGTCATACTTTGGAGGTGTTATGGCCAACAACCTCCTTCCCTCAGTAAGATCATTGAAGATGGGTCATGGCTGGGTCTTCCAGAATGAAAATAACCCAAAACACACAGAAATACAGCCCGATCCAGCAGATCCTGGCACAGCCCCGCGCACACACACAGCCCCACAGACTCCCGCACACATTCTCTGCCCACACACATTCTCTGCCCATTACTCACATTTCCCATAGACTTACATTGGACTTGCTACTTGTTACGAATACCCGAGTATTAGGAGCTACTCGTAACGAGTACAGTGAGTCCGACTATTTCACTACTCGCTCATCCCTACCCCTGGGCCACATGCTGTGCATTCCTGCTATAAGCAATATTCTCTAGAATGCAAAAACCAAAAATTACATACTAATTTAAGTTAGCAAATTGCCTCTCCAGAGAGGAAGTGGACTTGAACTCTATAGAGCTACCTGTTGGAAGCAGAGATCCTACAAATCACTATCGACCCTTTAACGGGCCTTGAAATGTGACTTAGGATAAAAAACAAACCGGAATCTCAGTTTGCAGACATGGTATTTCGGGGTATTGCCCTTCGTCAGTGCAAAGCATGACAACTGATTTGGCAAGGTGAGAGGCTCTAGGCTGAGGTCTAAATGGTAACATTTCTCCTTGCGGAGAGTGACATACCACCTCTGGCATAACAATGTATGGAGACTTATTGCCATGCAAATTTCCCTGATTAGAATTGCACTGCGAATAAGTCTCTTACCTTGGCATGCCAGAGCTTGTATGTCACTCTCCTCAAAGAGAAATATTACTTTTTAAACCTTAATTTGGGTAACAGATTCAATATTTATATATTTCTGAAAAGTGTAGAAAACTTACTTCAGTCATTTCCAGTGCACACAGATAAAAGGGAACATAGCATACTGTTACTTTAATTGAGTATTCCGGAACAGTCATACATGATCAACTGATTATGTAAATTATGTTCTGGAATTTTGAGAGTTGTAATTATAATTCTTCTTGACAGGCAACCAACACTTTCTGCACGGTCGTTTTCTCATGTTGTTTAAAGTCAATGCTATACATAAAAATGCAGGTGTGACAAATAATTAATTACTCAAGTGACTGAAACTATAGCTCTTTAATTGTATAATGGAACCTATAGTTTCACAACATCTTGCACTATGCAGGTTACACACCAAACATGCAATGTACTGTAAAGTAAGGATAAGTTAAAGGATTTGGAAAAAATAAAAAAAAGGGTCTATTCAGCTTACCACTTATATATTGGCAATAAGTATCCTAGGAGACTGCCATGGTGGACAGTCTGTGGTCTGAGTGTGGTACATGGAGTATGCACTGGTCTGGCTTCCATGTCAAATAGTTATCAATGGTCCAAAAGGATATGTCCTCCAGCATCAAAGGAAAGTAGTTAAAGCTTAGCCTTTAAACCTATAGGATAAAAATAAATTGGGAGAATGTGTACATATTAAAGAAGAAAACCCATAATGCTGCGTTTGGGGTAAGAAGACCCTTATTCATACAGGTTTGTTTTTTTACTCAAAACGCCTAAGCATTATGGATTATATTTGTTTGGTAGTAATTCTTTATTTATTGACCAGTAAAACAAGAAACATGCAAAGTAATTACCAAATTAGTAAATACAGTAATCATGGGGGTACAATTCAGCCTGGAGATGGGTTTTTTAATAATAGTCATACATTTTTCATATAGAACTTTACTTATTTTTTACTGAGATCAGTGTTACTGTGAACAGTGCTGTAGCGTACGCATCTCTGCCTGCAGTCCCTCTCTCCCTGTAGAGAAATCAGCGTACTCACCACCAAAGATCCGTCCTGCCCCTTCCGGGTCTGCTGCTGCCCAGGGTGCTCCAAGCAGGTCTCCAAGCACTGTGCACGTGCTTGCACCCTTCCACTTTCTTAAAAGGGCCACGCACATTCCTCTAAAGTGTCCCCAGCCAATGGCTGGAAGTTTCTTTCTATTTAAACCGCCTCCTCCCACATGAAGGTGCCTGTGCAAGTTGTGAGTTTGTTCCTAACATGCTTGTCAGTTCTCAGGTCTCTGTACTTGTATCCGAGTCTACTGCACCTGCCAGTGCTCACCTCAACAGAAGCAGATCCTGCTGCACCCGCCAGTGCTCACCTCAATGGCAGCAGAGCCAGCAGCACCTGTCAATGCTCACCTCAACAGCAGCAGAGCCAGCTGCACCCGCTAGTGCTCACCTCAATGGCAGCAGAGCCAGGTGCACCCGCCAGTGCTCACCTCAACAGCAGCAGAGCCAGCTGCACCCGCCAGTGCTCACCTCAATGGCAGCAGAACCAGCTCCACCCACCAGTGCACATCTCAATGGCAGCAGAACCAACTGCACCCACCAGTGCTCACCTCTACGGCAGCCGAGTCAGCTGCACATGTCATTAGAATGTACTGTCTGCATCTGCGTTTCCAGTCATCTTCTCTGCCTGTCTGCATCTGTTGGACATTCTCCTGGGCTATTTCAGCTATCCACTCCTAGGGGTTAGCTGCCATCTACCCAAGGTCAGTCCTGGAGTAGCACCTGTATCACCTCCCATGTCTCTCCACGGACTGCGGTGTCATTAGCTGCTGCATGTCCATGTTCAGATTGGGTGAGGCTCCTAGTCATGCCCCTACTGGTCTTCCATGGGCTTTGGCACAGTGGTTCTACCACCCAGCCCATTACAAGTGCTTTTAGTTTGTACATGTACCTCTTTGTATTCCTTGATTTTGGGCCACACATATAATTTAGCATTATATTCATATTGAATATTGTTTTAATTACTGTACTTTGCTGTGTTTTCCCCTTCTTTTGGAGGCTTTCTTGCCCTGTTTTTTTATGTCATTATTTTAGATCTATTATTAATAAAATGTTTTTTAACCTTATTCCTGAGTTGGAATAATTTAATATATGACAGTTATCTGCTGTATTGGATTATATTGTTAAATTAGCATTGAAGTGTCGAACAATATAAATTCAGATATTATTGCAACAAAATTCACAAAATTTCATCACGTTTTTCATTTTGAACTGAACACATAATGTAATAATGCAGAGCAGGATAAAATAATATTTTTTTTTATTTTGCCTCACCATTGAGGCAGGAACTGTGGAATTAGGTTTTAGAAGAGGAAATTAGGAAAAAAAATTGTAGCAAAAACTTTGACCACAGTTCTGTACTTAACCCCTTCACCCCCAAGGGTGGTTTGCACGTTAATGACCGGGAAAATTTTTACAATTCTGACCACTGTCTCTTTATGAGGTTATAACTCCGGAACGCTTCAACGGATCTTCGCGATTCTGAGATTGTTTTCTCGTGACATATTGTACTTCATGTTAGTGGTAAAATTTCTTCCATATAACTTGCGTTTATTTTTGAAAAAAACGCAAATATGGCGAAAATTTTGAAAATTTAGCAATTTTCAAACTTTGAATTTTTATTCCCTTAAAACAGAGAAATATGTAACACAAAATAGTTAAGAAATAACATTTTCCACATGTCTACTTTACATCAGCACAATTTTGGAATCAAAATTTTTTTTTGTTAGGAAGTTATAAGGGTTAAAAGTTGACCAGCGATTTCTCATTTTTACAACAAAATTTACAAAGCCATTTTTTTTAGGGACCACCTCACATTTGAAGTCACTTTGAGGGGTCTACATGACAGAAAATACCCAAAAGTGACACCATTCTAAAAACTGCACCCCTCAAGGTTCTCAAAACCACATTCAAGAAGTTTATTAACCCTTCAGGTGCTTCACAGGAACTAAAGCAACGTGGAAGGAAAAAATGAATATTTAACTTTTTAGCCACAAAAATGATCTTTCACAAACTTTTTTTTTATTTTCACAAGGGTAAAAGGAGAAAATGGACAGATAAGGTTGTTATGCAATTTCTCCTGAGTACGCCAATACCCCATATGTGGGGGAAAACCACTGTTTGGGCACACGGCAGAGCTCGTAAGGGAAGGAGCGCCGTTTGACTTTTTCAAACTAAAATTGGCTGGAGTTGAGATTGGACGCCATGTCGCGCTTGGAGAACCTCTGATGCGCCTAAACAGTGGAAACCCCCCACAAGTGACACCATTTTGGAAACTAGACCCCCTAAGGTACTTATCTAGATCTGTTGTGAGCACTTTGAACCCCCAAGTGTTTCACAAAAGTTTATAATGCCTGGGTGTGAAAAAAAAAAAAAAAAATCCACAAAAATGATTTTTTAGTCCTAAATTTTTGAATTTTCCCAAGGAAATTGGACCCCAAAAGTTGTTGTCCAATTTGTCCTGAGTACGCTGATACCCCATATGTGGGGGTGGAAAACTGTTTGGGCGCACGGCAGGGCTTGGAAAGGAAGTAGTAACGTTTTGGAATGCAGACGTTGATGGGGGTCATGTTCCGTTTGCAGTGCCCCAGATGAGCCTAAACAGTGGAAATCCCCCACAAGTGACCCCATTTTGGAAACTAGACCCCCTAAGGAACTTATCTAGACTTTGGTGAGCACTTTGAACCCCCAAGTGCTTCACACAAGTTTATAATGCCCGGGCATGAAAATAAAAAATCCTATTTTTTTCCCACAAAAATTATCTTTTAGTCACTAATTTTTTATTTTCCCAAGGGTATCAGGAGAAATTGGACCACATAAGTTGTTGTCCAATTTGTCCTGAGTACGCTGATGCCCCATATGTGGGGGGGAACCACTGTTTGGGCGCACGGCAGAGCTCGGAAGGGAAGGAGCACCATTTGACTTTTTCCAACCAAAATTGGCTGGAATTGAGATTGGATGCCATGTTGCATTTGGAGAGCCCCTGATGTGCCTAAACAGTGGAAACCCCCCACAAATGACCCCATTTGGGAAACTAGACCCCCTAAGGAACTTATCTAGATCTTTGGTGAGCAATTTGAACCCTCAAGTGCTTCACACAAGTTTATAACGTAGAGCCGTAAAATTTAAAAATCATATTTTTTCCACAAAAATGATCTTTTCACCCGAATTTTTATTTTTCCAAGGGTAACAAGACTCCAAAAGTTCTTGTGCAATTTGTCCTGAGTACACTGATACCCCATATGTGGGGTATACCACTGTTTGGGTGCATGGCAGAGTTTGGAAGGGAAGGAGCGCCGTCTCACTTTTTCAACGCAGAATTGGCTGGACGCCATGTCGTGTTTGGAGAGCTCCTGATCTGCCTAAACAGTGGAAACCCCCCACAAATGACACCATTTTGGAAACTAGACCCCTCAAGGAACTTATCTAGATGTGTGGTGAGAACTTTGAACCCCCAGGTGTTTCACTAAAGTTTATAACGTACAGCCTTAAAATAAAAAATCCTTTTTTTTTTTTACAAAAATGATTTTTTCGCCCCCAATATTTTATTTTCACAAGGGTAACAGAAGAAATTGGAACCCAAAAGTTGTTGTCCAATTTGTCCTGAGTACGCTGATACCCAATATGTAGGAGAAAACTACTGTATGGGTGCACGTCAGGGCTCGGAAGGGAAGTAGTGACGTTTTGGATTGCAGACTTTGATGGAATGGTCTGGGGGCGTCATGTCGCATTTGGAGAGCCCCTGATACGCCTAAACAGTGGAAACCCCCCACAAGTGACCCCATTTTGGAAAATAGACCCCACAAGGAACTTATCTAGATGTGTGGTGAGCACTTTGAACCCCGAAGTGCTTCACAGAAGTTTATAACGCACAGCCGTAAAAATAAAAAATCCTTTTTTTTTTACAAAAATGATTTTTTCGCCCCAATATTTTATTTTCACAAGGGTAACAGGAGAAATTGGACCCCAAAAGTTGTTGTCCAATTTGTCCTGAGTACGCTGATACCCAATATGTGGGAGAAAACTACTGTATGGGCGCATGTCAGGGCTCGGAAAGGGAAGTAGTGACGTTTTGGATTGCAGACTTTGATGGAATGGTCTGGGGGCGTCATGTCGCATTTGGAGAGCCCCTGATGGCCTAAACAGTGGAAACCCCCCACAAGTGACCCCATTTTGGAAAATAGACCCCACAAGGAACTTACCTAGATGTGTGGTGAGCACTTTGAACCCCGAAGTGCTTCACAGAAGTTTATAACGCACAGCCGTAAAAATAAAAAATCCTTTTTTTTTTTTACAAAAATGATTTTTTCGCCCCCAATATTTTATTTTCACAAGGGTAACAGGAGAAATTGGACCCCAAAAGTTGTTGTCCAATTTGTCCTGAGTACGCTGATACCCAATATGTGGGAGAAAACTACTGTATGGGCGCATGTCAGGGCTCGGAAAGGGAAGTAGTGACGTTTTGGATTGCAGACTTTGATGGAATGGTCTGGGGGCGTCATGTCGCATTTGGAGAGCCCCTGATGTGCCTAAACAGTGGAAACCCCCCACAAGTGACCCCATTTTGGAAAATAGACCCCACAAGGAACTTACCTAGATGTGTGGTGAGCACTTTGAACCCCGAAGTGCTTCACAGAAGTTTATAACGCACAGCCGTAAAAAAAAAAATCCTTTTTTTTTTACAAAAATGATTTTTTCGCCCCCAATATTTTATTTTCACAAGGGTAACAGGAGAAATTGGACCCCAAAAGTTGTTGTCCAATTTGTCCTGAGTACGCTGATACCCAATATGTGGGAGAAAACTACTGTATGGGCGCATGTCAGGGCTCGGAAAGGGAAGTAGTGACGTTTTGGATTGCAGACTTTGATGGAATGGTCTGGGGGCGTCATGTCGCATTTGGAGAGCCCCTGATGCGCCTAAACAGTGGAAATCCCCAACAAGTGACCCCATTTTGGAAAATAGACCCCACAAGGAACTTATTTAGATGTGTGGTGAGCGCTATGAAGCCCCAAGTGCTTCACAGAAGTTTATAATGTACAGCCGTAAAAACAAAAAAAATCTTATTTTTTTTACAAAAATAATATTTTCGCCCCCAGTTTTTTATTTTCCCAAGGGTAACAGAAGAAATAGGACAAATTTCACAATAACTCTTGGGGTCCAGAGTACGCTGATACCCCATATGTGGGGGTAAACTACTGTTTGGACGCATGGCAGAGCTCAGAAGTGAAGGAACACCGTTTGACTTTTTCAACGCAGAATTGGCTGGAATGGAGATCAGACGCCATGTCACATTTGGAGAGCCCCTGATGTGCCTAAACAGCGGAAACCCCCCAATTCTAACTCCAACCCTAACCCCAACACACCCCTAACCCTAGTCCCAACCCTAATCCCAACCCTAACCCTAATCCTAACTCTAACCCTAATCCTAACTTTAGCGCCAACCCTAACCCTAACTTTAGCCGAAACCCTAACCCTAACCCTAATGGGAAAATGGAAATAAATACATTTTTTTAATTTTATTATTTTTCCCTTACTAAGGGGGTGATAAAGGGGGGTTTGATTTACTATTTATAGCGGTTTTTATGATTGGCAGCTGTCACGCTAAAAGACGCTTTTTATTGCAAAAAGTAGTT
Source organism: Oophaga sylvatica (assembly GCA_033576555.1). NCBI lineage: Eukaryota > Metazoa > Chordata > Amphibia > Anura > Dendrobatidae > Oophaga > Oophaga sylvatica. The sequence goes on from JARQOD010000002.1 coordinate 207,306,971, forward strand.
TTTTGCATCGCCACATTTTGAGAGCTATAATTTTTGCATATTTTGGCCCACAGAGTCATGTGAGGTCTTAATTTTTGCGGGACGAGGTGACGCTTTTATTGGTACCATTTTTGAGCACGTGACATTTTTTGATCGCTTTTTATTTCGATTTTTGGGAGGTTAGAATGAACAAAAATCAGCAATTCATGAATTTCTTTTGGGTGAGGCGTTTTTATTGTTCCGCGTGTGGTAAAATTGATAAAGCAGTTTTATTCTTCGGGTCAGTACGATTACGGCGATACCTCATTTATATCATTTTTTTATGTTTTGGCGCTTTTATAGAATAAAAACAATTTTATATAAAAAATAATTATTTTTGCATCGCTTTATTCTGCGAGCTATAACTTTTTTATTTTTTTGCTGATGATGCTGTGTGATGGCTTGTTTTTTGCGGGACAAGATGACGTTTTCAGCGGTACCATGTTTATTTATATCCGTCTTTTTGATCGCGTGTTATTCCACTTTTTGTTCAGCGGTATGATGATAAAGCACTGATTTTTTGCTTCGTTTTTATTTTTTATTTTTTAAGGGGTTCACAAAAGGGGTTAACTAGTGGGACAGTTTTATAGGGGGGGTCGTTACGGACGCGGCGATACCATATATGTGTACTTTTATTGTTTTATTTTTTTTATTTACAATAAGTAATGAATTTATTGGGGAATATTTTTTTTTTTTTTTTTTTTTTTTGGATTTTTTTTTACACATGTTTATTTTTACTTTTTTTTACCTTTTTACTTTGTCCCAGGGTGGGACATCACTGTATTTCATCAGATCGCTGGTGTGACAGTGTGCACAGCACTCTGTCACACCAGCGATGTGACAGGCAGTGCAGGACGCTTCCTCATGCCTGCTCTCGGCAGGCACTGAGGAAGCCGCCTCCCTCCAGGACCCCAGCGCCATCTTGGATCCGGGTCCTGGGAGGGAGGAAGCCCTCAGAGCAGCGCGATCACATCGCGCTGCTCTGAGGGTCTCAGGGGGGCGCGCAGGCAGCCCCCACCCTGCGCGATCCTCCCCTGTGCCCCCAGTACACCGCGATCATGTTTGATCGCGGTGTGCAAGGGGTTAATGTGCCGGGAGCGGTCCGTGACCGCTCCTGACACACAGTCACGGGTGTCAGCTGTGATAATCAGCTGACACTCGGCGGCGATTAGCTGCGCTCCCGGAGGGAGCGCAGCTAATCGCCTATGACGTACTATCCCGTCCATGGTCAGAATGGCACGGGTTTTATGGACGGGATAGTACGTCTAATGTCAGAGAGGGGTTAATCACTTTACCCCCAAGGGTGGTTTGCACGTCAATGACCAGGCCAATTTTTACAATTCTGACCACTGTCCCTTTATGAGGTTATAACTCTGGAATATTTCAACGGATCTTGGAGATTCTGAGAATGTTTTCTCGTGACATATTAGTGGTAAAATTTCTTCGATATAACTTGCGTTTATTTATGAAAAAATGGAAATATGGGGAAAATTTTGAAAATTTTGCAATTTTCAAACTTTTAATTTTTATGCCCTTAAAACAGAGAAATATGTCACAAAATACTTAATAAATAACATTTCCCACATGCCTACATTACATAAGCACAATTGTGGAACCAAAATTTTTTTTTGTTAGGAAGTTATAAGGGTTAAAAGTTGACCAGCGATTTCTCATTTTTACAACACCTTTTTTTAGGGACCACCTCACATTTGAAGTTGCTTTGAGGGGTCTATATGATAGAAAATACCCAAAAGTGACATCATTCCTAAAACTGCACCCCTGAAGGTGCTCAAAACAACATTCAAGAAGTTTATTAACCCTTCAAATGCTTCACAGGACTTTTTGGAATGTTTAAAAAAAATGAACATTTAACTTTTTTTCACAAAAAAATTAGTTCAGATACAATTTTTTTATTTTACCAAGGGTAACAGGAGAAATTGGACCCCAAATGTTGTTATGCAATTTGTCTTGAGTACACTGATACCTCATATGTGGGGGGAACCACTGTTTGGGTGCATGGCAAAGCTCAGAAGGGAAGGAGCGCCATTTGACTTTTCAATGCAAAATTGACTGGAATTGAGATCAGACGTCATGTTGCATTTGGAGAGCCCCTGCTGTGCCTAAACAGTGGAGACCTCGAATTCTTACTCCAACCCTAACCCCAACACACCCCTAACCCTAATCCAAACCCTAACCCTAATCCCAACCCTAACCCTAATTCCAACTCTAACCCTAATCCCAACCCTAACCCCAACTCAAACCCTAACTTTAGCCCTAACCCTAACTTTAGCCCCAACCCCAACCCTAACTTTAGCCCTAACCCTAATGGGAAAATGGAAATAAATACTTTTTTATTTGTTTTTCCCTAGCTAAGGGGTGATAAAAGGGGTTTGATTTACTATTTATAGCGGGTTTTTATGCTTGGCAGCTGTCACACACTAAAAGACGCTTTTTATTGAAAAAAATTGTTTTTGCATCACCACATTTTGAGAGCTATAATTTTTCCATATTTTGGCCCACAGAGTCATGTGAGGTCTTGTTTTTTGTGGGACGAGTTGATGTTTTTATTGGTACCATTTTTGGGCACATGACCTGTTTTGATCGCATTCTATTTCGATTTTTGGAGGCAGAATGAACAAAAACCAGCAATTCATGCATTTCTTTTGGGGAGGAGCATTTATACCGTTCCGCCTGTGGTAAAATGATAAGGCAGTTTTATTCTTTGGGTCAGTACAATTACAGCGATACCTCATTTATATAATTTTTTATGTTTTGATGCTTTTATACAATAAAAACTATTTTATATATAAAATAATTATTTTTGCATCGCTTTATTCTGAGAGCTATAACTTTTTTATTTATTTGCTGGTGACGCTGTACCGGGTCTTGTTTTGGTGGGACAAGATGACTTTTCAGCGGTACCATGGTTATTTATATCCTCTTTTTGATTGCGTGTTATTCCACTTTTTGTTTGGCGGTATGATGATAAAGCATTGATTTTTTGCCTTGCTTTTTTATGGTCTTCACTAAAGGAGTTAACTAATGGGACAGTTTTATAGGGTGGGTCGTTACGAACATGGGGATAGCAAATATGTGTACCGTATATACTCGTGCATAAGCCGAGATTTTCAGCCCATTTTTTAGGGCTGAAAGTCCCCCTCTCGGCTTATACGCGAGTCATATACCGGGGGTTCAGCGGGGGAGGGGGAGCGGGGGTGTCGGATCATACTCACCCCTCCGCCGGCACGTCTCTGCAGCCCCCCTGCTTCTCCCACGATCTCCGGCTTCTTCCTGCAGCGGTCACATGGTACCGCTCATTAAAGTCATGAATATGCACATATTCATGACTTTAATGAGTGGTGCCACGTGACCGCTGTAGGACTGAAGAGCTGTGGAGACCACTGGGAGAAGAGGAGAGGCTGCAGAGACGCGCCGGCGGAGGGGTGAGTATAGCAATATTTACCTGTCCTCTTTCCACCGCTGCGCTGCTCCCTCGTCTGACTCCTCTGGCTTTGAATGTTCAGGCAGAGGGCGCGATGACGTCGTTAGTGCGCATCGCGCCCCCTGCCTGATCATTCACTGCCGAAGACCCGGAAAATGGAGCAGTGCACAGCGGTGGAGAGAGGACAGGTAAATATCTCAGGTGCCAGGGTCCTGAGCGAGCGGTGACACCGGCACCTGTCCTTCATAGCGCACCGGTGCCACAGCCTGCTCAGGACACCGGCACCTGGCACCCAGTGACGAGAGGTGAGTATGTCATTTTTTTTTGCAGCAGCAGCATGGCAGCATAAGGGACATACTATGGGGCATAATCTGTGGATCATATGGGGGCATAATCTGTGGAACATATGGGGGCATAATCTGGAGCATATGGGGGCATAATCTGGAGCATATGGGGCATAATTTGTGGAGCATATGGGGGCATAATCTGGAGCATATGGGGGCATAATCTGTGGAACATATGGGGGCATAATCTGGAGCATATGGGGCATAATCTGGAGCATATGGGGGCATAATCTGGAGCATATGGGGCATAATCTGTGGAGCATATGGGGGCATAATCTGTAGATCGTACGGGGCATAATATGTGCAGTTTATGGGGGCCTAATCTGTGGAGCATCATATGGGGGCATAATCATTTTTCACCCTAGGCTTATACGCGAGTCAATAAGTTTTCCCAGTTTTTTGTGGCAAAATTAGGGTGGTCGGCTTATACACGGATCGGCTTATACACAAGTATATACGGTACTTTTATTGTTTAGATTTTTTTTTCCTTAAAATATTTATTTATTGATGGAATAATTATTGATTTTTTATTATTTTTTTTAAATATTTTTACAATTATTTAATTTTTTTTTTTTTAATTTAATTCTTACTTTTACGCATTGTCCCACTATGGGACACTCATTTTGTGCAGGCTGATCGCTTCTATAGCATGCAGAGCTGCATGCTATAGAAGCTGTCAGCACTGCAGGGATTTTACACTGACCTGTGAGACTTCCTGACATGCAATGTGCATGACAGGAAGTCTCTGAGCTCTGGGGACCCAGATGTCATCATGACAACATTGCGTCTACATGGCAGTGATCAGGACCCTGTGTTATGATGCTGGGTCTCCGATCCAAAGGCAGAGGGGCTGTCAGAGCTGACTGCCCCTCTGCCTGGTCCTGGAACACTGTGATCATGTTTGATCTCAGTGTGCTGGGAGTTAAAATGCCGGGAGCGGTCCGTGACAGCTCCTGGTACTTAGTGCCGGGTGTCAGCTGTGAGAATCAGCTGACACCCGGCTGCGATCGGCTGTGCTCACACCGTGAGTACGGCTGATCGCATATGACGTATTATCCCATCCAGGGTCAAAAAGGCCCAGGTCACATGTACGGGATAGTACATCTAAGGTCAGAGAGGGTTAATATCCCCTATCCTGGTATATATGGTCCCCTCATCCCCATCCTGATACACATGATCCTCTCATCCCTATCTTGGTATGCATGGCCTCCCTCATCCTTATCCTGGTATGCATGGCTCACTCATCCCTACCCTGGTATGCATGGCTCCCTCATCCCTACCCTGGTTTGCTTGGCCTCGCTCATCCCTACCCTGGTATGCATGGCCCCCCTCATCCCTACCCTGGTATGCATGGCCCCACTCAACCCTATCCCGGTATGCATGGCCATCATCCCCATCCTGCACTCCCTGGCAGTATCCTGTTCCAATGCCAGCAGCTGCTTAATGCTTGTAAGCAGCGCATGGCAGGGACATTGTGTACTGCTTGCAAACTGAAGGGCAGCTGCCAGAATACTCAATGCTCAGCACACCAGGACTGTGTGCGCACAAAGCACTGAGTATTCATTGCTCTCTAGTGAGCACAGTGTCAGCTGGAGATTTCCTGCAGCTGCTAGCGGTCATGTGTGCTAATTCTTAAGAGAAATTAATATTCTTGGAATGGGGTGAATATTTATTTCTCTTAAGTAGCGGCACACGTGACCGTTGGCAGCTGCAGGAAGTCTCCGGCTGACACTGTGCACGCTAGAGAGCAATGAATACTCAGTGCTTTGCGTGCACACAGTCCCAGCGTGCAGGGCATTGAGTATTCCGGCAGCTGCCCTTCTACTTGCAAGCAACGCATGACATCCCTACCATGTGCTGCTTACAAGCATTAAGCCGCTACTTGCATTGGAGCAGGACGCTGCGAGGGAGATCCAAGAAGGTAAGTGTACTGGTTTGTTTTTTTAATGTTTTCTGATGGAGCCATGCATATTAGGATGGGGGTGGGGGCCAATCCTACCAGGATAAGGAAAGGATGGGACCAATCATACCAGGACCAGGATGGGGGCCAATCTTACCAGGATGCCATTAAAGAGAAATGAACTTTGAATGCAGTGAATATTAATTTCCTTTTTAGCAGCGGGCACAGGAGTTAGCCGCAGAAGCAGGCTCCCGCCTCTGTGACACACTGCTCCGCCAAAACCGCTCCCTCGCCTCTCCACCACAGCCAGAGCCAGTACATCCGGACTATAAGACACATCACCCATTTTCCTCCACATTTTTGTGCGTCTTATAGTCCGAAAAATACGCTAAGCTCTGGAGGCAGAGTTATCTTCCAGGCAACATCCTCATAGCCGGGAAGAGGTCATTTACATAAAGCTATAAAAGATTTCTCAACAACAAGGCATATGATATGAGGTATACAGATATCACTTTTTTCAGCAGTTTATAACCCGTATGTCCAGATTAATAGTTTAGGTAGGGCAAATGTGGTGACAAATTCCTTTTAATTGTGTATTTGTTTTATATACAGTATGTATAAATACATATAATGGGAAAAAATATATAAAATACTATAACAAAAAAATATAACATATGGCCCTGAAGAGTGATTCTGACCTCTCAATTTCAAAAAGGTTAGGAAGATGGGTTTCGATTTATAACATTTGTTAGTTATTTAGTGGGTATTTCCATGCAGCTTAATCAGTCCTAGTATTTGAATGTTTAATATTCTATATTTGAATCCTATAGGTGCCTGGTTTGTGATTGATTAGTATTTTGCTGGTCCACATCATTCATCTGATCTATGAAAATAGGATATTAGGAAATGGATTTGTAATATGCTCTATTTTTCTTTATGAATGAAATAGTGAATTATTTTAGTACTTCATGTGAATAAAGAAAGTTTCTTTAAAACAGACTTGCCATCACCCTTGAAATGTGATAAGACAGAAAATTGTAAGGTTATTTTATTTTTCTACCTTATTAAGTCCAAATTATAACAGAATGATGGATAGAATGTACTGTACAGCTTCAGAAAAGTAAAAAAAAAAATACTTTTTTATACCAAATCTATTCAACATTTCAAGCCTAGCATGTGTCAAGCTATAAAAGACTCGCTGTGGACTGTGAAAGATTAAAATTTGTGTGGCAGGTGCATAGAGTGCTTTGCAAGTCAATCAGTAGCGAGTTCCACAGACCACGGAATACACTGTACTATTTGAGTCTGATTCTCTAAAGCAGAACCATAAAAAAAACCTGCTTTGTAAAATGTTACAAAATGACCCCCGTTGATAGCAATTCACTGCAGTGTTCACAGTCAATGCCTGAATCTTGAATTTTATAACAATTATTATGTGCATTAAAACCAAGTCATTCGTTCTCTGCAAGTGTTGTCAGAAGTAGATTAACACTAAAAGCTAAATCAACATCCGCTGTAATAATCGTAATGGCAGAATATTGCTTTATACGTTCTCGGCCTGAATCCCTGTTGTGCCATTTTAGTCAACTCAACTCTTTTCAAAAGAGATAAATATTCACATTTATCAATTATATAAATATGTATAGAATTCCTCTTCTGAAAAAGCGATTTTAGTCAATAGACAACCATGTGAGACTTTTACGACTAGGAATATGTGACAAAAATAAAGTTTGAAGACATAATAAACTAAACAATGTTAGACTGAACTTTTCTATGTACTTTGGAAAAATGTACTTTTTCAGGAAATTTCAGTACTTAAAATGATTTGCTTCATAAAGTCTTTTTTGGTTAGAAGTGTCACAAGCAAATTAACTGATCACAAATTTTTCCACTGCTGAAACCCAAGCTATCAACTGGTGGCAAATGTTCAATTACCTTACAGCTCCTCCATAGGGGGAAATGAAACAATACACAGAACCAGATAAAATCAATTTTACTAGTATAAATTCAAATATGTACAAATGTTAAAGGTCCTTCAGTTCTCTAAATGGCCATTGTCCTGTGCAACAGATGAAGGTCCTTAGCAGAGTGGAGGACCATTATCCTAACCAATCATTTCCTTGCAGGTTCTTGAAATTCTAAGCCTGTTACAGTGGCATGTAAAATTTTGGGCACCCCTCGTCAAAATTACTGTTATTGTGAACAGTTAAGCAAGTTGAAGATGAAATGATCTCTAAAGTGGCTAAAGTTAAAGATGACTCATTTCCTTTGTATGTTAGGCAAAACATATATATTATAATTTTTTACATTTTAAAAATTACAAAAAGGAAAATTAGCAGATGCAAAAGTTTGGGCACCCTAGGATTTGTGTGCCCAGATAATTTTGACCAAGGATTCAGACCTTAATTTGTCTGTTTGGGTTATTTCTTGTTTACTTTCATCGTTAGGAAAGGCCAGGTGATGCAAATTTCCAGCTTTATAAAATCCTGCCTCCTCTAACTTTGTGCCAAAAAAACAGCAGCCATGGGTTCTCCTAAGCAGCTGAAAATGAAAATGGTGGAGGACACAAAGCAAGTGAAGGCTATACGAAGATGGAAAAGCCTTTTTTTTACATTGCCCTTTCCTCAGTTCGAAATGTAATAAAGAAATGGCAGTTAAAATGAACAGAGGAGATCATAGAGAATCATAGAATATGAATGTTAGAGTTGGAAGGGACCTCAAGATTCATCGTGTCCAACCCCCTGATCAATGCAGGATTCACTAAACCATCTCAGACAGATGTCTGTCCAAGCTCTGTTTGAAGACTTCCATTGAAGGAGAACTCTCTACTTCTCATGGCAGCCTGCCCCACTCATTGATCACCCTCACTGTCAAAAAGTTTTTTCTAATATCTAATCTGTATCTTCTCCCTTTCAGTTTCATTCCATTGCTTCTTGTGTTTCCATGTGAAAATGAGAATAATGATGATCCCTCTACACTGTGACAGCCCTTCAGATATTTGTAGACAGCTATTAAGTCTCTCTTAGCATTCTTTTTTTGCAACTTAAACATTCCTTTAACCATTCCTTGAAGGACATACTTTGCAGTCCACTCACCATCCTTATAGCTCTTCTCTGAACTTGCTCCAGTTTTTCAATGTTTTTTTTAAATGTGGTGCCCAGGACTGGACATAGTATTCCAGATGAGGCCTGGCCAAGGAGGAGTAGAGGGGGATGCCTAGACTCTGCTTCTCTTAATACATCCTAGAACTGTGTTTGCCTTTTTTGCTGCTTTATCACAATGTTGACTCATGTGCAGTCTGTGATCTATTAGTATACCCAAGTCTTTTTCACATATGATGTTGCTTAGTTCTATTCCTCCCGTTTAACAGATGTCATTTTTGTTTTTCTTGCCCAGATGTAGAATCTTACTTTATCAAATGCTTTGCTGAAGTTGAGATATACAGTATAATGTCTATCGCATTTCACTGATACACTCAGTGAGTGATTTCATCATAGAAGCAAATTAGATTAGTCTGGCATGACTTGTTTACTATAATTCCAATCTGGCTCTGGTTAATTACTGTATTCTTATCCAAGTACTCACATACATGCTGTTTAATAATTTGTTTAAACATCTTTCCTGGTATAAAAGTAAGTCTCACTTGCCTGTAATTTCATGGCTCTGTCTTTTTTCCTTGTTTGAAGATAGGGACAACATTTGCCCTTCTCCAATCTTCCGGGCAATGTTCTGGGACTTCTCCTGTTTTCCAAGATTTTTCAAAGATTCCCTAGCATGTAATTCATCTGAAACAGGAGATTTGAATTCATTTAAATTAGCTAAGTGTTCCCTCACCATCTGTTTATGGATAAAGTGCATTCGCTTATTCCTTCAATGGCACTGTGAAGATCAGTTGATGTTGCATTTGCTTTCTTAGAGAACACAGATGCAAAATAGAAATTTAAAAGTTTGGCCTTCTCAACATCATTTTTGACCACTTCACCCTTTTCACCCCGTAAAAATCCTATAGCATCTTTGACTTTTCTTTTGTTTTTGACATACCCCAAAATTATTTTTTTGCTGCTTTTGGTCTCCCTTGCAGGCCTTACTTCATTACTGGCTTTAGCTCTTCTAACTCTTGCCCTGCATTCCCTTCAAACAGAATTATATTCTTCTTTAGATATGCCCACACTCTTTTCACTTGATATGCATTTCTTTTTTCTCTTTTTAACAAGTGACTAAGTTCTGTGTTCAATCACCCTGGTTTCTTTAAATGCTTCCAATTCTTCCTTCTTTTCGGGATTGTTACCGATTGTGCGGTGATAATTTGATCTATCCAAATCTTCCATACTTCTTGGACATTTCTGTCCTTTAGAACATCCAGCTATTGGACTTTTCCTATCCTCTTTCTGAGTCCATTAAAATCCGCCTTTCTGAAGTCCAACCTTAAAATCTGAGTCCTTGCTGATCTTCCTCCTCTTGTAATCCAAAATTTGAGAATTACATGATCACTGCCTCCTAAATTCCAAGCCACCTTTACTTCCTCAACCATTTGTTCCCTGTTGGTAAGAATTAGGTCCAAGATTGCATATTCTCTTGTTCTCTCTTCTACCTTTTGAAAGATAAAGTCAGCAAGGTCAAGATAAATTTCCGTGATAGCTGCTTGTAGGATTTGTAGAGAGTCAAATCAGAACGCCCGCTTGACTGCAAAAACCCTTCAGAAATATTTAGCAGACTCTAGAGTTGTGGTAGATTGTTCTACTGTTCAGAGACACCTGCACAAAATATGGCCTTCATGGAAGAGTCATCAGAAGAAAGCCTCTCCTGCATCCTCACCATAAAATTCAATGTCAAAAGTATGCAAAACAGCATTTAAACAAGCCTGACACATTTTGGAAATAAGTCCTGTGAACCAATGAGATGAAAATAGAACTCTTTATCCACAATTATCAACGGTATGTGAGGATAAAAAAGGACACATAATTTCAGGAAAAAAACATCTCATCAACCACAGTGACTCAGTGATTAGCACTGTAGTCTTGCAGCAGACAGCATTGATAATGTCTGAAAAGCGCTGCGAAATATGATAGCGCTCCATAAGCAATGCATAATAAATAATAAACCATTAAGCAAAGTTAGAGGATCAATCATGCTTTGGGGTTGAGTTGCAGCCAATAAGATGAGGAACATTTCATGGGTAGACGGAAGAATGGATCCAATTAAATTTCAACTAATTTTTGATGCAAACATAACACCATCTGTAAAAAGCTGAAGTTGAAAAGATGGCTTCTACAAATGGAAAATGATCCTAAACACAAAATCCACAATAGATCACCTTAAAAGGCACAAACTGAAGGTTTTACAATGGCCTTCACAGTTCCCTGATCTGAACATCATTGAAAATTGGTGACAAAATAGCAGTGCATGCATGCAAGATGACCCAGGAATCTCACAGAACTGGAAGAATTTTTCAAGAATGGATGAAAATACCTCAAACAAAAATTGAAAGACTCTTGGCTGGCTACAAATTAACTGTTCACAATAAAAGTAATTTTGACCGGGGTTGCCCAAACTTTTACATGTCACTGTAATGCCTTTTGGTTTCCACAAAAGATGTGATAGTTCAAATTGCTGTGAAACCTTATGTGCAGTACTTAGAGAACAGTGATTGCATATGTTTGTGGCAAAGACCTAGAAATAGAGTTATCTATACCACCCATTGTTAAAACACCACTTTGGCATTTTTTTTTATTTCACCTCAGGAGTGGTATCACTAACCCATGTTTCCTGCTCCTAGTAAAATACTTAACAGTCATCATCTTCTGCTCTTCCCATTGCCACTGCAGTCCCAGTCCGCCAGTTTGTGACCACAGCTCCCGACTGTCTGGAAGTCAGTGCTAATAGTCAAAACCTCTGAATGTAAGTCTATAAGATCCTTGTTCTGATTCTGATATATTTACATTGAGAAGTGACTTCCGGTCCACCTAGCAAGCACTGAAGAGATCAGACAAGTCACAAATAGCAGAGGATGACCGGAGCATCATCGTTAATATATTATATTAGTACACTGCTCAAAAAAATAAAGGGAACAATTAAACAACAGACTATAACTCCAAGTAAATCAAACTTCTGTGAAATCAAACTGTCCACTTAGGAAGTAACACTGATTGACAATTAATTTCACATGCTGTTGTGCAAATGGAATAGACAACACATGGAAATTATTGCCAATTATCAAGACACACTCAATAAAGGAGTGGTTCTGCAGGTGGGGACCACAGACCACATCTCAGTACCAATGCTTTGTGGCTGATGTTTTGGTCACTTTTGAATGTTGGTTGTGCTTTCACACTTGTGGTAGCATGAGACTGACTCTACAACCCACACAGTGGCTCAGGTAGTGCAATTAATCCAGTATGGCACATCAATGCGAGCTGTGCAAGAAGGTTTACCAGAGGAGCAGGACAGGCCAGTACACCAGGAGATGTGGAGGGGGCCATAGGAGGGCAACAACCCAGCAGCAGGACCGCTACCTCTGGAGCAGGAGCACTGCTAAAGCCCTGCAAACTGACCTCCATCAGGCCACAAATGTGCATGTGTCTGCACAAACGGTTAGAAGCTGACTCCATGAGGATGGTCTGAGTGCCCGACGTCCACAGATGGGGGTTGTGCTCACAGCCCAACACCATGCCGGACGCTTGGCATTTGCCACAGAACATCAGGATTGGCAAATTCGCCACTGGCACCCTGTGCTCTTCACAGATGAAAGAAGGTTCACATTGCGCACATGTGACAGACATGACAGAGTCTGGAGACGCTGTTATGTTTCGGTAGCTGAGGAGGACAGGAACAACAGCAGGGCAGCCGAACACCTGAGATGTTGGTAACTGATGGGTTGCAGATTCCTAAACTAACGACACAACTAGAGGTAGCCGTGGAGCGTTCCTACGTTGATCCTAGATGCCTCGTCACAGCCTGAGAGATAACTACACCTAAAGACAGAAAGATGAAAGCTATCTGCCCTGGAGCAGATCCCCAAAGAAAATAGGAAGCCCCAAAACATATAATGGCAGTTAGACAAGATGAAAATACAAACATAGGCAGAAAATAGACTGAGCAAACGCTAGGGCCACAAGCTTACTAAATAGGATAGGACAGGAGAGATTACTTTCTGCAACTCAGAAAACCCTACAAAAATCAAGCAATTCTGATTACAAAAATACTGAGATCACACGATCTCGCCACCCACTAAATTAGATCTCAGTGTGAACAAAAACCAAGCCACAGACGCTGAAAAAACAGGAAAAAGCAAATGAGCAAATAACAGTGGCTGCAGATAAACTATGAGGAGCTCAGGCCCCAGGAGGGGACCTGGCTGACCTCCACAAAAGTGCAGAAAACAATGCAAAAAGCAAGCACAAAAAGAAAAGCAAAAAATATCTTATCTGAAAGCAGGAGATGCAGGCAAGACTCCAGCAAACTTCCAAATGAAGCAGGAGCCACAATTGAGACAAGAACAATTGATCACCGGCAACCATCATGGGAGGGAACCTCCCTTATATCAGACCAGTCAGTGAACCCAGATTGCCACTCCTCGCTGAAAGGTTCAGTACTCTCTGTAACCACCAGAGGGAGCCTCTGCTCAAAAACCATCTCTAACACATTCATAACAAGACACCGTGGAGAGCGATCTGCTGCCTACAACATCCTTCAGCATGACCGATATGGCAGTGGGTCAGTAATGGTGTGGGTGGCATTTCTTTGGAGGGCTGCACAGCCCTCCATGTGCCTGCCAGAGGTAGGCTGACTGCCATTAGGTACCGAGATGAGATCCTCAGACCCCTTGTGAGACCATATGCTGGTGCGGTTGGCACTGGGTTCCTCCTAATGCAAGACAATGCCAGACCGCATGTGGCTGGAGTGTGTCAGCAGATCCTGCAAGATGAAGGCATTGAAGCTATGGACTCCGTTTTTTAATAAATTTCATTTCCATTGATGATTTTTGTATGATTTTGTTGTCAGCACATTCAACTTTGTACAGAACAAAGTATTCAATGAGAATATTTAATTCATTCAGATCTAGGGTGTGTTATTTGAGTGTTCCCTTTATTTTTTGAGCAGTGTATATTGAAATCTTAAGACAACTTGGTCTTTAATCTGGAATTTGAAGATAAGGCAAGATACATTTTACATAATGGATTTTAACTCATATAAGCACATCCATGTAATTGAAGTTTAATCTTTACCTGACATGTATCTTACAGAGATTTTTTTAAACAGTGTAGCTGATTCACAAAAGTTGTTATGCCAGAAAAGTGGTGTACATGTTTTAAAAAGTCACAATATTTTTCTGCAATGGGAAGTTGCATAAAATCTTTGCAGTTTTTAGTGATTTTTCACTCTAGGTTGCATCAATGCCGCAGAAATTGATGTAGGTGGAAAAGAGCCTGGCCTGATGGGGTATGACCATGACTGCCTGTCAAATTAATCAAAAGTGCCCACATTTTGTACACCAGAAATGCTATGCCATTCTCTGAGCAGCATTTTTGGCGCTGCACACAAAGGCAATGAATTTCGTAAGTGAGAATACTTTTGGCTTTCATTTGGCTCGAATTTTACTCTCATATTAATCCCGTAGAGTTGGGAGGTGATGACAACCATCTTTCTACTTCAACTTATAAAAAAGACGAGAAAATAAAACCTTATAAACATGTAAGAAAAAAAGGTTTGTAAAACCACACAGTGATGCTTGCATGTGATAATGGATCATTTAGTATTTGATAGGGTTCTTCTTATCTTCTTTTAGGACTCATGTGAAAATCTGATGTAGAGTTAGGTTACATTTATGCAGAAATATGGAAAGTTCTCTGGAGTTCACAAACTGCCAAGCACCACTGTAATAGGAACGTTGGAATCCAAATGAGACGCGTCGTTGCATCGATTTAGCAACTGACCAGAATTACTCATCTATAGACAGGGTGGTCTCTATGAAAAAACATTTTTTTACTGTTTAAAATAAAGTTCCCTTAGGAACTAGTTTACAGTACATGGCAATATTAGAAGTTCTTTTCCTATGGCTATATTATAAACATATGGTAAGGATATTTTGAATAAGCAACAATTACCTTTCTTTATATGGCCAATCTGCCGATAAACAGCATAATTTCTAAATTAGTTGAAATCTAGAGGTCATCTAATGTTGATTAATATGATTGTACATGAATGTGCTTCTTTGCATTTTGCCCCAGGCTAAACATATGTCATTTCAGTGTTCACTATTCCATGTCAAATGTGAATGTAAATTAAATAATTATGAAAATATGGTAGGAACATGTATTTAAATAAACAGTCATTTACACAGTTTGTAAGAGACATTACACGTTTTTATAACTTATGCAACTTCTAATGCTATTGCCTCATCCTCATACCTAAAAGTAACAAATTACAGGCTGAAATGTTTCTTTGATTTTGGATTAATTTCTTCTACATCTTTTGATGTCAAATGTTTTTACAATCAAAAGGATGGATTATCACAGTAATGTGATCTTACTGAAATTGCTGAGGATTTTTTGACTGAAAATTATGTAAAAAATCATTTATAGTACTGGAGGGGCATTGTTTCCCATGTATGGTTTGCCCAGGATAACACATATTGGGGCTCGTTTGTTAAAAGTGTATTACAGTAAAGCTGTCATAGTTGCTAAGAGCAGCCAATCAGAGCTCAGGTTTCAGTTCAGTTCAGTTCGACGAATTGCAAAAACAATATTAGATTCCGATCATATTCGGAACCGAATCCGAACAAATTTGTTCATCTTTAATTGAGACGCATTATATTCTTACGTGCAAGTCAAGTGGTATCTTTGCGCAGGTCAATAATTTTGTGTGTGACTGTGTCCAACATGCCATATTTGATACATTAAAGAATTGTGATAGTTGACGACTATGTACACACTTAATTATCACACAACATGAGAAAAAATGCCCAGACAGCACACATACAGATGGTCATTTCATATAAGTGCTTTCTTTCTGTACTTTATAGCCTAACTGCACAGAATAGGGGAAAAGTTTATCCCAATTTTTGATGTAAATACATCTAGGCGATTCTTACACTTATGATTATGTGAATTGATACAACTCTGTGGATAGATGTTTAAGTCCCTGCACTAAGGTCAGCCTCCTCTATATTACCTTTCGTACAACTATTTTTTTTACTTCCATTCAAATAAAAAAGTGTTTTTAGTGGGCTATATATACTCTTTGGGCTTTTTTTTATCATGTTTGTATGGTAGTTTATTGAGTTTTGCCTTATTATAATAATAATAATCTTTATTTATATAGCGCCAACATATTCCGCAGCGCTTTACATTTTAACAGTTTCAAAACACAAGTCATAAGTAACAACATTAACAATACAATAATTAAAGCAAAATAAGGCGACCCTGCTCGTGAGAGCTTACAATCTGCAATGAGGTGGGGGAATACAAAGTACAGGTGTGTATATACACCTGTATTATAGTCTGTTAATGAGTATCCTGCCATAGTTATGTAAGGGAGGGCCAGGACTGTAGCAATCCTAAGCGAGGATTGGCATTAGTTAGGACCTGGAAAATGAGAAGTGCCTTAACGTGGCTTCCAAGTACATATAAATTGGCCATTTTATGCGCTAAGCTTTCTCAATTTTTCATATTTCTATGGCAGTGATGCAATTCATTTTTCGTATCTCATGTTTACAAGCCATAGCGCTACAGTGCGCTTCCTTTTTTCTTTGAGTGTGCATGAGTTGGTCACTCTAGGTTAAGCACCTGTTCACACTAGGTCTATGTCAAACCAGGGGAGGAGTCCCGAGGAGATAATTTGCATATTCCCAGTGCCTTCTGGGATAAGTGAAGAGTCTCCGCGAGCTCAAGGAACACTGGATTTTGGCTGTTGCAGCTGAAAGGAGGACATCAGTAAACCAGGGGAGGAGTCCCGAGGAGATAATTTGCATATTCCTAGTGCCTTCTGGGATAAGTGAAGAGTCTCCGCGAGCTCAAGTAACACTGGATTTTGGCTGTTGCAGCTGAAAGGAGGACAACAGTAAACCGCGCGCCACTAGGCGCGAAGTTTTGGCTTATATTTCACCGCTTGATTATCTCTTGAACAATAAGAACATGGAAGAGGCTAGGAGCCATGTGGTGAGCTGCATTTCTTGCTACATGTTCATAGACTTACCAGTGGAAAAGCCAAACTTCACATGCCAGAAATGCAAGCTTGTGTCTCTGTTGGAGGAAAAGTTGCAAAATCTGGAAGAGAGGTTATCTACATTGAAGACCATTAAGGAAGGTGAAGAGTTCTTAGACAGAGCAGAATTATCTCTTCATGGCACAGAAAGAGAAGAAATTCGAAGTGCAACTGAAGAAACAGAGGAATGGAAGCATGTGACCCAGAGAAGCAGGAGGATCAGGAGGCAGTCAGCACCAATTCTGCTCAGGAACCAATACCAGGCTCTTACACAGGAGAACGATGAAGAAATACATCAGGATAAGACTTTGCCCACAAACAACCTTGTACACCCTCAGAGTCCTCCTGAATGGAGAAAGAAAACTGTTGTGAAGAAGAAACGGAGAGTTGTTGTCATGGGCGATTCCCTGTTGAGAGGAACAGAGGCCGCTATCTGCAGACCGGATATAACCTCAAGAGAAATGTGCTGTTTTACCAGGTGCAAAAATTAAAGATGTGTCTGACAGGATATCAAGACTCTTCAGACCTAAAGATGACTACCCATTGGTGCTAATACATGTGGGGACAAATGACACCGCTAGAAACGACCTGGAAACCATCTGCAGTGACTTTGAAAACTTAGGTAAGAAAGTGAAAGAACTGGGAGCGCAGGTGGTCTTCTCTTCCATCCTCCCAGTGGATGGCCATGGAACAAGGAGGTGGAATAAGATTCTGCAGGTGAACAACTGGCTACGTCGATGGTGCCGTCAGCAAGGATTTGGATTTCTGGATCACGGAGTGAATTACCTATACGATGGACTACTTTCTAGAGATGGGGTGCACCTTACGAAGACTGGAAAACATGTATTTGGAAGTCGCCTTGCTACACTCATCAGGAGAGCTTTAAACTAGAACAATGTGGGAAGGGAAGCAAAACGCCAGCAAAAGCCATACACTTGACAAATACTATTGAGATTTCTGCTATTAGAAGTGAAGGGGAAGAACAAAGACAAAAAAATTTACATAATAAAAATATTGAAGGAAGAGAAACCAATCACAAACTAAAGTGTTTCTATACGAATGCACAAAGCATGGGCAACAAACAAGGAGAACTGGAGCTACTAACGCAGGAGAAGAAATATGATGTCATTGGAATCACTGAGACTTGGTGGGATGATACACATGATTGGAATACAAGGCTAGAAGGATACAACTTATTTGCAAGAAACAGACTTGATAAACGAGGAGGAGGTGTTGCATTGTATGTTAGAAAAGCGTATATCTGCACAGAGATTGACGCTTCAGAGACTGGGAGTTCTGTGGAAACTGTTTGGGTAAGAATACAAGGACAGAACAATGGAAAGGACACCATTGTAGGCATTTACTACAGGCCGCCTGTGCAAGCTGAAGATATGGATGAACTCTTTATGCATCAAATGGCCAAGTTCTCCAAAAAATATGACATAGTGGTCATGGGAGATTTCAACTATCCAGACATTTGTTGGGAATCTCTCTCAGGCAAAACTAACAGGTCCAGGAAATTCTTATCCTCTCTTGCTGACAACTTTATCTTCCAAAAGGTAATGGAGAAAACAAGGGGATCTGCTACCTTGGATCTAATCCTCATAAACAGGGAGGAAATGGTGGAGGAGGTAAGAGTGGCTGGGACTCTAGGAGGTAGTGACCATGCTATTTTAGAATTTTGGATAACAAGAGGAGGAAGACCTGTGAAGACTCAGACGTCAAGGTTAGATTTCAGAAAGGCAGATTTTAAGGAACTCAGAAAGAGAATTGGAGGGATCCAATGGCTGGATATCCTTAAGGACAAAAATGTCCAGGAAGGATGGAAAATCTTGAAAAATGAGATTCTCAAAGCACAATCGTTAATAATTCCGAAAAGAGGGAAGAATGGGAAGCATTTAAGGAAACCAGGATGGATGAACATAGAACTTAAACACATGCTAAAAAGGAAGAAAGAAATGTTTATCAAATGGAAAGAGGGAGGCATATCTAAAGAAGAATATAATGCCGTCTGCAGAACCTGCAGGGCACAAATCAGATTATCTAAAGCTGACAATGAATTAAGGCTTGCAAGTGACGTCAAAAGCAACAAAAAAGGATTTTGGGGATACGTCAAAAGTAGTGTTGAGCGATACTGCTCGATATCTAAAAATATCGTATCGGAATGGTATCGCCGATATCACTAAATATCGTCGATATCCGATTCCGATACCGGAAGTCCCATGTAAGTCTATGGGAACAAAATATCGCAACAAAAAAAAACCCTTTCTTTCGTTGTAAACACAAAATATACACACATAGAATACATATATATATATGTATATACATGTCATTGTGACATATATATATACATATATTTATAGTTTATACACTTCTACATAGTAAAATAGACTCTGATTCAATTGCCGGGTAAAGCCGTGACATACCCCATAGAAGTCGACGGGCTCGGTGCCGAGTACCCCCAAAACCTCTGGCTCTGTGCGACTCAACTTGGGCGTCACGAACAGGATTCTGTAGCTCGCTATAAGCGAGTCCTGTGTGCCTGAATTGAACTGGTTTTGTGCTTGAGAATTGCTAAAATCATCAGAGAATGTATTTGCCATTTTTCCGCCATATCTGCGTCACGACGAGGCACTGGTGAAGAAGAAGGGCGTGCTCTTCGTGGGTGTACACTCACTCAGTGGCGCGAAAACGATGGCTCTAAATGGTACTGCAATGTAAGATCGTGCCCCACAGCTCTTCAGTTCCGCCTCCTCATCCTCCTCAGTGTGCGGAAACTAACACGAAGGTCCCGCCTCCCTACAAAAGAGGGGCCCTCTCCAGATGCTAATGACACATGTGACTTGGCAGAGATGGCTAATGGACACGAGCAGAAGTGTGAAGGGATGGAGCAGTCAGAGCTCTTCCCCCACGGAAGCGACCCGATCGCCACGGAACCACCGTTGGGCACCCGGCCTGGAAACCCTCCTACGCTGCAAGAAGCGGAGGATACCCTAAGAGGCCTGGCCCGGCACCGGGAGGAGGTCGCCAGGATGGAAGCCAGCTGGCGTGCCCTAAAACTAAACTTGGAGCGGCGCCAATCCCTCTTACCTGAAGTGTCTGTACCGGAAGGTGAGGCACCCGTTCTAGTAGAGGAGTCCGTGCGGGCATCCCAGCCCTTGCAATGTGATCCGTTGACGTTGTCGCAGTGGAGGCACCCGTTCCTGCAAAAAACTCTGCACCGGCAGCACCCCAGATCCCGCTGTCTGCCCCCGTCGCTGAGACAGAAGAAGCGACACCCGTCCTCATGGAGGAGGCCGCGCAGGCACCAGAGGTCTACCTGTCTGTACCGGAGCCCCGACTGTCATCTGTTCCAGAGCCGGCTGCTTCCTCCGCAGGTGAGCGCCGCCAGGACTGGGGGCGCCAGGAGAGCTGCCGCAAACCGAACATTGTAAGCTGCAGTTTGATGGTGGAGACATGGAGATGCTGGTGGAGGAGAATTACAACCGGCGTCAGGAGGAAGAGTGGAGACGTTGGGAGCGGGAAGCAGAGCGACAAAGGGAGCAGCGAGAATCCCAAAAGCTTCGCCAACGTCACCTGGAGAAGGACCGGGCAGATAAGGACCGGATGAGAAAAGATAAAGGAACCCTGTGGGAGCCGCGGCGTAAGGGTGCAGTACGGAGCTTTAAATTGAAAGGTGGTTGGGGCTTCATCCAGGAGCCTGGACTTTATTTAGAAGTGTTTGTGACCCGGCGGGACGTGGAGACTCACCTCCCAGAAGGACACCCGGGGAGGGACCTGTTGCCAGGAGACTTGGTGACTTACACCCGACACTGGGGTTACAATGGATGGTACGCCCTAAATGTTACCAGGTGCGACCCCTACTCCCCAGAGTGTCAGGAACCTGTGAGACCCTCGGAGCCTTCAGCCTCCCACATCAAGGCCTCTGCACAAGTGCCCACCCCACGCTGTAAATCTCCCCAGCCTCCCTCAGTGGTCTCCTCAGCAGCCCCAGCTATGGACATGATAACTATAGCTGGCCCGTACCCGGCGCCTGTTAGGCCCCCTGGGGTTCGTTCAGTCCGGGACATAGGGCTCCAGACCCGGAGGGAGATGAAAGAGGTGGCCACACAGACACAGATAGCGGGTCACGACTTGACTGTACAGGCTACACGACGTCATCAGGTCCTGGTGGTCCTTGGTGTCTCGGATGTTTGGCAAGCATCAGAAGAGTACCAGGTGGTACCTGGAACACCCCTGCCAAAGAATTATAAATAACCCGGACAGGGTCCCTGTATGTAAATAGTTAAATTGTTGATGTACCCGGACGGGTAAATGTTCATAAAAAATTTTTTTAATATAATAAAAAACACAACACAGTTTTCATTACTTTTATTACAGTCTCATCCTGCGACGCCATCGATCTCCTGTAAAAAAATGAAAAAAAAAAAAAACAGCAGTATACCACCTGTCCGACGCAGTCCATAGTAACGAGTGTCCCACGACGATCCAGCTCTGCTACATCAGAATGACAGGCAGAGCCTGTCATCCCGGCGCAGCACAGCTGATTACCTGCTTCCCCGGCGGTGACGTCATCGGACTGGTTTACGGCCGGGATTACCCTGCAGTCACTGCAGTTATCGCGAAAAACTGCATGTGACCGCCAGGGAGAAGATAATGGCGGCCATCAAGCAGTCCAGGACGTGACGGCCGGAGATCTTCTGCCAAGTAAGTGCTGCTGACTCCTGACAGACCCGACCGACGAACACTCACAGTGACAGTGACAAATCCGATTCCGGTATCCGATATGACGAAAATATCGGTACTCGGAATCGAAAGCCCGATACAGCTAATATCGGCCGATACCCGATATTTGCAGTATCGTATCGCTCAACACTAGTCAAAAGTAAAAGAAAAGTCAAAGATGCTATAGGATTTTTACAGGATGAAAATGATGAAATGGTAAGTCAGGATGTTGAGAAGGCTGAACTTTTAAATTCCTATTTTGCATCTGTTTTCTCTCAGAAAGGAAATGTAACATCAACTGATCTTCACTGTCCTATTAAAGGAATAGAAGAATCCAGGATATCTATAAACAGAAAGACAGTGAGGAAACACTTAGCTAACATA
This sequence comes from Oophaga sylvatica, assembly GCA_033576555.1. Taxonomy (NCBI): domain Eukaryota; kingdom Metazoa; phylum Chordata; class Amphibia; order Anura; family Dendrobatidae; genus Oophaga; species Oophaga sylvatica. The sequence goes on from JARQOD010000002.1 coordinate 207,328,986, forward strand.
AATGAATTCAAGTCTCCAGGTCCAGATGAATTACACCCCAGGGTACTGAAGGAGATAGCAGAAGAAATTCTTGAACCACTGTCCATAATCTTTGAAAATTCTTGGAGAACAGGAGAAGTCCCAGAAGACTGGAGAAGAGCAAATGTTGTTCCTATCTTCAAAAAGGGGAAGAAGGTGGACCCAGGGAACTACAGGCCGGTGAGTCTGACTTCTATACCAGGAAAGATCTTTGAACAAATTATTAAAGAACATGTATGCAAGTACCTGGATAAAAATGAAGTGATTAAACAGAGTCAGCATGGGTTTGTAACTAATAAGTCATGTCAGACTAACTTAATTTCCTTCTATGACAGAATCACTGACTGGGTGGATCAGGGAAATGCTGTAGATATAGTATATCTTGACTTCAGCAAAGCATTTGACAAAGTATCTCACACAATCCTTATTGAAAAAATGACTAAGTATGGAATGGACAAGGCAACTGTTAGGTGGATTCATAACTGGCTTAGTGATCGGACCCAAAGAGTGGTTGTAAATGGCTGCACATCCAGTTGGAAGAATGTCTCAAGTGGGGTATCACAAGGCTCTGTTTTGGGCCCTGTATTGTTCAACATCTTTATCAATGATTTAGATGAAGGAATTGAGGGTAAACTGATCAAATTTGCTGATGACACAAAGCTAGGAGGGGTAGCTAATACTAGAGAAGAGAGAGAGAGGATTCAAAAAGATATAAATAAACTGGAGCAGTGGGCAGCAACTAACAGAATAGATTTTAACAGGGAAAAATGCAAAGTACTACATCTGGGCAATAAAAATGAAAAAAGCATATACAAAATGGGAGGAATAGGGCTAAGTAACAGCACATGTGAAAAAGACTTGGGTATACTAATTGATCACAGACTTAACATGAGTCAACAGTGTGATGCAGCAGCAAAAAAGGCAAATGCAATTCTAGGATGTATCAACAGAAGCATACAGTCTAGATCACGTGAGGTCATTATTGCCCTCTACTCCTCTTTGGTCAGACCTCATCTGGAATACTGTGTCCAGTTTTGGGCACCACATTTTAAAAAAGACATCAACAAACTGGAGCAAGTTCAGAGAAGAGCCACCAGAATGGTGACCGGTCTGCAAACCATGTCCTATGAGGAACGGTTGCAGGATTTGGGAATGTTTAGCTTGCAAAAAAGAAGACTGAGAGGAGACTTAATAGCTGTCTACAAATATCTCAAGGGCTGTCACATTGTAGAAGGATCATCTTTATTCTCATTTGCACAAGGAAAGACTAGAAGCAATGGGATGAAACTGAATGGGAGGAGACACAGATTAGATATTAGAAAAAACTTTTTGACAGTTAGGGTGATCAATGAGTGGAACAGGCTGCCACAAGAGGTGGTGAGTTCTCCTTCAATGGAAGTCTTCAAACAGAGGCTGGATAGACATCTGTCTGGGATGATTTAGAGAATCCTGCTTTGAGCAGGGGGTTGGACCAGAAGGCCCAGGAGGTCCCTTCCAACTCTACCATTCTATGATTCTATGATTCTATGTTTGGATGTGATGGTCAGTTTTTTGATATGTATTCATTTACTTTTTGACTGAGAACTCCACATGTTAGTCGCAGGTGTTTTAATTACAGCAGGGCCATTATCCCTCCACAAAGATGTAGATTTCAGTCTAAAGAGAGGATTCATATGTTCCCATACAGATAGAGACATTTCTAACCAAGGATTGGCATTAGTTAGAACCTGGAAAACGAGAAACACCTTAACGTGGCTTCCAGGTACACATAAATTTACCATTTTATGGCTAAGTTTTCTCAATTTTTCATATTTCTAAGACAGTGATGCAATTCATTTTTCATATCTCATATTTGAAAGCTATAGCGCTACAGTGTGCTTCCATTTCTCTTTGAGAGGACTATAGTTGTGACGTGAGATACTGTAACATCGATGTCCAGTCCTTCCCCTACAGAAAACTTTATTCTTCTCTTCAGCATACCTGCATCTCCACATCCAAACTCCCCTGGGCACTTCCCAGGCGACGGAGACTCCTCTCCAAGGCAACTCCCATTAACTGAGACACAGTCCTTAGTAACTTGAACTGTTTCTTTGCTTAAAACTTCACACTGTATTTTTACAAATGACACATCTTTGATCACACATCCTTCATCCTTCTATACAGGGTTCCTCATCTTTCCATACTTCACTGTCGCTTCCAAGTGGCACATACTCGGACCGGACCATCTTAAAATGCTTCCCAGCTCACTCCGGTCTTAACCTTGCCTCAATGACAATTCCCTCTTCCTGTTTAATCCCAGACTCGAGATCATCATTCACCTGGTACAGTTGATGCTGGCCAAGCATCCGACCCACATGTACTGCTCCCTGTGAAGCTACAGCATTCTTCTCTTCCTCACACGCTGGTTCTGGTTTCTCCTCAGCCCATCTAGCTCCAGATCTGAGAAAGTCCACCCAGGCTATGAGGTGCCACATCTTTCTGTACTCTGATGTGCCCCAACACTGTGTTTAGCTGAGGAGTATCCCTTGTGGAATGTTGTGTGGCTGCTGAGCCATCCGGGGCTTATTGCCCATGTGGATACTTTGGGCGCCCAGGCCCCGACTGACTAAACTTCCCCAAGACTTGCAGCTTACCACCCGGCAGCCCCTCCTATATTAACCCCTTACAACCCTACAATAAACTACACCAACAGTGCACACTAGTATGCCCCGATCTAGTGGTTCCCGGAAGTACTACAGTTACCCTTCGTTATAAAGAACTACAAACACTATAACGCCCCCCTCTATTGTCTGAAGAGTGCAATAGACTTTCCCTACCTAATGAGCATAAATACAATACACGATATTACATAACAGGATATACAATAATAACACGTACAGGAATGCAACATTATTTACTTAGGTATACAAGGAATGGTAACACATACACGAATGTCACAGTACCATAAATGTGAGCGGTAATACATATTGCTATGTAGCAGTACCACCCGATATTGATAAAAGACATAATAACTAACAACTAGGGATGAGCGAGTAGTGAAATATTCGAACTCGCTATACTTATACCGAGTGTATCGTAATACTCGGGTATTCGGTACGAGTAGCAAGTCCAATGTTAGTAAATGGAAAATGCGTGTAATTGTCTGCTGGACCCTACAAAGCAGTCTGGGGGCTGAGGAAAAGGCTAAAAATGTGTAAATGTTAAAAAAATGTATGTTGTAAGCAAATGTATATAACATGGGGGCACCTGGTCAGGGGGTGCACGAGTGGTTTTACACCACTGCATCACTAGAATGTACAAACACTATTTGAAGTCCTGTCGTTTTTTGCCGGCAGAGCGGGACTCGTATGCTACTTACGCAGTGCCAGTGATATATCAGAAGTGCCGTAAGAGCGAGTGATGGTGGAGGCGATCTGACAGCTAATTGTGTAAATGGTGTAAGGAGAGCGCATCGGGCGCGTTTTTTTTGGCACACCGCTTTAATTATTTACGGCATCCAGGTATTTATGCTCCATTTAGCACGGTTTCAAGATTAGTAGGTAGTTCATTGTTTTAGGTCCACGCCACTTATCCACTGCTGCACGTTTGGTTTGGTACCAATTATAATATATTTTTACACTTAATGATTTTTTAGTGTTTATTTATATTTATCACTTTATTTATTTGACCACCTTTTGCTTTTTACCTGGTCTAAATTTAATTATATGCCTTACATATTATAATTTATATGTTATATGTGCCACCATGACTTTAATGTATTTTATTTAGGGCTATTTGTCCATGTAGTCAATTGGTGGTGCTTTATTTCATGTATTAGCGGTTTTTGTGCCCTTTTATTGTATCTTATCATACACATTTTTACATATATTTTTTTCTGATGTTGTCCTATTTCATGCCATCATTCAATAAAGGTTATTTTTAATGATTTACTTGTTAATTTTTATTTTATTAATTTTTAGTACTTAGTGTCATCATCTTCATCCCCCAGTATTACCTGATGATATTGGCTGGGCAGGGTAGGATCACCCATTGTGAAATCTTGCTCTATACCCAGCTGCTGAGCACTAAAAGATTCAATTTTTAGATTATGCAGCGATTTTTTTTCAGCAGACAAAGAATAGGGATAGTTACGCTGAGAATAGCTTGATCACCGCTCATAAGCTTGGTGCAGTACTCAAAGTTATCAAGCACCTCACAAATATCAGCGATCCACACCCACTCGACAGTTGTTATGTGTCTTGGTTGAGTCTCAGTGTGACCGGCATGTTTAAGCTAATATTCAGCAAGTGCCCTCTGCTGTTCATTTATCCTTGCCAACATATGATATGTTGAGTTCCACCGTGTTGGCTGGTTGAAAATGAGTCGGTGTTTTAAATTAAATTAAATTGCTTTTGAAGCACTGCAAGACCGGCAACAGAGGTTGAGGAATGGCCGAAAAGGGGCGCAAATACGGCATACCTTCTCAAGTAGGTAGGGCAAGTCAGGGTATGTTTTTATAAATTTCTGCACCACTAGATTCAGCACGTGAGCCATGCATGGCACGTGTACCAGCTTCCCGAGCTCTAAAGCCGCCACCAGGTTACGCCCATTACCACAGACAACCAGACCGGGTTGGAGTTGCAGTGGGGAGAGCCACTAATCGGTCTGTTGTTTTATTTCTTGCTATAGCGCTGCTGCAGTGTGTGGTGTTTCACCTAAGCACATCAGCTTCAGCAGAGTATGTTGCCACTTTGCCGATGCGCTGCTGCAAAGCTCCCAACTTGGGAGTGATGTGGAGGGTAATTCAGCCTAGGATGACAAGGCTGAGGAGGAGGAAGGGGGAGACAGGACTTATATGATGAAGTGGAAACCCTGATTGAGGTTGGGCCCACTATTCGTGATGTGGGTAGGATATGTGATGGTCCAGTTTCAGACTTTGTCCCACCCTCCACCAGGTCCCCGGGCCACAAGTACTTGTCCATGTGTCTGTTGTAAGGTGGACCTTCCCATTACAGCGTTGGTGAGAGCAAGCTTTAGATTGTTTAAGATTTGCTGGTGTAATGCGGGGACAACACACCTGGAAAAATATTTCCGGCTGGGAACCGAGTATCGTGGGGCAGCCACAGCCAACAGATCATGGAAAGACTGTGTCCCCACAAGCCTAAATGGCATCATCTCCATGGCTAGCAACGTGGCAATGTGGGCGTTCAGCATTTGTGCTTGTGGGTGCATGGCTTGGTATTTACGCCTCCTTTTATACATCTGGGGCATGGACAACCGGACGCTTGGCTGGGACCAACAAGTGGATGAGCTTGTTGTATCCTATGCCTGTGCAACCGCAGCTTGTGAGCAAGAGGTATGATGATCACCTGCTTCCTGCCCAGCAGATTGGGAAGGATGGATCACATGCTACATGGCAGTGGTTTGACCCGCAGACACTGATTGGGTACCCTGTTGTTCTGCCCACCAACTAGGGTGCTTGGCTGCCATGTGTTTTCTCATACTGGTGGTGCTTTGGTTGCCTTTGCCCTGGCCTCTGCTCAGCTTCGTATGGCAGATGCTACAGATGACAACATTTGGTTCAGGACTATCTGAAAAAAATTTCCAGACAGCAGCAGAATGAACCCTTGCCTTGACTTCGAGTACAGAGGGATTGCTCTTGGCAACAGTTGACACACTTTACACTCTGCTCAAACCAGTACCCCTTGGTGCCTTTGTTGGTGCTACATATCCACCTTCATCCTCTGTGTTGCTGTGCTGGCTATGCATGCCAACGGTCCAAGTCGGATCGTTGGTCTCATCATCGACCACCTCGTCGTCCATGTCATCCTCCTTCCGTGTTGATATTGTCGACTGGCCAGATGGCAACTGTGTGTCATCACCATCAGCCTCCACCTAGTATATCACATGGATGAAAGTGGCTTTCTTTCTTCTGGCCCTGGGGTTTCAAATATTTGGCCATCATCAACAGACGATACCTCCTCACGTTCAATGTCACGCAGTGAGAGGCCAGAGGCAACGAAAGGAAATGGACCAAACAGATCCTCAGAGTGGCCAAAGTTGTGGTCAAATGCTTCCTGTGACTCATGATTGGGTGATGAACTAGAAACAGGTTGAGAATAGGATGACCCAGCGTTCTCTGTATGGACAGGAGACATGGACAATTGGGTGCTGCTAGAAAATTTTGTTGAGGCCTTATCAGCCATCCAAGACAGTATCTGCTCTTGTTCTTCTGGCTTCCAGACCCGTTTACATTCCACACTTGGAAATTTCACCAGGAACCTAGATGCATCAACCTTCTTTGGTCTCCCAGACTCTGTGCCTTGTTGGGCACCAATGGCAACCCAACGTCCACGTCCATGTCCCTGTCCCTTCACAACAGCCTTTTTAGGAAATTTGGATTTTTCTGCCATAGTTGAAGATGTTCAGATGCAGATATTGGGGAACAAGAAGCAGTTAGTGCTTTGTGGAAGGTAGCACTACAGCCTAGTACTGCTTTGTTTTACAAACAACACACAAAAAAATTGCTCTGAGATTTAAGGCAAGATTATGCACCCCAGTCACCACACAAGACAGCGGTGCTTCCACAAAAAAATTGCCCTGAGGTTTAAGGCACGATTATGCACCCCAGTCACCACACAAGACAGCGATGTTGCCATAAAAAAATTGCCCAGAGGTTTAAGGCGAGATTACGCATCCCAGTCACCACACAAGACAGCGGTGCTGCACAAAAAAAATTGTGAACATAAATACAATACATGATATTACATAACAGGATATACAACAATAACACATACAGGAATGTAACATTATTTACATAGGTATGCAAGGAATGGTAACACATACACAAATGTGGCAGTACCATAAATGTGAGTGGTAATACATATTGCTATGTAGCAGTACCACCCGATATCGATAAAAGACATAACTAACAACACATTTATGATCAACGGCGGGAAGGGAGCAAGGAGATAATTTTATCCCACCCCTTTACAGTTACACTTAGAATTATGCATTGTACAACTAGAATAGAGTTAGTAAAGATTGTGTAGATCCCAGGACAGTTTTACTTGTCAATGTTGAAACCACTTCTACCAACAATAAGCAGTTTACATGGCTTGGTGCAATAATGGTGTATCACAAAATCTGTGTCGGATACAAAGAAAATATTTGACCTTGTGTTTGGACACCTGCCAGTGTTGCAGACAGCTTGGAGATGATTGAGAGAAGCTCAAAGGAGATCAACATACAAATCATCCCAGCAGGCGCACATCATCATAAAATGTTGTTATGCACTGCTTCACCTGAAGCCATACCTAGTGTCAGTAGTGCAAGTGTTAGAATTGTCTACTGTATTTGATTTCACTGAACCATTTGGCCAGTTGCAATACATCAAGTCTAATGAAGCATGGTTTTAGGTTTTTCAGAACTTGATAAGAAAAATTCTGCTCTGCTGCTGGTGGAAACCGCTTTCATAATCTCTTGAAAGGCATATGTATGTAAGGAAACAAAGTTCTGTTTTTCAGAGTCCAGTATGCAAATGTGTAAACTTACGTGCATTATAAAATGTTACTATGTATGTCAGATATATCAATGGTACTGACCATTCTCATATTTCCAACCTAAATTCCTATCCAATTGTTTCCTTGACTAGTTACAACTTACATAAGTCAATTATAAATGCATGTAATAGACTGTTAGCATAGCTACTGTCAAATTTGTATCGTAAAGGTGCTGGCCACTCTTGGACAAACCCTTTTTATCTGCTAAAGTGCACCACATAAAATAAAAAAAAAACACAAACCTCCTGGACTAGTGCCATTCTTGCCATATCAAAGCAATATTTCTTGGCGGTTATATGACATTTGTTTATCACATGATCAATGCAGTCAATCAATGGCTGCAGATAAGCTGTAGCCTTTCACTATTCAGTATTCTGTCAGAGTGAAAGGCAATGGTGAAAGCTGCTGCCATTCAGCGAGAGACACAACACTGACATCGCAAGAATGATGCTGCTGTGGTAGGATAGTGTTCATTTTAGTGTATGTAGGACACTTTAATAGTTAAGAAGGGATTGATCACTAGCAGACAACCCATTTAAAGTGAAATTATCATCGGAAAATGACATATTGTTTAAATCATATTTTTGTTTTAAAAGTATTTTTTATGTTTTTGCATAGCACAAGCTGTATTAAAAATAAAAAGCAAAACTCTTACAATTTTCTGTAAAACACTTGATATTTTTTCAGACTGACTTCCTATTGTTTAAAGAAATAACACATGTACATAGCCAGAATAGTCAATTTGCAATCATCATTGTGAAGGAAGGTGGCCAGGGTAAGGGGTAAAATCACCTTTCCTGATTGGTGAATTACAAGTTATCAGCTATGTATAGAGGTGTCATTGTAATACTGCCTCTAAAAATATGGAGCCCTGCCATTAATTGTTCCTAAAAGGACAAGAAGTATTTGTCTTCAAAAGCCCTTTAGAAAAATTGTATTATGAAAAAAATTGCCAAATTTTTTTTAAAGTACATGTAGCACAAAAAAACTGTTTAAACAATAGGTAATTTTTGATTTTAGCTTTTCTTTTAGACCAGTGAGTGATGGCATTTAAAGCACCACTTTAGTGATTTTTTTCCTAGCACTGGAGGTGTGCCACCAATATACAGGGGTTGGACAAAATAATGGAGCCACCTAACGTTTTGGCATCATAATCTTCGAACTTGTTATAAACATGCAAACCGTGACATATGGTAATGTTTCGTAGTTGATTATTTGTGTTTTGTTATATGTGTATGTAAATTAACTGTTTGTTTTGCATAATTAAAAGAACATTGATGAGAACCTGATACCAATGGCAGATCTCTCGGATTTTCAAATAGGCCAAATTGTTGGTGCTGGTATGGCAGGCGCTAGTGTAACCGAAAGTGCCCGAATGCTTGGTGTGTCAAGAGGTACTGTCTCCAAAGTAATGACTGCATTTGAAAGAGAAGGAAAAATGTCCGCAGCAAAGCACAGGTCCGGCCAAAAGTCGATGTTGTCTGAGAGAGACCGTCGGACTCTAAAGCGAATTGTGAGAGTGGATCGCAAGACCACGGCTCCGAAAATCACTGCTGAGCTCAATGAACACCTACAGAACCTAGTTTCCACGAAAACTGTTCGTTGGGAGCTGAACAAATCTGCAATTCGAAAACCGCTGCTCTCAATGACAAATGTTTCCAAGTGTTTAGAGTGGTAAAGAAACCTCCAGATTTGGTCCCTCGAGCCGTGAAAACATGTGATATTCTCAGACGAATCATCGTTTACCCTATTTCTGACCTCCGGCCGCGTGTACGTTTGTAGACAGCCGAAAGAAGCATTCCATCCAGACTACCTTCTCCCAACCGTAAACATGGCAGAGGTTCTGTGATGACCTGGGGTGCTATTTTGTGGAGATCCGCTGGGCCAATGATATCCCTTCATGGAAGAATTAACAGCCGCGATTATTTAGGCATTTTGGGCGACCAAGTGCTTCCTATGGTTCAAGCACTGTTCCCGGAGGATGATAATGCACCAATTCATACAGCTAGAATCGTTAAAGCATGGCACAAGGAACATTCTAATGAAGTTGAGCATCTCATCTGGCTCCCACAATCCCCAGACCTCAACATTATTGAGCATTTATGGTCGATTTTAGAGATTCAAGTTAGACGTCGATTTCTGCCGCCATCGTCGCTCAAAGAACTGGAGGGTGTTTTAACTGAAGAATGGGTAAAATTCCTTTGGAAACAATTCACACCTTGTATGATTCTATACCTCGGAGAATTGAGTCTGTAATCGCCGCAAAAGGTGGACCTACACCATATTAAACTAACTTTTGTTGATGTTTCCAGGTGTTTCCATTATTTTGTCCAACCCCTGTAAGTTCTCTGTCCCTAGTCTTATACTTACTAGCTGCCATTTCCAGCTCTTCCTCGCACCACTCTGGATGTGGAAGTCACAAATCAATATAAGTATATCACAGCTTTACATTAAGAGTGTCACGATCCAGTTTTGGATTTGTGACAGATCTGGTTCCATTGAGATAAACCTGTTTTCCTTTCAGGCCAGCAGGGGTTAAATGTCAGTTTTTCCCCCCCTGGCAAGCTGGTGTAATTGCATTGCTGCTGGGTCAGCTGATGTGGGCAGTGACCACTCCCACCATCTTTTAAAAGTTCACCTGATGCATCAGATGACTGTCAGTGTCATAGCAATGTGCAGTGACCAAGCTGGAATAAGGAGCTCTCTGGGTGCAGTGGTGCTTCTGCTGAGTTCGCTTATCTGGTGCCGTTATTCTGCTGTGTGGTGCTTTGCAGCAGAGAAATCTAAGTACTTTGTTTTTGTTACCTTGTCCCTTTGGTGTCTGTCTCTACCCCCTGTGTTTATTATCTGCAGAGGTGAGGCTAGTGCTCCTTGCCAGTGCACTAGCCAGGGCAGTTATAGTGGACAACTAGTGGCAAGTTATTCAGATGGCGGTGGGGGGAAGGTCCTGCTTAGGGCGTTAGGGGAGTGCAGTGACAGGCTCAGGTTTAACCTCAGGTGGTGACCATCCCTCATTCCCTATTGGTAGGGCCTTCCTCCCCCCCAATTCCATCCCCGTTGTGTGTTGTGCCGTTAGCTGACCGACCATCTGTTGCGTCGTGTCACACTGTGACAGTCACTCTGTGACAGAGAGCTTGTGAATTTTACCTCTGAGTTCCGATGTAACCTCTCATGGGGTGGTAGCTGTGGGCGAGGTACTCATTTTTTACGCCCACCAGGAAGCCACATGAAGAAGCGAGTCCTTGCTGGTCAAATGTACTTTAGCTATGGGGGCTTCATGCCCTTGTAGGCTCCATTGTGCCTGTGATTTTGGCTGGCTAGGACCAGGGCTTACAAAGTTCAAAGAAAGAGAAAACCACTTAAAAAGGAATTCTCTTTTACTGAACAATAACTTGGTGGAAATTATGTACAACATATGGTGGGTGCATAACTTCATGAACATTTCTCTTAATACATGGAACATCTTCATACATATTTTCTCTGTCCTCCTTACTTAGTCCTCTGTATTCATCACCACAAAGCACAGTACATCAGGAGCTTCCTTCATAACCAATAACAAATTAGTAAGTGAGAGTCATTGACTTCAACCCATGGTACTTCATCCATCCCCCCTTAAGGGAGCTAGTTAGCCACTATGGACGCTACTCAGGTTCTCTTTTGATCTACGCCCAGGAACTACCGCCCAATGCACTCGCTTCATCTCATGTTTCCTGCACTGAACTGTGTCATTACCTCCTGGACATGCAAACTCGGTATTGTATAGTTAGGCTACCTGCCCCAGGTCTCATATCCAAATATTCACTCACACCTTCTGTCACTGTCCTGTGCCTCTTTTCTTTATCTCGTTCCTTCAGTCTCCACGCACTTCAAGGACACCCTCATCATTTGACACTGCTTACTGATCAGACAATAAGGTCTGGTTCTGTAGCAGGTTGAGCCCTATTTGACCTCCTGAAAGGAAACTGTCTCTGTCCCTTCACTTTAGCCCCTTCCACACTGGGCTAGTCCCAATCATTAACCCTAACTCTCCCTACTGTTGGTCAAACTACTACAAAATGGGCAGTATGTCCATCTCCTTACACTGGCCAGAAGTTCTGGTCACAAGATGGCTGCGCAGAACCAGAGTGGTGTTGGGAAGAGCTGAAGACAACAGCTGATAAGTATGAGACTAGTGGCAGAGAACTGAAATAAAAGAAAAATGCTGAAATACAAAAAACCCTCTAAAGTGGTGCTTTAAATACAAATGTCACTTCTTAAAGCCAAAGCTTGTATCATTACTAGTGTTGAGCGATACGATACTGCAAATATCGGGTATCGGCCGATATTAGCTCTATCGTCCTTTCGATAATTCGTTTCGATATTTTCGTCTTATCGAATACCGGAATCGGATTTGTCACTGTCACTGTGAGTGTTCGTCGGTCGGGTCTGTCAGGAGTCAGCGGCACTTACCTGGCAGAAGATCTCCGGCGGTCACGTCCTGGACTGCTTGATGGCCGCCATTATCTTCTCCCTGGCGGTCACATGCAGTTTTTCGCGATAACTGCAGTGACTGCAGGGTAATCCCGGCCGTAAACCAGTCCGATGACGTCACCGCCGGGGAAGCAGGTAATCAGCTGTGCTGCGCCGGGATGACAGGCTCTGCCTGTCATTCTGATGTAGCAGAGCTGGATCGTCGTGGGACACTCGTTACTATGGACTGCGTCGGTCAGGTGGTATACTTTTTTTTTTTTTTTCTTCATTTTTTTACAGGAGATCGATGGCATCGCAGGATGAGACTGTAATAAAAGTAATGAAAACTGTGTTTGTTTTTTTTTTATTAAATTAAAAAACTTTTTTATGAACATTCACCTGTCCGGGTACATAAACAATTTACATACAGGGACCCTGTCCGGGTTATTTATAATTCTTTGGCAGGGGTGTTCCAGGTACCACCTGGTACTCTTCTGATGCTTGCCAAACATCCGAGGCACCAAGGACCACCAGGACCTGATGACGTCGTGTGGCCTGTACAGTCAAGTCGTGACCCGCTATCTGGGTCTGTGTGGCCACCTCTTTCATCTCCCTCCGGGTCTGGAACCCTATGTCCCGGACTGAACGAACCCCAGGGGGCCTAACAGGCGCCGGGTACGGGCCAGCTATACTTATCATGTCCATAGCTGGGGCTGCTGAGGAGACCACTGAGGGAGGCTTGGGAGATTTACGGCGTGGGGTGGGCACTTTTGCAGAGGCCTGGATGTGGGAGGCTGAAGGCTCCGAGGGTCTCACAGGTTCCTGACACTCTGGGGAGTAGGGGTCGCACCTGGTAACATTTAGGGCGTACCATCCATTGTAACCCCAGTGTCGGGTGTAAGTCACCAAGTCTCCTGGCAACAGGTCCCTCCCCGGGTGTCCTTCTGGGAGGTGAGCCTCCACGTCCCGCCGGTTCACAAAAACTTCTAAATAAAGTCCAGGCTCCTGGATGAAGCCCCAACCACCTTTCAATTTAAAGCTCCGTACTGCACCCTTACGCCGTGGCTCCCACAGGGTTCCTTTATCCTTTCTCATCCGGTCCTTATCTGCCCGGTCCTTCTCCAGGTTACGTTGCCGAAGCTTTTGGGTTTCTCGCTGCTCCCTTTGTCGCTCTGCTTCCCGCTCCCAACGTCTCCACTCTTCCTCCTGACGCCGGTTGTAATTCTCCTCCACCAACTGCTCCATGTCTCCACCATCAAATGCCAGCTTACAGTGTCCGGTTTGCGGCAGCTCTCCTGGCGCCCCCCAGTCCTGGCGGCGCTCACCTGCGGAGGAAGCAGCCGGCTCTGGAACAGATGACAGTCGGGGCTCCGGTACAGGCAGGTAGTGCTCTGGTGCCTGCGCGGCCTCCTCCATGAGGACGGGTGTCGCTTCTTCTGTCTCAGCGACGGGGGCAGACAGCGGGATCTGGGGTGCTGCCGGTGCAGAGTTTTTTGCACGAACGGGTGCCTCCACTGCGACAACGTCAACCGGATCACATTGCAAGGGCTCCTCTACTAGAACGGGTGCCTCACCTTCCGGTACAGACACTTCAGGTAAGAGGGATTGGCGCCGCTCCAAGTTTAGTTTTAGGGCACGCCAGCTGGCTTCCATCCTGGCGACCTCCTCCCGGTGCCGGGCCAGGCCTCTTAGGGTATCCTCCGCTTCTTGCAGCGTAGGAGGGTTTCCAGGCCGGGTGCCCAACGGTGGTTCCGTGGCGATCGGGTCGCTTCCGTGGGGGGAAAGCTCTGACTGCTCCATCCCTTCACACTTCTGCTCGTGTCCATTAGCCATCTCTGCCAAGTCACATGTGTCATTAGCATCTGGAGAGGGCCCCTCTTTTGTAGGGAGGCGGGACCTTCGTGTTAGTTTCCGCACACTGAGGAGGATGAGGAGGCGGAACTGAAGAGCTGTGGGGCACGATCTTACATTGCAGTACCATTTAGAGCCATCGTTTTCGCGTCACTGAGTGAGTGTACACCCATGAAGAGCATGCCCTTCTTCTTCACCAGTGCCTCGTCGTGACGCAGATATGGCGGAAAAATGGCAAATACATTCTCTGATGATTTTAGCAATTCTCAAGCACAAAACCAGTTCAATTCAGGCACACAGGACTCGCTTATAGCGAGCTACAGAATCCTGTTCGTGACGCCCAAGTTGAGTCGCACAGAGCCAGAGGTTTTGGGGGTACTCGGCACCGAGCCCGTCGACTTCTATGGGGTATGTCACGGCTTTACCCGGCAATTGAATCAGAGTCTATTTTACTATGTAGAAGTGTATAAACTATAAATATATGTATATATATATATATGTCACAATGACATGTATATATATATATATATATATATATATATATATGTATTCTATGTGTGTATATTTTGTGTTTACAACGAAAGAAAGGGTTTTTTTTGTTGCAATATTTTGTTCCCATAGACTTACATGGGACTTCCGGTATCAGAATCGGATATCGACGATATTTAGTGATATCGGCGATACCATTTCGATACGATATTTTTAGATATCGAGCAGTATCGCTCAACACTAATCATTACTGAATGTATGAATGCCATTTTATTAATCTGTGATGATCAGTATCACCTCCTATTGTGCTTCTTCACTTGTTTTCTCTAGTATACAGTACAGACAAAAAGTTTGGACACACCTTCTCATTCAAAGATTTTTATGTATTTTCATGACTATGAAAATTGTACATTCACACTGAAGGCATCAAAATTTTGAATTAACACATGTGGAATTATATACTTAACAAAAAAGTGTGAAACAACAGAAAATATGTCTTATATTCTAGGTTCTTCAAAGTAGCCACCTTTTGCTTTGATTACTGCTTTGCACACTCTTGGCATTCTCTTGATGAGCTTCAAGAGGTACTCACCGGAAATGGTCTTCCAGCAGTCTTGAAGGAGTCCCCAGAGATGCTTAGCACTTGTTGGCCCTTTTGCCTTCACTCTGCGGTCCAGCTCACCCCAAACCATTTTGATTGGGTTCAGGTCTGGTGACTGTGGAGATCAGGTCATCTGGCGTAGCACCCCATAACTCTCCTTCTTGGTCAAAAAGCCCCTACACAGCCTGGAGGTGTGTTTGGGTAATTGTCCTATTGAAAAATAAATAATGGTCCAACTAAACGCAAACCGGATGGAATATCATGCCGCTGCAAGATGCTGTGGTAGCCATGCTGGTTCAATATGCCTTCAATTTTGAATAAATCCCCAACAGTGTCACTAGCAAAGCACCCCTACACCATCACACCTCCTCCTCCATGCTTCACGGTGGGAACCTGGCATGTAGAGTCCATCTGTTCACCTTTTCTGCGTCGCACAAAGACACAGTGGTTGGAAACAAAGATTTCAAATTTGAAATCATCAGACTAAAGCACAGATTTCCACTGGTCTAATGTCCATTCCTTGTGTTCTTTAGCCCTAACAAGTCTCCTCTGCTTGTTGCCTGTCCTTAGCAGTGGTTTCCTAGCAGCTCTTTTACCTTGAAGGCCTGCTGCACATAGTCTCCTCTTAACAGTTGTTGTAGAGATGTGTCTGCTGCTAGAACTCTGTGTGGCATTGACCTGGTCTCTAATCTGAGCTGCTGTAAACCTGCGATTTCTGAGGCCGGTAACTCGGATAAACTTATCCTCAGAAGCAGAGGTGACTCTTGGTCTTCCTTTCCTGGGGTGGTCCTCATGTGAGACAGTTTCTTTGTAGCGCTTCATGGTTTTTGCAACTGCACTTGGGGACACTTTCAAAGTTTCCCAATTTTTCGAACTGACTGACCTTCATTTCTTAAAGTAATGATGGCCACTCGTTTTCTTTACTTAGCTGTTTTTTTCTTGCCATAATACACATTCTAACAGTCTATTCAGTAGGACTATCAGCTGTGTAACCACCAGACTTCTGCACAACACAACTGTTGGTCCCAACCCCATTTATAAGGCAAGAAATCCCACTTATTAAACCTGACAGGGCACACATGTGAAGTGAAAACCATTTCCAGTGACTACCTCTTGAAGCTCATCAAGAGAATGCCAAGAGTGTGCAAAGCAGTCATCAAAGCAAAAGGTGGCTACTTTGAAGAACCTAGAATATAAGACATATTTTAAGTTGTTTCACACTTTTTTGTTAAGTATATAATTCCATAGTTTTCATGTGTTAATTCATAGTTTTGATGCCTTCAGTGTGAATGTACAATTTTCATAGTCATGAAAATACAGAAAAATCTTTGAATGAGAAGGTGTGTCCAAACTTTTGGTCTGTACTGTATATGTTTCACATTGCTTATACAACATTACCTTATAGAATATATGGGTAAGTGTATATGTGTGACTACTGTACAGTTTTGACACAGAATTATGAAGTGAATAGAAATCTCTTCAATTGCCATAATAATGATCTAAAGTCAATGTGACTTTCTAAAGTTTATACCTTGAAAAGCAAAACTAGTTCACATTTCCTTTTTCATTTGTAACAACACTAACAAAAATAGCTGAAAGATATGTTTACCACAAACACATACGCTTTTATAAACTGTAATTTCAAATTATCTACCACTCCGTTAGAGCTGTGGATGTCTTGCTTATTAATTACAAACATGCTGTAACATTACATGTTTAGTGCCTACAAAATTGACATCAGCTCTAATTATATGGTTATTACTTCCACAGTTGTTTCTTTTGTTACCATTTCACTAATAATTCTTGTTAGAATCAATATTAGAATGATTTGGATATTTTATAAAGGAAATAAATAATGTTGAGTGTCTACAAGTTTTAAAAGCGAAATATGTCTATATTAACAAAGCACTCCTCCCATCAAAAATTTTCTCCTCTTAATAGTTTGCAATCATCATATTTTATATAGCACTGTGTACTTACAATTGCTCATTTTGCCTTTCTACCCAGCTAATTCTTCTCTTTTCTAGTAGGCCTATGACATCAAATGATTACTAACCGACTTGCTGAATCCTTCTAAGCTCTATGTAGAAACAGGAAGTCTAT
The DNA here is from genome assembly GCA_033576555.1 of Oophaga sylvatica. Lineage (NCBI taxonomy): Eukaryota > Metazoa > Chordata > Amphibia > Anura > Dendrobatidae > Oophaga > Oophaga sylvatica. Next base: position 207,346,038 of record JARQOD010000002.1, read on the forward strand.
TTTTCCTTTATTAGTCATAAGTCACTGCAAAAGTCCCTGGAAGGAGGGAGAGCTGGCAGCTGAGTCAGGAGTTAAAGAGGGAATGATACCTTCATTGATATGAGACTTTCTGTTCCTACGTAGAGCAGAGAAAACAGAAGAATTATCTGGGTAGAAAGGCAAAATGTGAAACTGTAAATACACAGTGCTACATAATATGATGATGGCAATATATTAAGAAGATAAAAAAACTTTGATGGGAGTGCTTCTTTAAACAAATGTAGAACTTTTGCTCCACAAAAATATTTTTACCAATTATTTTGTGTCTATATAAACCGTATATACTCGTGTATAAGCCGAGATTTTCAGCCCATTTTTTAAGGCTGAAAGTCCCCCTCTCGGCTTATATGCGAGTCATATACTCCAGGGGGTCGACGGGGGAGGGGGAGCGGGGGTGTCAGAGATCATAGTCACCCCCCCTGGCGCGTCTCTACAGACCCCCTGCTTCTCCCAGGATCTCAGGCTCCTTCCTTCAGCCGTCACATAGTACCGCTCATTAAAGTCATGAATATGGGCATATTCATGACTTTAATGAGCGGTACCATGTGACCGCTGAAGGAATAGCAGAGCAGAAGCAGGGGGGCTGCAGAGACGTGCCAGGAGGGGTAAGTATATGCTATATTCACCTGTCCCCGGTCTACCGCTGCGTGCTGCTGTGTCCTCCACGTCCTCTGGCTGCCTGAGCATTCACTGTTGGAGGACCCCGAAGACAGCGGCATGCAGCGGTGGACCGGGGACAGGTGAATATCTCAGTTGTCGGCGCCCTGAGCCAGCGGTGACACCGGCACCTGTCCCCCATAGCGCGCCGGTGTCCCCGCCTGCTCAGGACACCGGCATCTGGTCCCCAGAGTTGAGTATGTCTTTTTTTTTCACTTGCAGCAGCAGCGGCACCATATGGGGCCTATTCTATGGAGCATCATATGGGGGCATATACTATGGAGCATCATATGGGGGCATAATCTATGGAGCATCATGTGGGGGCATATACTGTGGAGCAACATATGGGGGGCATAATCTATGGAACATCATATGGGGCATAGTCTATGGGGCATCATATGGGGCCTGTACTATGGAGCATCATATGGGGGCATAATCTATGGGGCATCATATGGGAGCATAATCTATGGGGCATCATATGGGGCCTGTACTATGGAGCATTTTATGGGGCATAATCTATGGGGCATCATATGGGGCATAATCTATGGAGCATCATATGGGACATAAAATATATGGAGCATTTTATGGGGGCATAATCTATGGAGCATTTATGAATTTGGGGCATAATCTATGGAGAATCATATGGGTGAATAATCTATTGAGCATCATATGGTGGCATAATCTATGGAGCATCATATGGGGACATAATCTATGGAGCATCTTATGGGTGCATAATCTATGGAGCATCATATGGGGGCATAATCTATGGAGGGGCATACATATGGGGGCATAATCTAAGGAGCATTATATGGGGCATAAAATATATGGAGCATTTTATGGGGGCATAATCTATGGAGCATCTTATGGGGGCATAATCTATGGAGTATTTTATGGGGCATAATCTAAGGAGCATCATATGGGGCATAAAATATATGGAGCATTTTATGGGGACATAATCTATGGAGCATCTTATGGGGGCATAATCTATGGAGTTTATGGCATAATCTATGGAGCCATGGGCATAATCTATGGAGCATCTTATGGGGGCATAATCTATGGAGCATCATATGGGGCATAATCTATGGAGCATTTTATGGGGGCATAATCTAAGGAGCATCATATGGGGGCATAAAATTATGGAGCATCTTATGGGGGCATAACCTTTATGGAGCAGCATATGGGACATATTATTCTATGGAGCATCTTATTGGGGCATATTATTCTATGGAGCATCTTATGGGGCCATTATTAACCTTTATGCAGCGTTATATGGGGAGCATTTTGTATGGAGCATCTTATGGGGCCACCGTGAACTGTATGGAGCATTATATGGGGCTCCTGATTCAATATGGATATTCAAAAACTTTTAACCTACTGATCTCTCAATTAATTTTACTTTTATTGGTATCTATTTTTTTTTTGAAAATTTACCAGGAACTGCAGCATTTTCCACCCAAGGCTTAAGCGCGAGTCAATAAGTTTTCCCAGTTTTTTGTGGCAAAATTAGTGGGGTCGGCTTATACATGGGTCGGCTTATACATGAGTATATACGGTGTATATATATATGTATCTATATATTTATATAAGTATGTGACACACTGCCGATTTTGCAAGTTTTCCCATCTACAAAGAATGGAGACGTCTGTAATTTTTATCGTAGGTACTCTTCTGTGGGAGACAGAATATAAAGAAAAATCCAGAAAATCACATAATTTTTACATAATTAGCTTGTATTTTATTGCATGAAATAAGTATTTGATAAAATCGAAAAACAGAATGGCACAGAAACTTTTGCTTGCAATTACAGAGGTCAGACGTTTCCTGTAGTTTTTGACCAAGTTTGCACATACTCTAGCATGGATTTTGGCCCACTCTATGCAGTGTTATCCGAGTGCAGACCAATTACCCCTTCCAATAATTACACTTAATAATAAGTATAATAATAATTATAATTTCCCAATCATGTATACCCACTTGCATCAATCATTCTCTCCCCTCCCCCTTCAACCATCCAACCAAAATATATAAGCTACTGGACGATCCTGAGCGCTGCTGCCTGTTGTTGTAATTGGGCATTTGGTTTTGCAGCAGCACTCAGAATCATCCAGTAGCTTATGTATTTTGGTTGGAGGTTGGAAGGGTTGAAGAAAGGGAATGATTATATCCTACAATCATGTACTGAAATGGTGGACAAATTAATATATGGACTTAAGTTAGTTACTCACTCAGAGAATGGCTGGTACCGCTACACATTTGTCCAGTCAAGAAGAATTTAATGGCCCCTTACCCTGTCAGCTGCCTCCTCAGCCTCACCTTGCAAGCAGCAGCCGCATCACCCTGCCCACCTCCTCAGCAGTTTCCCCACAACAGCTTGCCCACAGCAGCCTGCCCTCCGCAGTCTCCTCTCAGCAGCTTGCCTTCATCAGCCTACCCTCATTATCCTCTCCTCAGCCTCCTCAGCCTGCCATGTGCAACCTTCCCTAACCAGCCTGCCCTCAGCTGCCTCCCCTTACCAGACTGCCCTCTGTAACCTCACCTCCGCAGCCTCCCTTCAGCAGCATGCACAGCCTGCCCTCAGCAGCCTCCCCTCCCCAGCCTTCACTCAGCACCTCCTGTCCACCGCCTATTCCTTAAATGTCTACCTGCCACTTCCTCTTACTGTCCACCCGCTGCTTCTTTACACTGTCTACCCACCTTTGCCTTACACTGTCCATCACCACTGCAACCTCCAATGGCGCCTTTCTTCCACACTGCGTACGCGACATGCTGCTCTGAGTCTGGAGTCAAAATGGGAGAGCGTGTCATGTGAGCATGCTATGTCAGTACCATGATTAAGAATACTCTAACTGTATCTTTAAATCACTACAGTGGCCCTGATTACTGTTGCCACTGGGTCCCAGTGAGGGGAAGCAAAGGGGGGAAAGAGCCTGGGCTGCCATTATGTCCTGGCCCCCCTCTTTGATTCTGTTCACTAGGCCCCATACACTAGTAAGGGCAGTAATGTTCTGATGGCAGCCTTGTATATTTATAGATATATGTTATCAGGCCTAAACATCAGTCTTGGTAAAAAAAAAGCTAAGAATTCACCTAACCAGCTAATGGAACATCCACCAATTCTATTGGCAACCAGCTGACAGTAAATGCACCTCTGGGATAAAATACATAATGAGATCCACATTTATGATTTTACATATGCCAGTTAATTTCTTACGTTGTAAACTGTCCCTTTAAACAGTTGCAAAATGTGCAACTTTTTAACAAAACTCATAATTTTTGAAAAGTGGTGAGAGAAATTTGGTGCGGTCTTGATTAAACAGCCATGCTCCCCATGTCTTAGGTTGATGTATTACAAACAAAGACAGAAAATTATGTACATTTTTGTTCAAATTCTAGATTTCATTTTCTGACTATCCCAAAAGTGCCAGTTTTATGAACATTTTCTTTGCTGTTTTTATAATTCATGAATTATAACACTTTCTTTTAATTTGTCAAAACTGTCAGGAAGAAAATTTGACAGAATGTTGTGGGAGATGTGAGAGTATCAGAATGAGTCCGAAAAAGAAACTTGTAATACTAGATAAAAAAAACCTGGCAGTGAGAGAACTAAGTAATAACATATGCTAAATGACTTTCAGATCAATAGACAGGATTTATAAATAGATTGTGCTACGGACAGACGTGGTGCAGAAATAATTTGCATTATGTTATATTTGTGATCATATAAATTGATCTTTGCTTATAATTAATATCTTCCATACAATGCATTTCATCTTTTTCACATAAATGAACCATAATAGTGTAGCATTTCCAGGGGATATAGCTCTAGGATCGCTGTCTGGGTAGACAGAATGGCACAAAACAGTTCATTCAGACAGCAGTTCTGGTGTAAAACTGGCCGCAACCAGCTTTATTAAAGTCCACAGCAAACAGATAAAACAAAGCATAAACAGAAAACCTAGGCTTGTCTAGCCACTAATTACACATAGATAGAGTGCCCTGTCTATCCGGGTCCCGGCTCTACCAGCCTGACCCAAAACAACACATATGATATATGTTACCAGTATGGAGTTTCACAGATACTCCTCCTTGTGTCTGAAGGCACCTTCAGCGTCCAGACTTGAGAGAGATCCACTCCTATTCAGCCGCTATTCGCACGGATTCACACTGAGACTACTCCTGTGTCCGGGGTACTTCCTGCACCCAGACTGAGATAGCTCACACTCCTGGAGACTGCTTCTTGTGCCGGGACACCTTCCTGTGTGTCCAGACTAAGCCAGCTCTAACACTCCTTGAGACTGCTTCTTGTGCCGGGACACCTTCCTGTGTGTCCAGACTAAGCCAGCTCTAACACCTGGAGACTGTTTCTTGTGCCGGGACACCTTCCTGTGTCCAGACTAAACTAGCTCCCCACACTTGGAGACTGTTTCTTGTGCCGGGACACCTTCCTGTGTCCAGACTAAACTAGCTCCCCGTCTGTATTCCCAGACACCTACTTCTGGTTTCCTAATTATCACCTGATGGCCACAGGTTTGAGCTGCAAACGTGTACTTGAATGGATGGTGTAATGACCTTTCTCCACCACTAGTTTTACAAAGGCACACATTTCCCCTATAGCAAGTCAGCAAAGTACCTGTGAAATGTACACCCCATTCAATACATAAGCTCTCACTGTCTCACATATCCCCCCCCTCTTCTCCAGACCGGAGGGCTGGTCATCCAGACCGGAGGGCTGGTCAACAATCCAAAAGAGACAGTGAACTCAGAACACTGCATCAGCACTATACTTCTATATAGGTCAGGTACCAGGAGCTGTCTCACGACCTCTCCCTGGACTTCAGTGTCCCTATACAATAGGTTATTGTTCATGGCAGCATGAGGAAACCTCTCCTCAGAGCCAGGCTCTTGGGGAACCTCATTTAGAACACTTATATTTTCCTGTGCCGTTTTAAGAGTGGGGTCTCGCAACTGCTCACTCCCAAAATTGTCACAGGACACAGGTAGGTCAGGGACACTCGGTTCCCGAGAACCACCATCCTCGTCTCCCAACATCACCTGCAAAGGAATTTCATCTTTATCACGGTCATCACCATTATCAGTATCATCACTATTATGATTAGCATCATCATCATTATCATCATCATTATGATCATCATCATCATTATCATCATCATACATGATCATCACATAAGTTTAAGCTTGTGGGGTTGAACACATAATATATCCAATCACCTCAACCCACAGTTCACACAGAGACCATGTACTTGTCCCTTGCTCTGTTCAGCCCCGGAATATTAGTCAATGACATTCGCTCATTCCTTAGGGACCTACCGTCTGTCATTGTCACAGACTTCGTCCAGTCACATTCCTGGGACGTAACCTTGTCAGGTCTCCCCTTCGCTCCCAGTGGTCAATCGTAACCTTGTCAGGTCTTGCCTGGGTATCTAAGGTCCGGTTAGACTCCGTACTGTCCTGTACTCTATCGGGTTGTCTGTATGGGCCTCTCAAACCTGAGTTACTGGAGGTCTCACTACCTCTAAACCCACGCCCACTACCCTCAGGACATCTTGTAAGGTCCCTAACTTCAGCCGTAGCTGTTCTGTTATTTAGGGGGCCCTTTCTCTGTCGGGTCTCACTATTCTTAGACGGCTGCCATCTTCTGCTGCTCAGATGATGCTGTCTATCTACTCGCTGTGTAGCGAGATTCAATTGTTCTACCTCTCGCAGGTAGGTCACACGGTACGCCACCAGCATGCGCACATATTCAAGACTTTCTTCCGTTCCTATAGCGTAGAATGACACCATGCCGTCTTCATCTGGTATCCAGTCCCGACGATCACGTGGACTGCTTACTTTCACCACACCAGACTTCTTCACCATTATCTGCATGGCTCGGCCATTTCTCCCAATCAGCTTTCTCACCAGAACATGAGGCACCCGGATGACCTCTTCCTGTAGACTGTGAGCTTTTCTCATAAGCTTTAGTTGTCTAACGGTTTGCTCTGTCTTCAACCGGAGAAACCGCTTTGTGCGAATACATCGCCAGTGAATGTCACTTAGGATTGCCACCCTCTTCACTGTAACTTCGGTCGTGGACAAGACCACCAGCTGTTTAGCTCCTGAAGTCAGTACACCTTACAGGCTCCCACGGCCTTCCTAAACGCTTCATGCACAGACTCACGGGTGCATTCTTCTCTCAAGTCCTCGGGTACATCTACGAGGCACTTGTACCGACACGTTTCGGTCTCACCAGTGGTTTCCAGACGATCAATTAGCTCAGGGTTCAGGGACAACTGACTGTCAGTTTCTTCCCCCTTTATGCTTCTTCTGAGCTGACTCACAGCTACAAATTCGTGAACTTCCGTCCTGACCACTTCCATTTCACATTTATCTTCCGTTACCACACTCTTAGCTCTCCTCAGGTCTATCTTCTCTTGGCAAAAAGGAGCGAGTGCAACGTGTTTGCCCTTTTCTTTCTCCAAGAAGGCCTTGTTCATCGAGTGACACTGTATCAGGCGACTTTTAAGCCCGAGAACTTCTTCTCTAGTTCCGCCATTCGCCTCTCAGCAGCCCGTCTCTGAAGCTTCTCTTGCATCCACTGGGCTTGTAACCACTCCTTGAGCTCTTGATCTCGGCTCCGACATCCACCGAATCATCCGAACTCACATCACTCGAGGAAGTATCTGCTTTACACTCCCATCTCCAGTGGCCAACTCCTGGACCTGGTCTGTAGCTTCTCTGATGGACTCCTCCATCTTTTCCCGCTCAGCTTCCATTTGGCTGAGCTTTTCCTTAAGGCGCATCTCCGCCTTCTGGAGAGTATCACAGGACATCTGTAGCTCCTTCACCTGAGCTTCCAGACCTAGGGTCTTTCTGCGCAGATCACCATTTTCTTCACGGGTGTCCTGCAGAATGGTCTCAACCACCTGGCGCATTTGCTCTGCATCCCTCTTATCCTCTTCTAGTTTTTCTTTGACCCTGAGAAGATCCACATAATCTCTCTTCATCTGTTGCAGTTCCCTACTGCGTTCACCACACTCCTTCCTGGAGTCACCCAGCTCCTGGTTGAGCTGTTCGCGCAGTCGTTCTAGGATTTGTTTACTTCCAGAAACTCCATCCTGCAGCGCCTCCTTCTCCCGCTTCAACTGCAAAACCTCTTCCTTGATTTTGCGGCGGTCCTCTTTAATGGCAAAGAACATATTCTGCCACAGGATAATTTCCTCGTTACTTCCTTCTAGATCTCGCTGGTCTGAGGACCAGGTTTTCACATAATTGCAGCATGTCACTCTGATACTGCAGCCGAATAGGTTCCAGCTCTTGGCCATGACTGGCCCTCTCCTCTTCTACCTCTAAAGGAGAATCCACACTTGAAGCATAGGCAGACAGTACTACATTCTCTTCATTTTCATTTTCAGCGAGTACTACCGGCACAACCTTTTTGTGGCCCTTGCGCCGTCGACGACGAGAGGGGGACTCTTTTCCCTCGTCTAGCCTCTCCTGACTGACCTCACTTTTTACTTTCATGTGTCCCAGTCAGCTACGGGGTCTGTGTCACTCCCCATTGTGTTGTGGACTAACAGGTCACCTCCCACTTTGACGTCACCCCCTTCTACTGGAGTTACCCCGTTATCAACGGTCACATTGTCATTTTTAGGAGGTACCAACCCACAACCAGTAATAATTTTCAGTTTTCCACACTCTACACTTTTGTGAAAATCCGCCCCTTTTTTAGACTCCGCCCCCTTTTTAACAACCACACCGGCAGGGTAATTTTTACACAAAAAATCAGCAGTAGTCTTAGGACTCAGTTCACAACATCTCTTACCACCTCCCCGGGCACTCTGTGACAACACTGGCACCCCCGGAGAGTCCATAGAATGGTCCACTGCCGCCATTCCATACGGTGCCCATAGCTCCCGCACCCTGTCCAGTTGCATGTCCAGTAGACATTTCTCAAATATGCGGTCCGACTTGTCAGACCCATTCGCTGCTCCGTTCACAGCACTGTTCACACCAGAACTTCACCGCTTTCCCTTGGAAAAATCTTCGTGGCCCCGCCGAGCCACAGCAAAATTTGAGTGCGACGACAATCTTCACAACCCCGCCGAGTTGCAGCTGAAAACCGGATTTGAGTGCGACGACAATCTTCGTAACCCCCACGAGTCACAGCAAGATGCCTTCGTGACCCCACTGAGTCACAGCAAGATGCTTGTATCCACACTCGTCGTCCATGCTGTCAGACTTCTCTGTCTCAACAACGGCAGTCTTCACTCAAGACATACATACTCCACAGCCTTTTCCACAGAAAATTCAGCCTTGCGGTGCAGACACTTTTTTTTTTCTTTCCAAAGTCTATTAGGGCTACTGTCTCTTTAAGACTGCTCCAAACCGACGTTTCTCTTGACACACACTTTTTTTTTTCTCTGCTGCTATTTCAACAGACTTCACCTTTATTGCTGTCTCTAAGCCACCGTGCTGCATGCACACTCCAGCACTAACTGTATCAGCCACTGCGCTGCCCGCATTCTCCACCAATTGTAGCATTTCCAGGGGATATAGCTCTAGGATCGCTGTCTGGGTAGACAGAATGGCACGAAAACAGTTCATTCAGACAGCAGTTCTGGTGTAAAACTGGCCACAACCAGCTTTATTAAAGTCCACAGCAAACAGATAAAACAAAGCATAAACAGAAAACCTAGGCTTGTCTAGCCACTAATTACACATAGATAGAGTGCCCTGTCTATCCAGGTCCCGGCTCTACCAGCCTGACCCAAAACAACACATATGATATATGTTACCAGTATGGAGTTTCACAGATACTCCTCCTTGTGTCTGAAGGCACCTTCAGCGTCCAGACTTGAGAGAGATCCACTCCTATTCAGCCGCTATTCGCACGGATTCACACTGAGACTACTCCTGTGTCCGGGGTACTTCCTGCACCCAGACTGAGATAGCTCACACTCCTGGAGACTGCTTCTTGTGCCGGGACACCTTCCTGTGTGTCCAGACTAAGCCAGCTCTAACACTCCTTGAGACTGCTTCTTGTGCCGGGACACCTTCCTGTGTGTCCAGACTAAGCCAGCTCTAACACCTGGAGACTGTTTCTTGTGCCGGGACACCTTCCTGTGTCCAGACTAAACTAGCTCCCCACACTTGGAGACTGTTTCTTGTGCCGGGACACCTTCCTGTGTCCAGACTAAACTAGCTCCCCATCTGTATTCCCAGAAACCTACTTCTGGTTTCCTAATTATCACCTGAGTGGCCACAGGTTTGAGCTGCAAACGTGTACTTGAATGGATGGTGTAATGACCTTTCTCCACCACTAGTTTTACAAAGGCACACATTTCCCCTATACAAGTCAGCAAAGTACCTGTGAAATGTACACCCCATTCAATACATACGCTCTCACTGTCTCACAATAGGTACAAAAAAATTGCAATGTATGTATATTAAACTCAGTGCCCTAATTCCTAATTAATTTCATTGTGATTCTGTTACACAGCAAAACAAAAGGTCTGTGTAACAGAGCTTGAAAAGTTTTTATATGCACTACTGGTACCCATATGTGTGTGTATATATATATATATATATATACAGCTCTGGCAAAAATTAAGAGACCACTGCACAGTTTTATAAAAATCAGCTTCTCTACATGTCTGACAGCCATTCCATTCCAGTGTCAGTTGAATTCCAACCAGAGTACACTGACATCAAGTGACCTACAAAAGGAATGGCAAATGGCAGCTCTGATGAAGTGCACTGCAAGAACAGTTCGTAACAGGCTCCTACAGGCAGGGCTCAAGTCATTGAAAACTTCTGGAATTTAATCAAGAGGAAGATGGATAGTCACAAGCCATCAAACAAAGAAGAACTGCTTAAATTTTTGTACCAGGAGTGGCATAAGGTCACCCAAAGCAGTGTGAAAGACTGGTGGAAAGCATGCCAAGACGCATGAAAGCTGTGATTAAAAATCATGGTTATTCCACAAAATATTGATTTCTGAACTCTTCCTGAGTTAAAACATTAGTATTGTTGTTTCTAAATGATTATGAACTTGTTTTTTTAGCATTATTTGAGGTCTGCAAGCACTACATTTTTTGTTATTTTGACCATTTCTCATTTTCTGAAAATAAATACAAAATGTATTGCTTGGAAATTCAGAGACATGTTGTCAGTAGTTTATAGAATAAAAAGCAATTTACATTTTACTCAAAAATAACTATAAGTGTATATATATATATATTATATATATATATATATATATACATATATATATATATTTTTTTTTTCATTTTAGTGAAGCTATTTTTAATTTGCATAAAGATACTGGTAGAAATAGGTCAGAAAAGAAACCATCTAATCTGGGGCACATCACATACAACTGGGGCCTCCTCTATAAGAAAGAGAAAAGAATATTGTCTCTTTGCTCTCCAGCATCTCATCATTGAACATACCTCATTCATCCCTGACTATTCCCTTATTATGAGTCATGATATTCATTAGTTTGTTACATGTAAACTAATAGGCAGTTGGAATCTAAGGTACCAATTAGTGTTACCTCCCCCCTAACATATCACACCACTATACAGCTATACAAGAAGCACATAGTGTATGTTAAAAATTACCCTGTCTTTAATTCCCAAATAGAGACCCTATTTTTCAGGTCTTAAATTCTGTGCTGATTAATTTCCTAATTTACTGTGTTTTACAGAGCCTGGAATCTTTCTGACACATACTTCTGTGCATAACCAACGAGTTAAATTATGAAATTCTGATGCCTGCAGCCACTACTAATGGGAACATTGGGTTTTATATTGTGTTATTATTCATTTCAATGTTGCAATATGCATGACTTTTGGATATGGAATGGATTCCCACTCCATCTTAAAACAACCATAACTACAGTAAACCTTGACACTGGAAAAAACACACAAAACACATTTTTTTGGTTCTCAAAACGTCCACAGCTTTATTTAAATTACAGTATTAAAACATAGGAAAGATGTGTATCTTCGTACCGTGTTAGCCAGTAGATAGAAAAATATTCAGACTTGAGAGTCCTCAGTGGTTGATACCTTTTAATGGCTAACTGAAAAGATGGTAACAAATTGCAAGCTTTCGAGACTACTCAGGTCTCTTCATCAGGCATAGACTAATACAACATCTGAAGAATCACATATTTATACACAAAATAGCACAGAAAAAATGCAATAGGTAGGACAAGTGACATGAAGCAGAACTGTCATTATGGCAGAGGGATTAACATAAATATGACTAGTTCATAGATAAGGAGTGAAGGTTTTATTACCCTCTGATTGGGGTCTGGTATTGTGTTGTGATGACCCTAAAAGGTCAGGGAGGCAGATTCCTTAATTGTTGTAGAACGACATAAAACTCTGGGATATATTCATCCGAGCACTAAGAGTGTCAAAGGTCATCATAAGTTTATATTCCCAGACTTTTCTATCCTTCTCAGATTTGAAGTTAGATTTTAATACAAGTAATTCCATATCTGTCATGCTATGACCGGGCATACAAAAGTGTTTGGCCACAGGTAAATCCATTCTTTTTTCTCTTATCGTGTGGCGATGAGAATTCATCCTTGTTCTCAGTTTTTGCCCGGTCTCCCCCACATACAGACCCCCAGTTGGACATTTAGTACATATAATATAGGTACACCACATTAGATGTGATGCAGCTGAAAGTACCTGGTATCTTGTAGTCCTGATGGGAGTTGGGGATCTTTATCCTGTCCGTGGTCATTATAGATGTACAGGTCTTGCATTTCTTTTGTCTGCAAGGAAAGGTTCCTGCAGCTGTTGGGGAGGACAGGGAGCTTCTGACAATGATGCTTCTTAGATTTGGGGGCTGCCTAAAACATAGTAGTGGGGGGTCTGGAAATATGGATTGTAATCGGGCATCTTTTTGTAGTAAAGGTTGTAGTTTCCGTGCAGCTCCCCTTAGCATCTCCAGACTTGGATTGTAGGTGACCACTAGAGGCACCCGGTTATTTTCTTCTTTAGCTTTGTAATGTAGCAGGTGATTCCTTGGTATTCTGGTGGCTCTTGTAATTTGGTTTTCAATTGTTCTTGGATGGTAGCCCTGGTTCAAAAAAGTCTTTCTGAGGCGACCAAGGTGTTCATCTCTATCCATGGGGTTGGAACATATACGGTTGTATCTGATGGCTTGGCTGTAGACAATAGAGTTTTTTATGTGTTTAGGATGGAAACTGTCCCATTTAAGATATGTTGGACGGTCGATTGGCTTCTGATACAGGGATGTCTCTATTTCATTGTTCTTTAGCTTAATGGTGGTGTCTAAAAAGTTAATTTCAGTGCTGGAGTAGTTAAGTGTTAAGTTGATGGTGGGATGAAATTGATTGAACTGTTCATGGAACGTCTTTAGCTGTTGTTCAGACTCCGTCCAGATGATTAAAATGTCATCAATGTAGCGGTAGTATGCCCGAGGCCTGATGGGGCAGGAGGACAAAAATTCGCTTTCAAGCTTGGCCATGAAAAGATTTGCATACTGTGGAGCCATTTTACTTCCCATAGCTGTGCCAGTCTCCTGAAGATAGATCTTGTTGTCAAATTCGAAGTAATTGTGGGTGAGGATGAATTTTGTGAGTTTCACCACAGAATCAGCATCATTCCCGGTGTTTCCCATGAAGACTTTGCAGGCATTTAATCCATCCTGGTGTGGGATATTAGAGTACAAAGATTCCACATCCATGGTGGCCAGGATGGTTCCTTCTGGTAGGGGACCTATTGCTGCTAGTTTATTCAGTAGGTCAGTTGTGTCCTGAATGTAGCTGGGTGTATCCTTTACCAGGGTTTAAGAACACCCTCTACCCATCCAGATACTTGCTCAGTAAGGGTGTCCACACATGAAATAATCGGCCTCCCTGGATTTCCGGCTTTGTGGATTTTGGGAAGCATGTAGAATGTCCCTGTTCTTGGACTTTCTGGTATCAGGTCATCAGCTCTTATGGATTTGTCAGACAGACAAGATACCAACTTGCTTAGTTCCTTGTAATAGTCCTGTGTAGGGTCCGACTCCAGTTTTCTGTAGTAGCGTGTGTCCGTAAGTTGTCTGTTTGCTTCCTTCATATAGTCTGATGTGTTCATCATGACTATTGCACCTCCCTTGTCAGCAGGTTTAATGATGATTTCTTTGTTGGTTTTCAGAGACTGTATGGCCTTTCTCTCCTGGGCACTGATGTTGGAGGCTTGTCTCTTGTTGGTGGCTATGATGGTGGATTTTATCAAATGTCTGAATGAGTCTATATATTTATCCAAATGAGGGTTACGTCCAGGTGGAGGTGTCCAGTCTGACCTCTTCTTGGTTATTGGGATCCCTCTTCCTTCAGTCCGAGTGTTATCTGAATCTTCTGTATCATTGAAGTATTCCCTCAGGCGCAGTCTCCTGAAAAAATGTTCCATATCACTGCAGAGTTCGGTTTTATCCAGGGCCTTAGTAGGACAAAATGAGAGTCCTCTAGAAAGCACGGCAAGCTCCACTTTGCTGGGTTTGTAATCTGAGAGATTGATGACACAGTTAGATGCTTTTGTGTCTGGAATGGAGTGGTTGTCAGAGTTGTCAGGTTTTGGTTTTGTTTTGTATCTGTTTGTATAGAGTCCGGAATGGAGGCGCAATCTGTGTAGTTTCTTTTCCTTGTTTTGAATCAGAAAGGTCCGTAGTTTGTTGTAGTATTGTTGTAATTTTTGCTCTGTGCTTTCTGTAAGTGTTTTCCTCAGAGTTTCCAATTGTCCTTGGACTTTACTCCTTATGCTGTAGCAGACATGCAAAAGATGGTTCCTTAGTCTTTCAGAAGTCCTGTGACAAAGGTTTTGTGCATAATGGGTATTGTAGGTGTGAAGAATTGGGTTTGTAATCCAGAGTCCTTTGGGAATTAGATTCTCCTTTTTGCATTTAGATAAGAAAAAAATGTCGCTGTCCATTTGTGCACGTTTCTTCAGAAGTGGTTTCAGTTCCATAAAGATGCGGTACATTCTGGTATCCTCCATTTTGATATAGGAAAGATGTGTATCTTCGTACCGTGTTAGCCAGTAGATAGAAAAATATTCAGACTTGAGAGTCCTCAGTGGTTGATACCTTTTAATGGCTAACTGAAAAGATGGTAACAAATTGCAAGCTTTCGAGACTACTCAGGTCTCTTCATCAGGCATAGACTAATACAACATCTGAAGAATCACATATTTATACACAAAATAGCACAGAAAAAATGCAATAGGTAGGACAAGTGACATGAAGCAGAACTGTCATTATGGCAGAGGGATTAACATAAATATGACTAGTTCATAGATAAGGAGTGAAGGTTTTATTACCCTCTGATTGGGGTCTGGTATTGTGTTGTGATGACCCTAAAAGGTCAGGGAGGCAGATTCCTTAATTGTTGTAGAACGACATAAAACTCTGGGATATATTCATCCCAGCACTAAGAGTGTCAAAGGTCATCATAAGTTTATATTCCCAGACTTTTCTATCCTTCTCAGATTTGAAGTTAGATTTTAATACAAGTAATTCCATATCTGTCATGCTATGACCGGGCATACAAAAGTGTTTGGCCACAGGTAAATCCATTCTTTTTTCTCTTATCGTGTGGCGATGAGAATTCATCCTTGTTTTCAGTTTTTGCCCGATCTCCCCCACATACAGACCCCCAGTTGGACATTTAGTACATATAATTAGGTACACCACATTAGATGTGATGCAGCTGAAAGTACCTGGTATCTTGTAGTCCTGATGGGAGTTGGGGATCTTTATCCTGTCCGTGGTCATTATAGATGTACAGGTCTTGCATTTCTTTTGTCTGCAAGGAAAGGTTCCTGCAGCTGTTGGGGAGGACAGGGAGCTTCTGACAATGATGCTTCTTAGATTTGGGGGCTGCCTAAAACATAGTAGTGGGGGGTCTGGAAATATGGATTGTAATCGGGCATCTTTTTGTAGTAAAGGTTGTAGTTTCCGTGCAGCTCCCCTTAGCATCTCCAGACTTGGATTGTAGGTGACCACTAGAGGCACCCGGTTATTTTCTTCTTTAGCTTTCCTTGCAGACAAAAGAAATGCAAGACCTGTACATCTATCACAGTTCATCTTATAGACACTGTTCAATAGATATCTAGCTTAATAAGGTTTGTTCTAGAGCTTCCAAGTGGTTGGTGCTTCAGTCAGGTGAATGTAACTTCTGAACCTTCAGAAGGTCCTTTCTATTACAATACGATTACCTCTTATAGGATTGTGGTCATACTTTTCTTTTACCTGTAGTCACATGGTTGGTTTCTCTTGTGAATACCTGTGGTCCCCTTCACCTGATTGCCATAGATTAAACATGCTGTTTCACCTGCTAATCCTTTTATATTGCAGAGTTAATTTAACTTGACTGAAGCACAAACAGCTTGGAAGCTCTAGAACAAACCTTACTAAGCTAGATATGTATTAAACAGCATCTATAAGATGAACTGTTATGTCTATATACAGTATATTATTGATTTGTGTTGCAGCCACGTTGAGAAGCCTTTTGTATGCAAAATATTGTCTTAGTATTATTTTCTTGCATTTTTGTATACTTGTTGATTTGTTCCTTATGTTGTATTTCTAGCTAATAACCTTGATAAAAGTCGGGTAGGCCGAAACGTTGGCATAATTTCTGTCTCTCATTGGTCGGTCCAATAAAAGTTAGCTGTTCAAAAGAGTTTAATTTTGCTCTCTTTTGTGCTGAAGGTATTTTTTATATATATACACTGTGTTCCAAATTATTTTGCAAATAATATTTTCTCAGATTTTCCCAAATTACCTATATGAATTGCAGTCATTGTAATTTTCCAGTCAAATAACTATTAGAGTACAATTGAAAGGTTTTTGTAAAAACTGCCTATGATAACAGTATATTTTTTAAAAAATAAAACACTCAAACTGCACTCAAAATGCATGTTCCAAATTATTATGCACAGCAGAGTTTTCAACATTTTCATTTTAATAAAGAACAAAAAAATGGTCATTTTTGAAATTATAAGCATTAGCAGGTTATTACAAACTGAAATCAAACAGTTTTAAACTCAAAACTTTATTCTAGGTGATGTTACATTTGCACATAGGACCCCTTGTTCGAAAGGAGCTTCTGAACTCTCTCGTCCATTGAATTTGTCAGGTTTTGGATGGCTTCTACTTCAATTGTTTTGCATGAGGACAGAATACCCTCCCAGAGCTGTTGCTTAGATGTGAACTGCCTCCCGCCATCATAGACACTCCTTTTGATGATGCTCCAGAGGTTCTCAATGGGGTTGAGGTCAGGGGAGCATGGGGGCCACACCATAAGTTTGTCCCCTTTTATACCCATAGCAGCCAGAGATGCAGATGTGTTATGTGCAGCATGAGACGGTGCATTATCATGCATGAAAATGATCTTGCTGCGGAATGCACGGTTCTTCTTCTTGAACCATGGCAAAAAGTGCTGTTTGAGAAACTCAACATACACTATGGAGTTCATCTTTACCCCTTCAGGGATCCTAAAGGGGCCGACAATCTCTGTCCCCATGATTCCAGCCCAAAACATTACTCCACCTCCTCCTTGTTGGCGCCGTAGCCATGTTTGCATGCAGTGTCCATCAACCAGCCAGCCTCCACTCCATCCATCTGGACCATCGAGCGTTGCACGGCACTCATTGGTGAACAAAACAGTTTTGAAGTCAGTCTTCATGTATTGTTTGGGCCACTGGAGCCGTTTCTGCTTGTGTGCAGTGGATAGAGGAGGTCGACAGGATGGCTTACGCACACCTGCAACCTCTGAAGGACCCTGTATCTTGTTGTTCGGGGGACGCTGGAGGCACCAGCAGCTTCAAAAACTTGTCTGCTGCTATGACAAGGCTTTTTTGCCGCTGCTCTTTTAACCTGACGTAATTGCCTGTAGGAAAGAGTCCTCAATTTTCCCTTATCAGCACGCACACGTGTGTACTGTGAATCAGCTACATACTTCTTGATTGTGCGATGATCACGATGAAGTGTCTTGGCAATGTTGATTGTAGTCATGCCTTGACCTAAACACTCCACAATTTGTTGCGTCTCAACAGCCGACACATCCTTTTTCTTTCCCATTTTGGCAGAAAATGTAGGCTGCTTAATAATGTGGGACAGCCTTCATAAGTAGTCTTGCCTTTCATTGGACACACCTGCCAAACTAATTAGCACAGGTGTCTGCAATTGCTTACAGTGATATAAAGAGCCCTGACACACATCACCATCAATGAGTTTAACTGACAAACAAAAAAATTCTTAACTTTTCACTCCTAAACAATTTTTGCATAATAATTTGGAACACAGTGTATATACTAGCCCTAATAATAAATTCATAGTAAATTATCACTTGCAAAGATACTAACAAAGAAGAAAGAACTTATCTTTGGTGAGCGTAAAACCCAACAAGTATCTAAGTCTCTTCAAATTTACCACAAAGAATGATATCAGCAATGAAGAAAAAGCTTATTTTTGATAAGCATAATTCCCCGTAAGTCTCTAAGTCTGGATAATTTACTATGTATTTATTAATAAGGCTATTATAGGGTCATCTCTAGGGATAGCCTATGCTGAATGGGGAGCACGATTATAGATGCTTATTAGGGTTCTAACCTCTATGGTGAGGTAGGGCATCAGATATTTCATGGGTAATATTAGGATAGACTGTAATATTGGACTCCATGCCAGGTTTCCTAGACTGCTCTATTTAGATCTTTGTGCTAGGGCCTGCGGAACGCACCTAAAAAGATATTAAGGAGAGGTGCGTTCGCAGCCTGGGGTCCACCGTGCAGGCAGAGCCTGCTGCTAGTGAAATGGCGCAAATAGGCAGTATGAGTGAGCTCTGTTATCCCGCAGAGTCGCAGATGTAAATGCCGTAGCACTATATGGCGGTATAAGCGAACTCTGTTAGACCACAGATTCGCTAACTAAAATGCTGTGGTGCTATATGGCGGTATAAGCGAACTCTGTTACTTCACAGAGCCGCTGTGAAAAAGACTGTGTCCTGTCAGACTCACAGGCGACACAGATGACTGCTAAGCGATTGCAGTCTGTGGTCATGCCATGAACACAACAAACTCCTCACCGGAGGTGCCGGTATACTAGGGGCTTATTTCAGCCAGAGCCCTGAATCCAAACACACAAACTCCTCACTGGAGGTGCCGGTATTCTAGGGGCCTATTTCAGCCGAGTCCCTAATCACATGCATAAGACCACACTGGCGCAAGCACATAACAGATATGATACTAGCGCACGGCCATGCGGTCATGCAAGCTTTTTATAGCAGCAAGAACTGCAGGACCTTCCAGAAAGGACCAATGGAAGCCTGCCCCAGAACTCGAGCAGCTTCAGGACCTTCCTGGAGGACCAATGGGAGTCGCTGCAGTAGCCGAGCATGTGACCCCTGATATCATATGAGAGATCTTACCCTGGCATGCTCAGAAGGAAACACACAGGACTTAGTCCCAAATATGTCTACTCGCCGCTGACCTGCACTGGTTACAATAGCAGGAGCTGGAGAGGCAGCAGTCATCCTCTGCACAGTATTAGACAGGGCGAGACGCTGGGACCGACGTCTCTGCTGAGCAGACTCCACTGCAGCCGGAGACGAATGGGGGACCGCAGCGGGGATGGCTCGAGATTCCCTTTGTGCAGAAGCGGGAACTCGACCCCTAACACTTTGCTCCACAATTTAGCCTAACTTGTATGGTGATAATACACCAACTTTTGCTATGATTATGACCTTCAAATAACTTTTATGGTCAAGTACTAGTGTTATTTTCTTATTGGGAATTATCCAAACTCAGTATTTGTTTTAGGTGCCTCTTGATATATTTTTTCTGATATGGGGATGTTTTTAATAATAATCACATAAAATTTTTTAATTTTAATGTTATGTAGGCTGGTAGGTTCTATGATACAGAATGTTTGGGTTGGAAGTCCCACTGCTGCACAGGAGGAGTCTCGAACCAGTCCCGCTAGCAGTCTCCCATTCATCTCCGTCCGCAGCGGAGCCTGCTGAGCTTAGACGTCAATCCCAGCATCTTGCCCAGTCTAACAGTGCTGCTCCTCCAGACTCTGCTATTGTGGCCAGTACTGGTTAGCGGCGAGCAGGCGTCTTTTGGACAAAGTTCTTGTTTTCCCCTTCTGAGCATGCCCAGAGTGAGATCTCTCATTGGAGATCAGGGGTCACATGCTCAGGTACTGCAGCAGCTCCTATTGGTCCGCCAGGAAGGTCCTGTGACTACTGGTGTTCTGGAACAAGTTTCATTGGTCCTTGTTTCTGGCAGGTCCTGTAGCTGTTACTATAAAAGGGTAGCATGGCTGGGCCGCCATGCCCTAGTATCAATCTTTATATGCTATGCACCAGTGTGGTCATGCGTGTGTGTGGTTAGGGCCCGGCTGAAATAAGCCCCTAGAATACCGACTTAATCGGTGAGGAGTTTGGTATGCTAGCTGGTCAGGGTCGGTGTCTTAGATGCCCTAGATTACCGGCATAACCGGTGAGGAGTTTGATTGCCGTATTCAGGGTCTGGCGTTCAGACGCCATAGATTGCGGGTGACTCCCGCGAGGACATTAGCGCATGATCACGTTCTATGTTCGCCTAGCAGTTAACTGTGTACCTGGGTGCCTGACATGACACAGAAGTTTTTCTCAGCGGCTCTGTGACGTAACAGGGTTCGCTTTCAACGCTAGACAGCGCCCTAGCGTGTTTATTTTGCGACTCAGTTGTGTTAAGTGAGTTCACACACATCACCATATAGCGCTGCGGCACCCCTTCTAGCGGCTCTGTGGATTAACAGAGTTCGCACATATTGCCACAGCGCGTTACAGCGTTTATTTTGGCGACTCTGCGGGATAACAGAGTTCGCTTCTTGCGCCATTTTACTAGCAGCAGGCTCCGCCTGCACGGTGGACCCCGGGCTGCGAACGCACCTCTCTACATCATATATTTGGTGCGTTCCGCAGACCCTAACACAGTATATTGTTTATTGATGATATGTTAGAATTTATTTAGCCCATTATTTAAATAATAAATGGTAGTCAATAATAGATGATAGATGGTAGATTTAAGTAGATATCTAGTACATTTCTCCTTCTGGTGGCTCCGGCCCCTCTCAACAGTACACATGTGCATGTCGTCACTAAAATAGAGTAACTTATATGCTCTTTTACTCCATAATTCCCAAAAACATTAAGTTTTGACATTGAATGGTTTATATTTTAAAACACAGCTGGCAGCTTCATAATGACGTGCTGATGGTTTACAATCCCAAAACCTAGTAAAGGGATTCCATTAAACCATGGCATACATATGATTACGTTTCATACAAATATGTATGGTATACAATTTTTTTTAGAGTTTATTATGTATTTAGTTTTAGCTTTATTTGTTATTTCAATATCTTAATGTGAATCTTTCACTTCAACAGTGATCAGTTATCATATGAAAACCATATGGTACATAAAAGGAAGATTTTGAACCCATTGTGTAGAACAATTTATCTTCAGTCAGTTTACCAGATGGAGAGGAGTTGACATCTTTAATGATGAATACATAAAAACGACACAAGTAAATCAATAAAAATGATACATTATTATTCACTTTGCCACATCTCAGGGGTTATTTATGACAAACAATAAATATGAGTTTTGTGGTCACGCTTGTAACTACATTCAAACCCAATCATTTTTAATTACAGTACTCTACAATCATTTAATTTGGACTATAGTACTTAATTAAAAATTAATATTAGGGGGATAATGTCATGTGAATGTCAGCAGATCTAAAAGGAAGCAGTGACTTAGTTTAAAATACTTGGTAAATTTAAGAAGCTCTCCCATTAAACTTTTTGGGGGCAAAACTGTGTAAATGTATATGCATGTAGAACAAGTGTATAAATATAGTTATTGATCACCATTTATCAGTTGCAAAAACTCAGTTTTCCAGTTCCATTCAGGTCCTCTTCTGGGTCACATAATGACCATTCTGTTTACTTGCTGTTTCACACCTGCGATTATGTGTGAGCGAGAAGTCGCTATGAAAATATAAACCTATGCAATTTCTTTTTTGATGTTCTATAAAATGACATTGTAAAAGAGACTTGCATTGTTAAAGAGACCATTCTGATTCAGACAGAACTTAAGTCATGTGAAGAAGACGGGAGCAGCACTGAGCTCCAAAGAAAGTGGCGATCAATGAATATATCAATACACCTACAGTACACTACATATAGTTTCAGACAGGTATAGCTCATAAAAATGTTAATTGGAGTGCTTCTTTAATGATGGTATATAGACCACCTTTTTTTTGTCAAAACCTACTGCTACGTTCATACTCACATTGGGCACAGAACTGACCCACAGAGTTTCAATGATCCATACTAGTGATAAGTGAGCATGCTTGGCATTGAGCATTAGTGCGCATAGGCATGCTTGTTACTCTGCCGAGTACCGAGAGTGCTCAAGCGTGATGCTCAAATCTCTGGCCCACATGTTTTGCAGCTGTTAGACAGCTGATCAACATGCGGGGATTGCCTGCCATACACAGTAAAGCAGTAACCATGTTGGCTACTGGCATTACTGTGATTGGCAAGCTGCATTGCGTCAGCGGAGCTATCTAAGACCGGGTGACCCAATGCTCGGCCCACTGTCCACCTCTGAAATCAGAGGATAAAATGAATATTCACTGCTTCATCCGCCGAGAGATGGGCAAGGGAAGTAGTGAATATTCATTAAGCATTTACCTCTGCTTAACTGGCAGATGAGTTATTAAAAACAAATAAGCACATAATGTCATTTATTTAAAAAAAACACCACCCTACAACTTCCCTCATTTATGCATTTATTAGAAAGTAAATGTCCCTTTTTGGTCTGACATAGTCCAAGGCACCACAGTCATTGCTCCGACGTCTGTAGCATATGAAGCTTCGTTCACAGAACGAAGCTTGATATGCTGTAGCAGCCGCTGATGGTTCTCACGCTGAGTGTATCATGAGAGCTAGCTAATGTGATGAGCGGTGACGTCAGGAAGGTTACCACCAGTCACAGACACTTTGACAGATGGTAACTAGTGATGAGCGAATGTGCTCGCCACAACTCGTTACTCGCCCGAGTATCACGGTACTCGGTGTATTCGGCAGGCACCGAGCATTTCTGGGATTACTCGACGGAACTCGGGTCTCCACTCAGCTTTTTTGGCGGACTTTACAGACCCAGCCACGATGCAGGGATTGTCTGCCAGGCAATGAAACGCAGCAGCCATTTTTGTTGTGGTCGTGCAGTGATTGGCTGGCTGCACAGCATCATCAGGGGTATAAGAGATCGGACGCCACCCAGCTCGGCGCATTCAGCTCCGGATTGAGATACTGTAGGGAGAGCTGCTGCCGATATAGGGTCAGAATTAGGGATTTATTAGTTAGTGTGGGGTCTACCTTCCTAAACTACTCAAATCCAGCTGAACCAACAGTACTTCTAAGGACTTATTCCGGAGTATATAGGTTCCAGTGTTAGGTAGGCAGGGTAGTGTACATCGCTCTATACACATCAGTGCAAGGCCTGCAGGCACTGTATGTGTGTATATCATTGCATACATCAAGAGGGTCCATTCCCTTCCTGTGATCTGGTGCTGCTGCTGCTACCTGTAGGATATAATGGCCATATATAGCTAGCCCCAGGTGTAATTGGAATACAGGACACACATTTTTTGGTGTGGTATCTCCGTGCCAGCTCATATCTGTGCGTGCTCAAAATTTGGCCAGTTTACGGCGGTTTACTTTTTTGTCTTTGGTGTCACTGTACTTATATACAGCAGTATTTACCCCTCAATAAAAGAAAAAAATCACACATTTGTCATAGTGGTACCTCTGTGCCAGCTGATACCTGTGCATGCTCAAAGTTTGGACAGTTTACGGCAGTTTTCTTTTTTTGTCCTGGCTGTCACTGTACTTACATACAGCAGTATTTAGCAATAAAATAAAAAAAAACAGGCCACACATTTTTTGGTGTGGTATCTCCACGGCAGCTCATATCTGTGTGTGCTCAAAGTTTGGCCAGTTTAGGCCAGTTTTCCTTTTTTGTCCTGAGTGTGACAGTACTGATATACAGCGCTAGTTAGCCCAAAAATAAAAACAAAAAAAATTTGTCGTAGTGGCATCTCCGTGCCAGCTCATATCTCTGCGTGCTCAAAGTTTGGCCAGTTTAGGCCGGTTTTCCTTTTTTTGTCCTGGGTGTCACAGTCCTGATATACAGCACTAGTTAGCCCAAAAATTAAAAAAAACAGGGCACACCTTTGTCGTAATGGTATCGCCGTGCCAGCTGATATCTGTGCATGTTCAAACTTTGGCCAGTTTAGGCCGGTTCACCTTTTTTTGTCCTGGGTATCACAGTACTGATATACAGCACTAGTTAGCCCAAAAATAAAAAAAAACAGGGCACACATTTGTCATAGTGGTATCGCCGTGCCAGCTGATATCTGTGCATGTTCAAACTTTGGCCAGTTTAGGCCGGTTTTCCTTTTTTTGTCCTGGGTGTCACAGTACTGATACACAGCACTAGTTAGACCAAAAATAAAAACAAAAAAAACATTTGTAGTAGTGGTATCTCTGTGCCAGCACATATCTGTGTGTGTTCAAAGTTTGGCCAGTTTAGGCCAAAACATTGTATTTTTTTGCAGTCTGC
>JARQOD010000002.1:207370540-207539074 GCA_033576555.1 Oophaga sylvatica
CCCTTCCTGTGATCTGGTGCTGCTGCTGCTACCTGTAGGATATAATGGCCATATATAGCTAGCCCCAGGTGTAATTGGAATACAGGACACACATTTTTTGGTGTGGTATCTCCGTGCCAGCTCATATCTGTGCGTGCTCAAAATTTGGCCAGTTTACGGCGGTTTACCTTTTTGTCTTTGGTGTCACTGTACTTATATACAGCAGTATTTACCCCTCAATAAAAGAAAAAAATCACACATTTGTCATAGTGGTACCTCTGTGCCAGCTGATACCTGTGCATGCTCAAAGTTTGGACAGTTTACGGCAGTTTTCTTTTTTTGTCCTGGCTGTCACTGTACTTACATACAGCAGTATTTAGCAATAAAATAAAAAAAAACAGGCCACACATTTTTTGGTGTGGTATCTCCACGGCAGCTCATATCTGTGTGTGCTCAAAGTTTGGCCAGTTTAGGCCAGTTTTCCTTTTTTGTCCTGAGTGTGACAGTACTGATATACAGCGCTAGTTAGCCCAAAAATAAAACAAAAAAAAATTGTCGTAGTGGCATCTCCGTGCCAGCTCATATCTCTGCGTGCTCAAAGTTTGGCCAGTTTAGGCCGGTTTTCCTTTTTTTGTCCTGGGTGTCACAGTCCTGATATACAGCACTAGTTAGCCCAAAAATTAAAAAAAACAGGGCACACCTTTGTCGTAATGGTATCGCCGTGCCAGCTGATATCTGTGCATGTTCAAACTTTGGCCAGTTTAGGCCGGTTCACCTTTTTTTGTCCTGGGTATCACAGTACTGATATACAGCACTAGTTAGCCCAAAAATAAAAAAAAACAGGGCACACATTTGTCATAGTGGTATCGCCGTGCCAGCTGATATCTGTGCATGTTCAAACTTTGGCCAGTTTAGGCCGGTTTTCCTTTTTTTGTCCTGGGTGTCACAGTACTGATACACAGCACTAGTTAGACCAAAAATAAAAACAAAAAAAAACATTTGTAGTAGTGGTATCTCTGTGCCAGCACATATCTGTGTGTGTTCAAAGTTTGGCCAGTTTAGGCCAAAACATTGTATTTTTTTGCAGTCTGCTAACGTAATTATTAAATCTGATAAGGCCAAAAACATTTGCATCTAAAGTCCTGATAGGTAAAAGTGTGGTTTTCAAGCACACGTATCACATACAAGTTGACTCCCAAATCAACCTTTTGTAGTGAACATGTATAATATTCTATTCCATTTACAATGGGCAAGGCGCGTTCCAAGTGACGGGGAAGGGGACGTGATGGTGATGGTGCAGGCCGTGGACAAGCTGAAATTGGCCCACCGAAAACACTCACATCTTCTCTCTGGACCTTAGTGTCTGAAGTCCTAGGGGACCGCGGCAAGACTGCACTATTGAAGCCCGTGCAGTGTGAAAAGGTTGTTGATTGGATAGTGGATAATACTTCCAGTTACTTATCCATCACCACCAGCACCCTGTTTTCAACATGGTCAAGTCACAGTAGCCGTGAATCTGGACCTCATATTCCTTACCCTGATCCTCCTTCTTCCCACCATGCTGAGTGCCCTGAAACAACTGATCCCACACTCGGACACTCCGAAAAGCAGTTCAGTTTTCCATTTGGAGATTCGTGCCTCTCGCCCGCTCCATTAGAAGCGGGGCAAGATGATATTCCATGTAGCGATGCACAAATCTTTAAGCCGCCACGGTCACAAGAGGTGGACGTTGATGAGACACAATTGCCGGAAAGTCTGGAGGAGGACCAGGATGGGGAAGTGGAAGATGAGGTGGTGGATGATGCAGTAACAGACCCAGCCTGGCAGGAGGACATGCAGAGCAAGGACAGCAGCACACAGGGGGAGGTAGGCTTCACACCAATTCAGGCAGGAAGAAGCAGTGTGGTGGCCGCAGACAGAAGGCGGGCAACCGTTCCCCTAAACACCAACCTGACGGAAGTTGCCAGTCCAACTGTTAGGTCTTTCCGAGTCTGATTATTTTTCACTCTGCCGATAACCCCAAACAGGCCATTTGCAACACCTGTCATGCCAGCATCAGCAGGGGTATCAAAACTACCAGCCTTACCACCACTAGCATGATCAGGCACATAGCAGCAAAGTACCCGACTTGTGGGCCCAACCCCAGGCTCCAGGAACAGTGTCTGCGGATGACACCACTGCTTCTTCCATTGTTGTGGTGCAAGCCAATCCCCTGCCCACGGTGCATGCGAAGATGCCTCCTGCCCTGCACCTGCCGTTGACCACAGTCAAATAGCACCATCATCAAGCACATCCATGTCCTTGTCCCAGCGCAGCCTTCAGTTGTCCATACCCAGTCATTGGAACGTAAGCGGAAATATGCAGCCAACGTACCACAGGCCACAGTACTCAGTTCTCATATTTCTCATCTGCTTGCGGTCAAAATGTTGCTCTCGTCTGCTTGCGGTCGAAATGTTGCCTTTTAGGCTCGTGGAGACGGAAGCTTTCTGCAACCTGATGGCGGTGGCCGTCCCAAGGTACTCTGTCCCCAACCGCCACTATTTCCACTATTTCTCCTTTTGTGCCGTCCCGGCATTACACAAGCACATGTCCCACAACATTACCCGTGCCCTCAACAATGCAGTTACTGGGAAAGTATACCTAACCACAGTCACGTGGACAAGTGCTTGTGGCCAGGGACGTTACATCTCGCTGACGGCACACTGGGTTAACATAGTGGAAGCCAGGATCTAGTCAGACCTTGGGATGGAACACGTCCTCCCAACCCAAGGATTGCGGGCCCTACGTCAATCAGGGTTGCCCCCACTGTGTACAGATCCTGCACCTCCTCCTCCTCTTCAGCGTCCATGTCAGAAATGAGCACATCAGTCACAAGCGGGAAGCACTGTAGCCCTGCCAAAGCAAAGCGGCAACAGGCTGTGCTGAAGCTAATTTGCTTAGGTGACAAACCGCACAATGCTGAAGAGTTATTGACAGCTCTGAAAGAGCAGGCAGATGTGTGGCTGACACCGCTAAATCTCCAGCCAGGCATGGTTGTGTGTGACAATGGCAGGAACCTGGTGGCGGCTTTGAGTCGAGGCGAACTGACACACGTATTATGCCAGGCCCATGTGCTGTACCTCGTTGTTCAATGTTTTATAAAAAGCAATATGGAGCTGCCAGATCTGCTGGTTAAAGTACACCACCAGTGTGCACATTTTAGAAAGTCAGCTACAGCTTCAGTCGCCCTTGCAGTGCTTCAGCAGCGATTGCAGATTCCAGCTCACCGACTGGTGTGTGATGTCCCCACGCGTTGGAACTCTACCCTGCATATGTTAGAAAGGAGTTGTGAGCAGAAGCAGGCAGTTGTTGAATACCAGCATCAACAAGCCGTAGTTTGTCAGGTTTGACTCAACACATAAGACCTCAGGAGTGGACATGGATGTCAGACATATGTAGCATCCTCCAAAACTTTGAGGAGTCCACCAAGATGGTGAGCGACGATGACGCCACAATTAGCATCACCATCCCGCTCATATGCATTCTGAAAAGCTCTCTGATCACAATGAAAGAGGAGGCATAGCAGGCGGAGCATGAGGACTTGGATCAAGGAACCATACAGGGTGATAACACACAGCCTAGCCTCGTGTCATCCCAACGTGGATTGGTTGACAATGAGGAAGAGGAGGAGGAGGAAGTTAGTAATGCGGATGTCTGTCTGACACCTCTCCATTACTAACCTCAGGGCTTGGTATCAATACCTACTGTTGATATCAACCCCTAATCCCATTACCCCTATTGCCACTGCACCAGGGCAATCGGCAAGAATAGAGACAGGTCACCAGAATTGGCACAACTAATGTGATGTGCCAGTTCTGCGGCTGTTGAATGCTAGTATTTTTAGGCTAGGAAGAGGCCAACAACCATGGTCTTTCCCTGCCTGATAATATTTCCCCGCAGCTGTCTGCCTTGATTTACCTGGTTATTAAAAAATGCGGGGGATCCTAGACTCCTATCTCCTGGCAGCTGTGAGGCTCAGACACCTTAAAGGAGCCTTTAAAGGAGACTTCAAAGTTTCTGAAGTTGTGAACTTAGGTTAGAATGGTCCACAGCCTCCATGTGTCCAAGTAGCTTGGAACTCTAGTAACCTTAAAGTCTCCCTTAAACATTCCCTTAAGCTTTTCCTAGCCTCACAGCTGTAAGGTTACCAGAGTTCATAGCCACCGGGTCTTGCGGTATCTGTGAGGCTCGGAAACCTTAAGGAAGCCTTTAAGGGAGAATTTAAGGTTACTGGAGTTCCCAGATGGTGGAACACCTGGAGGCTGTAAACTAGGGTTACCAAAGGTGTTCCAGCTGCTGGGAGCTCCAGTAACCTTAAATTCTCCTTAAAGGCTCTCGGGACCCACAGTCGCTGGGTCACGCAGAGCACTGTCTTGCAGTTCAGCAGTCTGTGTGAACTGGCAGAATTGCCGTAGTACATCAAACTGCTGGACTGAGCGCTGCATGACATGGCGGCAGCACAGTCCAGCAGTCGGATGTACTACAATGATTCTGCCAAGTCATGCGGATTGCTGGACTGCCAGTCACGATGCTCCGCGAAATACAGGTGGCTGTTAAGTGATGAAACCTCACTGACATCACTAAGGTTACATCAGTTCATAGTCTGCCAGTCTCGTAGAACAATGTGCCCTGCAGTGGTGGCTGTGAAAGCCTATGGAGTGTTGTTGCATTCTATACGCTTCAGGCGATGTAGGACATCATTGGACTAGTTCAGAACTGCATTGGATTTTTTTTTCCTATAAATGAGAGAACGAGGGCAATTGTGTGGGAGTGTTTTTGTGAATAAATGATTTGTGTGTCTGGTTTTTACCTTTTTCTTACTGGGTTAGTAATGGGGATTTCTGACAGATGCCTCTCCATTACTAACTCCACGAGTTAAAGCCAGCTGTGATTTTTGACAAATCACAGCTGTCATCAACCCCAAATCCAATTACTCAGATTGCTATGACACCAGGATAATTGGGAAGTGCTCAAACGCATCTATTGTGATATGCCAGTTCTGTGGTGGGCTGTGGGCTGGTATTTTTAGGCTGGGAAAGGGCCAATAACCATGGACCATACCAGCCTGATAACATCAGCATGCAGTTGTCTGCTTTGCCTTAGCTGGTTATTAAAAAATAAGAGGGACCCCACGTCATTTTTTTAAATTATTTATTTATTGCTAAAAACGACAGGGAAATATGGTGAGAGATGGAGTTTTTATTTCTTCTCTTTTCTATATATGAGTCATTATACAGGAAAGAATGTTTCCTAAACTTTTCCTGTAAAATCTATTTTATTTTTGGTTTTGTATGTTTTATTGTCAGTCCGTAAAAGTGGCGTTATACTCTGACAACATTATTCTCAGCAGCGAACTGGGATTCAGAGATGTGTCCAGGAGTCTTCCCCATGGTGTTCTCATTCCATTTCGGTGGTGTTTTCATCCATTTCAGCGATTTTCCAGTCCCCAGACCTCCTGGTAGGACCTGCTGGAAAAATGCTTGAATTTCTCATTGACTTCCATTATGAGAACGTGAGCATTACGATTTGCTCAGTTCGATAAATGAATGCCTGAGCATTTTAGTGCTCACCCATCACTAATCCATACACACATACATTTTAAAAATAAATCCGTGTGCCCAATCTGTTAAGCTCAGAGCATGTCCTATTTTCATGTTTGCGGGTCAGGACCATTAATGTCAATGTGGATGTATTAAAAATGGAAGAAAAATGGATGAAATGCTGTTTACTTCAGTGTTCGATCCGCGTTTCATCCATTTTTAACAGATCTACTATTAAAAACAAATGAAAAAATAAATCAGGCAGTTTAACTCCTTCACTTTTTAAAATAAATAATAATCTTTATTTTTATATAGCGCTAACATATTCCGCAGCGCTTTACAGTTTGCACACATTATCGTCGCTGTCCCCGATGGGGCTCACAATCTAGATTCCCTATCAGTATGTTTTTGGAGTGTGGGAGGAAACCAGAGAACCCGGAGGAAACCCACGCAAACATGGGGAGAACATACAAACTCCTTGCAGATGTTGTCCTTGGTGGGACTCGAACCCAGGACTCCAGCGCTGCAGTGCTATCCACTGAGCCACCGTGTTGCCCCTAAATGAGAAATAAATGAGAAAAAACACATGCAGTACAGATAACATGGAAGTAAAATGGGTAATACCTGAGAAAAACGATCCATTTTACACAGATGTAAAGGAAGAAATGAATGTTATGAATGCAGCATAACTCAAAGTTTTTTAATTTCACAGGGAAAATTAATTCACAAACAAAGACTCATTTAACGAATCAGCTCCAGTCTCACACCATAGCATTTTTTAAATTGAACTCTAAGGCCAGCTTCTATAAGAGCACAAAACAAATGACAAATTGGCTTTTATAACAGATAATTGAAGGTGTGAGAACTTCTGTTTCTTCCTCTATAACTTTTTGTTGGCTTTATTATTACATCAGTTACTTTCCCCTTATTCCTCTCATAGCTTGGCACCAGAATTAGCTAAAACAGGCATTTTAGCAAAAAATTGGCAACAGTTTGGTAACAGATTATTCAGCAAATCTTACAGTAAAGGATCTCTCCTAAGCCTTAAGGTGGCAATACACAATATTTTATTGTTGGTTGAACTTGCCAGCTTTGAAGCTACTTATTGTAGTTGACCTCCCTGATGCCTAATGTTGGGGCAAAGTTGAGTCAGGTTGTTGGATTTCTACATGTTCAATTCTGCTTTTCCTCACTGGAGATAGTTACTAACAAAAATGATTGACAGACACTTGCTCCACTCGCCTCTCAAAGAGCACATTATACATGTACATATGGAGGTTTTCAGAACTGAAATAAATGGTCATTTTTATGCTCTGTAGCTTCCCATCTACAAGATTACATTAAAGTGGTTTTCCCTTGAACATAAGTATATTTTTATCAACAGATCTTGGAATAATAATAAGATCCACAATTTGATGTGTTTAAAAAAATATTCCTGTGTTGAGATAATCTTATAAATGTACCTCTGCTGTGTACTGTGTAATGGCTGTGTCTCACCATGCAGGAACATGGTTTGATCATACCACAGCTCCTGGGTGGGAGGGGCCAAAAGAATATACAGACAGGACAGCAAGGCATCACAGCTGATTCTTTCTTAGAGTTAAAACATTTTTTAAAAACAGGCAGGGAAATGTTTTACCTCACAAAAAGATTCAGCTGTGATTCTGTAATGTCTGTATACTCTATTTTGCTTCCTCCACTGTCCAGGAGCTGTGGTATGATCAGACCAGGGCAGCATGGTGGCTCAGTGGATAGCACTGCAGCCTTGCAGTGCTGGAGTCCTAGGTTCGAATCCCACCAAGGACAACATCAGCAAGGAGTTTGTATGTTCTCCCCATGTTTGCGTGTGTTTCCTCCGGTTTCCTCCCACATTCCAAAAACATACAGATAGGATCTAGATTGTGAGCCCCTTTGGGGACAGCGATGATAATGTGTGCAAACTGTAAAGCGCTGCGGAATATGTTAGCGCTATATAAAAATAAAGATTATTATTATGTTCCTGCACGGTCAGACACAGTCATTACACAGTACATAACAGGGGCACATTTATAAGATTTTCTCAGCACCAGAACATTTTATTTAAACACATCTAATTGTGGAAATTATTATTATTCCAAGATTTATTAATTAAAATATGCTTTTTTTAGTGGGACAACTCCTTTAAATTAAATGCAATAATTAAATATGACAACCTAGAAATGAAACATTAAGACCAATAGATTGTGTCAATTTTAATGTAAATCATTTCTAAAGGTCTAAAATTAAACACCTCCATCATCTAATGATCCCTGCCACTGCTCAGTGTTGCTGATTATGTCTCCCACTGACTACTTTGCTTTCCCTTCTGATGGGGACAGCATGTGAGTGCTGCAGCCTTGATCCATGTGCCACTATTACAGCTAGTGATTAGCCATGGTCACATTTCTATGCTATGAGAACAAGTCATGCAAAGTCATTTCGGGTGATAATAGCTGCACTGGCTGCAGTGGTTACATGCCCATCCCCTTCAAAAGAAGAATCAAAAAGATTGCTTAGGGATACAGGGAGTACTTTTGGGGAGCTGCAGTTGAGTATACATTTTTTCAATATTTAGACCATGCTTGCCCCAGTTTTAGGCCGGCGTTACACTGGCGAGTTTGATGCTAGTAAGTCGCACGACTTTCTCACATCAACCTCCGGCATGGCCGCCCGCTCTCGGACCCGAGTGTGCGGCTGCATAGAAATACATGCAGCCTCACACTCGGGTCCGAGAGCGGACGGCCGTGCCGGGTGTTGATGCGAGAAAGTCGTGCGACTTACTCGCATCAAACTCGCCAGTGTGACGCCGGCCTTAAGCTAAAAATGGTTAAGGAATCACTTTCATGGTTAAGCTTTTCACTTTATTACATACTTAATACTTATTGCTCAATGTAAAATAGTCACGATATTTCTTGGACAATGGTCTGACGCCTCTCACACAGCCAAACCAG
Organism: Oophaga sylvatica; assembly: GCA_033576555.1. Classification (NCBI taxonomy): domain Eukaryota; kingdom Metazoa; phylum Chordata; class Amphibia; order Anura; family Dendrobatidae; genus Oophaga; species Oophaga sylvatica. The sequence continues at coordinate 207,379,068 of JARQOD010000002.1, forward strand.
ATCTCCGCTTTGCACTGACGAGGGCTGAACCCGAAACACAGTGTCTGCAAATTGAGATTCTGGTTTGGCTATTATCCTAGGTCATGTGATAAGGCTCGTTGAAGGGTCGACATTGACTTTTAGGATTGCTACCTTCCAAAGGTGGCACTAGAGTTCTAGCTCTCTTCCTCTCTGAAGAGACAATTTGCATAATTAGCATATTTCCCAGAGGAGCATTGCGGCTTTAAGTCTCCTCATCTGCATGCTTAGCATGTTGATCTCCGCAAGGAGTGACGATATTTCTTGGACAATGGTCTGACGCCTCTCACACAGCCAAACCAGATCTCCGCTTTGCACTGACGAGGGGCTGAACCCCGAAACACAGTGTCTGCAAATTGAGATTCTGGTTTGGCTATTATCCTAGGTCATGTGATAAGGCTCGTTGAAGGGTCGACATTGACTTTTAGGATTGCTACCTTCCAAAAGGTGGCACTAGAGTTCTAGCTCTCTTCCTCTCTGAAGAGACAATTTGCATAATTAGCATATTTCCCAGAGGAGCATTGCGGCTTTAAGTCTCCTCATCTGCATGCTTAGCATGTTGATCTCCGCAAGGAGTGACGATATTTCTTGGACAATGGTCTGACGCCTCTCACACAGCCAAACCAGATCTCCGCTTTGCACTGACGAGGGCTGAACCCCGAAACACAGTGTCTGCAAATTGAGATTCTGGTTTGGCTATTATCCTAGGTCATGTGATAAGGCTCGTTGAAGGGTCGACATTGACTTTTAGGATTGATTGCTCTATACACAGATTATAGGAATGTGCACAACTCCTACACTTACAGAAACTGTCACAAATGAAGTAGAAAAGATAGAATGCCCAAAGTTATTGCATTATTTCCAGAGGTTATGAAATGTCTTCATATTTTAAGAAAGGGAATTGCTGGGGACGTTGGCTTGTCCTAACAGAGGATAAATCCATTGTGTTTGCTTTCTATTAAAATGTGCAGTTACCTAAGGCAACCAATTTGCAATTAACTTAGATCAATGACAATGTGTAAGTTAGTCAATAAGAGCTAATGCCTCATTGACCACTTTGGATGTTTAATTGTGTTTGCATTTCTTTTCTCATAGCTTAAACTACTCTAAAGTATAATGCATTTAAGTAGCAGAAGCATTTATACTTAATATTACTGCTATTCTATGTATGGTATATTACATTATACAAATTTTCTGCTATATACAGTATATAGTATATATTTTCATGAGCAATGCAATTGGCATGTAATAATGCTCCTGTGGAGATACAAAATCAGTGGGTGCTCTTGTCCGCCTGCCCAGCTGTCTTTCGAAAGACTGCATAGACCAGGGCTCATACCACTGAACAACTTTTCTCTCTTCCCGTGGGCAGAATACTACTCAGACAACAAAGGATGAGGGTAAAAGAGTGTGGCAATAATTTATTGAATCACCAACAAACAATACCATATAGAATAGTCCCATCAAAATTCCCAAGATGGTTCAAGATGACGCATATTACAGAGTCTCACCCTTCCACTGACTCACCGGGATTAGAGCTGCTTCCAATGCCGTCTACCCCCAACAGCAGCCCTGCTCTATGTAAGAGATATGCTCACCTGCTATGAGGTCCGACTGCTGGGCGGTGCTCATAGCTATCTGGCTGTAACAACCACAGGGGTCTCCTGCTGACCCCGGGTTGTCGTGCCAACCCACTGGCGACCCGCTATCAAGTGACACGGGCGCCAATGGGAGGAAGTAATGACACGCTTCCTGCACATGCATATTAAATGCCACTGTCAGAGGTTGACAGCGGCATTTAACATGTTCACAGCCATGTGTGAGTCGTGATTCCACCCGCTGCTGTTTCAGGGACATGTCAGCTGTTCAGATCAGCTGTCATGTGCCGGAAAAGGTGCGGACTCATCAAGGGAGGTGTCCAATGACGGACTCTGTCCATCATTGGACATTAAGGGGTTAAAGTGAAACCTCAAAAAACTAAAAGTTTTGCATTTTTTCATTGTTTTACCCCACTTCCAATTTTTTTTCCTGTTGTTCAGTACATTATATAATAAAATGAATAGTGTAATTCAAAACTACAACTTGTCCCCCCAAAAAAAATCCAATCTCTCATTTGGCCATGTTGATGAAAACAAAAACAATAATGCTCACAGAAAAAATTCCTCAGTGAAAGCAAAAAAATTAAAGATGACTCAAACGGAAAGAGTTAAGATTAGAACTATTCAGTAATAATAAGACAGACTCTCTTTTCCATACACAATACTGTTTTATGGTTATGAAATCTATTGACGTACAGATTGATTACTTCTTTATTTCAAGAGGAGGCAGAGATAGCAATAATGTGCAGGCATTGTTTCTTGTACCGCAGATTGAATTGCCAAAGAACAATACAGCATGCACATTATTAATAGTGGAAAGAGATGTATTGTTTCTTTGTACATGAATAATACAACTTTTAAATGGAAAGTACAAAATTACATTTTGGCCTTGAGGCCATTTGTAGTATTACCTGCTTTTGCGTAAGCCATTAGATACTTTGACAAGTTCTACTTTTATTTAAAAAAAATGTTCATTATATAAAACAGAGAAACTGCGGTAACAAAATCGTCATTAATTCAGTTCTTTAAAAAAAACAATGCCAGGTCAAAAAAGCAATATTACCTGTAATTAGTTATACTTTACAGCAGTGCCTAACTTTTTCTTGACGTGACTTTTTTCTCAATTCCTCTGTGATATATTATCCGATGACAGCTCAGAAATGTTAATACATGCTAAGAACGTGTTCACTAATAGTTCTTTGATTCAGACTGTGACAGAGCTGCCCCATAATTCCATAAACATAAGGCACGCTAATCCCTTTAGTTGACGGATTATTAAATGGGCAGCCTCAATGAGTAATTGAGTTTTTCAGCTAATACTTTGCTTGGAATTTAAATGAAGAACGACTTGATATTTATGCTTTTGCACTTCTGCAGCTCTCGTAATTGATTTCTTATGAAATAACCTGTAGCATTGTTGACATTTTGCAGTTATGCGAACAATGTCTTTATCCGCAGCTGGAAAAAAATTGTATTAAAGTACTTGTTTTATAAAATAGAAACTTTAAAATAGGTATTTTACTGATGAAAAAAGTATACTTGACTAAAAGTAACAATAATTTTGTGAGGTTGTTATTGTACATAAACACACTGTATATTCTATATGGACAAAAGTATTGGGAAACCCCTTTTAATGAATTCCGTTTTTTCAATTAGTCCCATTGGCATAGAATTATAAAATTCAGCTCCTTGCCCCATAGTTTGCCCTTTTAAACATATGTGAAAAAATAAATAGTTCTACAGTGAAATTGAATGTGATACTTTAATAGGATGTTGCCGTTGAAAGGAGTCAGTTTGTGACATTTCTTCCATTGTTAACGTTCTACAATCAACTATGAGTGGTATTATTGAAAAGTGGACATTTATAGAAGCAACTTAGTCATGAAGTGTCAGACCATGTAAAGTTATAGCACAGGGTCACCAAGTGCTGAGCAGCATAGTACATACCAGACAAACCATCAACATTTTGCTGGCTTAATAACTGTAGAATAACTGTAGAATTTCAATCCTTTTCTGGCAATAACATTGGCAGAAAAAAATTGGACATTGGGAGATTCAATGCATGGGTTTCCATGACTGGGCATCTGTCTGTAAGTTTTAGATCACCAATCACAATAGCAAGCGTCAAGTAGAGTAGTGTAAAGCACATTGGCACTGGACTCTAAAGCCATGGAAATGTGTTCTGTGGAGTTATAAATCACACATCTCAATCTGGAAGTCTCATACATGAGTCTTGAGTAGGCAAATCCGAGAAGACCATTACCTGCTTGACAGCATTGTGCCAAATGTAGAGTTTGGATAAGGAAGGATGATGCTATGCTGGGGGTTTTTCTCGGGGTTGGCCTACGCCCTTTAGTTCTAATGAAAAGAAATCTTAAAACTTCGCTATACCTAGACATTTTGGACAAATGTATGCTTCCAACTTTAAGCAGTTGGAGAAGACCCTTTTCTGTTCCAGTGTGACAGTGTATTAGAGTAAAGTCCATAAAGGCATGGGTGGGTAAATTTGATGTGTAAGAAACTGAGTACTCGCAGAGAGCCCTGACCTCAATCAGAACACCTTTGGGATGAAATAATTAGAGATTTTGAGCTAGGCCTTCTTTTTCAACATAAATTTCTGACTTATAAAATGCTTTTCTGGGTGTGCAGGTAAAAATTCCCATAGACAAATTTCAAAATCTTGTAGAAAACTGTCCCGGAAGAGCATAGCTGTTTTATTTGCTATAGAGGAACCAACTCCATATTAATATCTATGGATTTACATTGAGATGTCATAAAAGCTCCTGAAGGTGTAAAATGTAGGTGTGCCAGTACTTTTGTCGATATAGTGTGTAGTCGAAGTGTACATTATAAATTAATTCAGTACTGTAGTTCATATTTCACAACATGATATAATAAACTATAACTTTAGACAAATAAGATTGTATTCAATTATATATCAGCAAAAAGATTTTATCAAGATCTGTATCAGTTAATTTGGCCAATCTCTCAAACTAAGAGCACAAATGTAAGAAACTTGTAAATTCAGTGTTTCAGCAAAGAAAATACATCAAGTTTCTCTAATGAAAGTATGGATGGATTCTCCTGGGAAAGCTAGATGGATTGAACAAACTATCTCCCCTGTTGTTGAAGATAAATGACGCTGTCATTCAGACTTCCTCTAGCCATGGTTGGAATTGGCATTAAAATGCCTGGTTTCTCAAGGTTGCAGAACAATCCTACATCCTCAGAAGTCCCGCTACTCCATAATATCAGTGTGCTATTTAATCATAATTAAATACCGTACTTTCTTGTTGTTGTGTTATATGGACACCACACTTGCCCTTAATTTAATTGAATATCATTAATTTTGCTTAAAATAATTATTTAACACTTATAAAGAATATGTAGAAAATGTCTGATAAAATATTCCACTATGCACACTATATTTAGTTGGATTTATTTAGGAATTTTTGTGTATTAATGTATACCTAGAACTTGGCTAGAAGTTGTGAAATGTAATGTATCATGAGCTTAGCTGCATTATTTTAAAATAGACAACTGCATCTTGCTCCCAATATACAGAGAAATCAGAGTTACTTGTATAAAATGTGAAGGCTGTGAGACCCCATGTTCATCTGTTTACCCCACTTGTTATCCAAACTTGGCATTGTGACATTATAATAAGAAATATTCCTTTGTAAAACTGAGGCCATAGATTCTGATCTGGGAACTGTGAGCATCAGGATTTATTTTCATCTTATTTTAAGTGTAATTCTTTTTTTCTTTCTTTTCAAGCATACCTTAGATGTGCTGCATTTTCATTAAAATGTCTCCAACATTTACAGTTTTTGCACAGATGCTGATATACCTTGATAGACACTCTTGAGTTCAGGCAAACTGCTACAGCTTCTTGGAAATTAGCATTGGGAAATAAATTAGCATTTTCGTTGCTAATTGTCCACTTTTATCTTCATAAGATGTATTAATTACATGTAATTAAATTGTAGCACTTAAATTTTTATTAATTTTTTATTCTTTATACAAACTGTTTTAAACTCTTCAATTTATTGTGATGGATATTCGAGACTTTGCATTTCACTCTGATCTTTTTTTTTAATTTTATAAATATGGTTTTCCTCTTCTATTAAATTTTGTTCATTCTGAATCTTGTCATCATTCAAGATGGTCACTTTGGTGTACATGCTCGGGTCCGCAGCACAATTCTAGTGCATAGTAATGACAGAAATTCTGCAGTATACATGCACATATAGTGACTACTAAATTTTAAAAATTGGACTCTTGAAAAGGACCGATTCAACACATGTAAATGTAATTTAATTTTCGGAAGTTGTTTGGGTTGAACTAGATGGATATAAGGTCTTCCTTCAACCTTAAATACTATGTTACTATGTTGTGAAATGCTAAAAGTCAATTTTTCTGTTTTCCTTATTGTGCCTCCACTAAAATTCTCCTCCCTAACATAAGGGATAGAAATAGTCTTCTGAACCATAGGCAGTTACTAGGGAAATCAAGTGATGGCAGGCAAGTAACTAGTATGGGTCCTATGTTTATTAATAAGTCCAGTGTACGACATTTGCTTGTTTGGAGTTTAACAGATGACTTGACAAATGTATTTTGTGTCTGAGAGGGTCTCTCTACGTCTAGTGGCAAATCAAGTGGAAGAGCTTCAGTTTGAAATAAAATCAGGAAAAGTAAAAAATTGACTTTTCGCATTTGACTTGCATCCTCCTGGTCATTCTTGTATTCTGTTTAAATCTCAGTGTATTTAGCTAAAATTCTTTTTTTCCAAAGCAGAGGTGATTAAGACTACATGGACAAAAAAGTACTGCAAAGAAAGTGCTAGTGTCACATGGCTGTAGATTCTCTCATCTGAGATAATCAGGCCAATTATGAAAATTACATTCTGATCAAACTTTGACCAGAGTATGATCTGATTCTTTTGGATGAGAGAATCGGGAACATTGTAAAGAAAATATGGAGAAAGAAAGTTGTGTCAATGCCAGGAAACAGCATTGTATTTAGATGTCATCCAAGTGCAGTCTGATGTTTTCCATGGACTCACTCACTTGCATGACTGAGCGCAATCCGAATATCAGATCAAACTCGGACATGCTGTGATTATTTCTGAGCCAGTCCGAAGAAAGAATTCGAACTTGTGCGGCTTCATAGACTTGAGTAACAAGGTTGCCAACAGAAGTCTATTTTTGCAGAGGAGGATGAGGAGTTTTGGACTGGCCCACCAAATGATCGGCAAATTCACCAGTCGGACTGTCCCTCCTAACCTAAACACTACTGTCCATGCTGTAGTAGAGAAGAAGGCAGGGATACATAAGATATAATAGCTTAATTAAACTGTAGTTTATAGGCTGCAACATGATAATAAATAGACTTGTTCATAAGCTATATAACACATTTAGCATCCCTGAAATTATTAGCATGCAATATAATGTTATACCTTTAGGCTAGTGAGTCGCACATGGTAGCAGGGCTTATGGGGTACTCGGCACCGAGCCCATAGAAGTCTATGGGGATGTTACTGGCAGCAGAGCTCGGTCCATGGCCCTGGGCGCTCATACAATGGGGGATATTTACAGGGGATTTTAGTAATAGTTTGTGACGCCACCTGTGGTTTCTGATCATATAGACCAGCGCTGCAGGGTTAATCTTCTGAGGGGATGTTATTAGGCAGCAAGATGTTAAGTCCCCCACAGGTGGGACTGGTCCCTCTAAAGTCTATGATGGTGCAGGGTGTAGGCAATAACGCAGTCACACAAAAGTCAGTCTCTTTCCATACCTTTACTGATGTTGTTGGCAGGTATATCCCGGGAAGCTGGTCAGGGTGGAGAATGCCATTCAGGTAATCGCTGAGCAGGTTTGAGGCCTCCTTTCCCTTTGAAATGTATGTGAGTCCTAACTTGCATAAAGTCAAGTTTAACTCGTAATGCAACAGCTACGCCCGGTCGACATTGTGGTAGAGCCTTTTCTATCTCTGGTGACCAGATGTTGGCAAGAACAAAGTCCTTCTATTGCAGCGTCCTGCTCAAAGTTCCTGTTCTCCCTGACTCAAGTTACGTATCGGCACTTAGGGCTACCTTCTGCGACTTGAAGTCCAGCAAGGATTCCGGTTTTCTATCACTAGCCGTGAAGTACTAGCAATGCTTCGGACCCGGTGTCCGGTTAACAAGTGACGGTGATTATCACCCAGGTCACGCTTCCTTCCTTTCCGCTCGCCTGTCGCCCTGCTCTCACCCTTAACATAAGCACGGGTAGCAGTATGTGTAGTAGTCAGCTTTTCTTCCCAGCTCACTGACTTGCTCTCAGTTAGCTCGTCGTTGAAACACTGTCGTAGTTCCCTTCCTTCTTTCCCTTCAAAACTCTGGCCAGAGCAGCTCACAGGACGTTCCGTCAGACTGTATACATGCTGTAGCTCCGAGAGTCACTTTCCACGTTCTAGAGAACACAGGCAGCTTGTTCTGAGATAACAGTTTCAGTTGTAACTCTGACTAGGCTAGAGTAATTTCCTTTCTACTCGTACTAGCCTCCACTTCAGTTCAAGATGAGCTACCTAAGCTCTGTCAGGAATCAGTCTTCTCTCCTCTCCCTCCAAGACCAGGACTTGAACTAACTCCCTCGAATGGCTCCTGCTACATGTCTCACTAACCTTAAATAGTCTAAGATTCCCTCTAGTGGTAATGTTGGGAAGTGTGAGATGTGAATGAATATCAGGTTTTGCAATTACCTTTTCTGTGCACTCTCCTGGGAACATGTGTACCAAGCGCAGCTGGGCCACACATCCTCCCCTAGTTATCATCAGCACTCCCGGCTGAAATAGAAAAGAAAAACATTTTTATATATAACATCAACAATTAAACTCATCCCTTGCGGGAGGTAAGGACTCTTTAACGTTACAATGTATACAATGGCATTAGAAAAATATCAAAATACTTTTCACATAAATATATACAAGACAAGATTCTTGTGGAGGACCCGCACCAAAAACCTCCCACGTGGGTCCTGGGTGGGCTGCAGGACTTCATTGCTGCAGACCTCACTCTAGGCCACACCATACGGGTTCTTCTTCAGAGGTAGTAAGGCTTTGTGTAAAACCAAGATGGGGCACCGAAGTGCGAACTATTTACAGATAAAGTTTTTGGGCTGGCACAGTCCTCAGCCACGCAGTCCTTGCATAATAAAACACATTTCAAGAAATCACATTAATTCTTAACTCTTTTTACCCAAATGGGGTATTCTACTTCAATTACATTTGGCAAATAAACATTATCAAACATTTTTAAATAAAGTGCAAATCTTCTTCATCAAACTTCTTCAAACTTTATACAGGTGCAGTAAACCCTGTCTGGGTCCTACTGTTCTTCTTCTTTACAGATTGCGATGTCTTCTTCCACACCTGGGGCTGGAAGTATGCGGTGCGATCTGGAACGCATCACTAACATGTCATGTCCCGCGATCTGAGTAGCCACAGTCCTTACTTCGCTTCTGCGATTGACTTGAGGCCTAACGGGTGCCTCTTCAGAGTATAGATTTGGCTCACTTTGGAACGCACTTTCCTGCTGCGTTGTTGCATAAGGCGCAGATGCATCCAGTGGCTCAATTGAAGTCGCACAATGCTGGTGTGATGCAGGGCAGGACGCAGTATGCGATGCAGGTGCGCGCAGTGGCGCAGTTGGAGACGCACTAACCTGCTGCTGCCGCTGCTCCTGCTCCCGGCGTCGCCACTCGTTCTCCATCACGGATGGCTGGGTCTCCTCCGTCATCCCTACCGGGGGACTGCATTCCGCTGCGGCCTCCAGGCCTGGCTGGTACTCCGGAACGGGCAGGGCCTCCTCAGCCTCCTTCTCTCCCGCCGCTTCATCGGTGGAGTCGGGATCAGCACTTTTGGAGGCGGCCTCCGGTTTCTCATCAGCTGCTGGCAGTGGGGATGCAGGTAACGGTCGAGCTGCTGGAGGGGAGAGTGCTGCGTCCCACAGCAGCCGCTGTTTCCGGGCACGCCACCTTCGCTCCAGCTCCTCCATATCTTCACGGTGTCGGGCCAGGTCCCTTAACACCGCATCCACCTCCTCCACTTTCTGCATTGTTTGGTCGGTCTCCCGACCTGGGGACGGCTCAGGCACAGGCAGTAGCTCTTCAGGGGAACAGGGTCTGCGCCCCGCCGCTCCTCCACACAACGTCTCCTGTCCTTCCGCCATCTCTCTCCAGGCCAGACTGTGTTTTCCATCAGGAACAATCTGGTCTCCTCCGTGGGGGCGGGATTTGCGCTTCCTCTTTTTGGCATAGAGGATGAAGAGGAGGCGGACCTCCCTTGCAGTGGGGCAGGCTCTTGTATTGTAATAACATTTAGAGGGGGCGCCCATTGCTTTCGCGCCACAAGGGGGGTACGCCCACGAAGGCACGCTCTTCTTCTTCACCAGCGCCTCAGGGCGCGAATATGGCGGCAAAATGGCAGAAAATGGCGCCAAAAATCACAAAAACTGCACACAGTCTTTTTGCACAAAAACAGTCCAATTAGGCACACAGGACTCACATTCAGTAAGCTTTGTATCCTGTTTGTGACGCCAAAGATGAGTCGCACATGGTACCAGGGCTTATGGGGTACTCGGCACCGAGCCCATAGAAGTCTATGGGATGTCACTGGCAGCAGAGCTCGGTCCGTGGCCCTGGGCGCTCATACAATGGGGGATATTTACAGGGGATTTTAGTAATAGTTCGTGACGCCACCTGTGGTTTCTGATCATATAGACCAGCGCTGCAGGGTTAATCTTCTGAGGGGATGTTATTAGGCAGCAAGATGTTAAGTCCCCCTCAGGTGGGACTGGTCCCTCAAAGTCTATGATGGTGCAGAGTGTAGGCAATAACGCAGTCACACAAAAGTCAGTCTCTTTCCATACCTTTACTAATGTTGTTGGCAGGTATATCCCGGGAAGCTGGTCAGGGTGGAGAATGCACATGCAGGTAATCGCTGAGCAGGTTTGAGGCTTCCTTTCCCTTTGAAATGTATGTGAGTCCTAACTTGCATAAAGTCAAGTTTAACTCGTAATGCAACAGCTACGCCCGGTCGACATTGTGGTAGAGCCTTTTCTATCTCTGGTGACCAGATGTTGGCAAGAACAAAGTCCTTCTATTGCAGCGTCCTGCTCAAAGTTCCTGTTCTCCCTGACTCAAGTTACGTATCGGCACTTAGGGCTACCTTCTGCGACTTGAAGTCCAGCAAGGATTCCGGTTTTCTATCACTAGCCGTGAAGTACTAGCAATTCTTCGGACCCGGTGTCCGGTTAACAAGTGACGGTGATTATCACCCAGGTCACGCTTCCTTCCTTTCCGCTCGCCTGTCGCCCTGCTCTCACCCTTAACATAAGCACGGGTAGCAGTATGTGTAGTAGTCAGCTTTTCTTCCTAGCTCACTGACCTGCTCTCAGTTAGCTCGTCGTTGAAACACTGTCGTAGTTCCCTTCCTTCTTTCCCTTCAAAACTCTGTCCAGAGCAGCTCACAGGACGTTCCGTCAGACTGTATACATGCTGTAGCTCCGAGAGTCACTTTCCACGTTCTAGAGAACATAGGCAGCTTGTTCTGAGATAACAGTTTCAGTTGTAACTCTGACTAGGCTAGAGTAATTTCCTTTCTACTCGTACTAGCCTCCACTTCAGTTCAAGATGAGCTACCTAAGCTCTGTCAGAAATCAGTCTTCTCTCCTCTCCCTCCAAGACCAGAACTTGAACTAACTCCCTCGAATGGCTCCTGCTACATGTCTCACTAACCTTAAATAGTCTAAGATTCCCTCTAGTGATAATGTTGGGAAGTGTGAGATGTGAATGAATATCAGGTTTTGCAATTACCTTTTCTGTGCACTCTCCTGGGAACATGTGTACCAAGCGCAGCTGGGCCACACACTAGGATCCCACTTACTGTTTTTGCTGTACAATTTTGGAACAAAGCCAGAAGTTGAATAAACAGGAAAAAGAAATATAAAGAACCAATGTATTTGTATTTCCTTTTAGGCTTATTTTGCAGGAACATTCCCATATATCTTTTTAACACTCATGGGAATTCTAAAGCTGTCGCTTGTATTTGGCAGTTTGCATAAATGAGGCAAAGGAAGCTGTGGACGAACTCCTAGGAATGGATACATATAATGCAGCAATAGATCTTTTCTTGTATTGGCTGTGACATCTCTTGTCCTTAACAGCTAATGAATGAAGGCTTGCTTCTGATTTAAATCTGCATTTTGATCTTCCAGTGCATTGACTAGCACCTTCAGCACAGAAATTACTGTATCCATCTGCTTAATTTGTTGAACTCTTGTTCTTCGGAGTTTCTCATTAAGATGGTTATCTGCGAGTTTGGTATAAAGCTAAATGGCTCCAGCCAAGGGTGCAACAATTCACCGCAAAACAGGACTAATGTTTTAACAACCTCTTTTCGGAGTTAGAAACATTCCTCAGACGAAAACGCTATTATTATTATTATTATTATTATTATTATTATTATTATTATGGTTTATACAGTTAGCTTTTACTTCCTTTGGACCTAACTTTCCTCATATATTAGGCTTGATAGTTTAGCTTGGTAGAATAAAGATGTGGGCCATATATTATTTAACAGAGTTTATAAATATTTTAGTATTAAAGTGACAGTCCAGAGTTAAATGACTGGTTTCTGAAGAAAGAGCAACACACATGTACATAGGATGTGTCTGGTATTGAAATTCTTTCCCATTGAAAGTAATTAGGTAGGCTGAGCTGCAATATTGCACACAACCTGTGGACAGTGCCATGGTATTTGAAAGACAGCAGCCATTTTTTACTAATCCTTGACAATATTAAAATATCTTTGATACTTTTTTCTGAAGTCAAGGAATAAGCATAGGCAATTCATGCATTGATACACTTAGGATTTTAACAATCTTGCTATACAAAAACTAGATTTAATAAAAGATTCTGTTGAAAGTCACATTAATCATATGAAATTATCCAAGGTACTGCAATATAAATGTAATTTTTGTTTTTTAAAAAGTAAAATATTATGTAATCAAATACTAATCTACTAAGAATATTGCACAGACGTATTTTGAAGGGATCATATGACAGTAAAAGTGGAATAGAAAAAAATTAAAGGAAATAAATAGTCTGTTTTTTTGTAAGTAAAGCATTATTTTTTTCCTTAAAAATAATATAGCTTTTTAATATTCTTTGAAGGGAACCTGTCATGTAAAATAATGCTTTTAACCTGCAGATATAGAATTAATCTGAAGGTTAATAGCTATTTTACACCGTTCGGCAACTGCACTGAGAGCCTCGCTGCCAGGAGGAAATTAACTTTATTCCCCCCTGCAATGTTTGTCTTGCAGTCATAGCGGTGGTGCCATCACGGTTTAAGTCACCACTCTGTGCATAGAGCGCAGTGGCTGTAACTACGCCCCCCGCACTGACTGACAACCAGCCCTAACACTGAGCCTGCTCTCAGTCATTTCCGGGGACGCAGTTACAGTGGCCTCACTCTATGCACTGAGTGGCCACTCTCTATAAACTAACCTGTGCTGGCACCACTGCTATGACAGGAAACCAAATGCTGCCAGGGAAAAAAAAGCCCATTTCCTCCAGCAGTGGAGCTCTAATAGCCAGTACCGCAGGGATTAGCAACCTGCAGAGCTCCAGATGTTGGGAAATTACAACTTCCAACATAAGGTGCAGAATCCTGAAAACTTGAGTCAGCCAGGACAAGTAGCTGGATTGCTACACATTTGCTACACATTTCTGCCCCCTGATCTAAGGTGTAGGTAGAGGGGTGTCCAATATCTCCATTGACATTATCTTGAATTTAATCATCAATACTTTTGTTCCCCTGCAAGAAACTTATACTGATGTCAAACTGACATAGACACAAATCTCTTAATCCCACCTAAGTAATTCCCTTTTAGAAAGCATACAACTCATGGATTTGGCTGTTAAACCCTCTGTGGTCACAGCTTCCCCAAGAGAAGCTTCCACACAGGTAGTTTAAATGGGTCAGAGGTGAGCTGAGCTGGGTGGCAGAGAGGCATTTGCCCCGGGCCAGTTAATTAGCAACAGACAGTTCAGACAGTGCCGTCCGCCCGCCCTGTAGCGTTTTCTATAAAAGACCATTTGGCCGTGGCCCATGGTAGTGGAGAGCGGCCAGCCACACACACCTGACAGTGGGGGGGCGGACTCACTGCAGGCTGAGACCGCATTGCTGTGGCACCCGGCGGCATGCTGGGATTGGATGAGCGGGCCGGGGTTCAGACAGGGTTCAGAGAGACGTGTCATGTACAGCGTGCTATGTGTACATGCCTCTGAACCCTGTCTGAACCTTCTGGCGCTGAGGCTGAGAAGACAAGCAGCGGCGCGTGAGAGGCTGGCGGCTGCCATTATAGTGTGCCACAGGCCCACAGCTACTTGTGTGAAAGAGAGAACTTGAAGACCAGTTTGAGTCCCACTCCCTGCTGCCCAGTGCCTGCGCCCTGTGGTAAGTGAAGTGTCCACATCCATACCCTATCCTGGCTGCACATACATACATACAAACTGCTGTAGAGTGCTGTTAGTGGCCATATTAGTCTGCAGCAGTGCAGTGCTCATGTTAATATGAATTCATCATATTCTCTGATGCAAAGAAAGATCCAATATATGATGTCCACATGGAATGTAATTAAATACCTGAGTGCCGCAGTAGTGTGTTATAGTGCCGTTGTCTGGACTTTGAAGCCTCCTGCCCCGACGGGCGCATTTCGTCCACCTTCTTCGGGGAGTGTTTCATGAATGGGGGCAGCAGGCTGCAAAGTCCAGACAATGGCACTCTAAGGGTGTTTGCACACATTGTGGATTTTGATGCGGATCCGCAGTGTTTTTGGACATATGGAATTGCACCAAATCTGCAATGTAGTGCACAGCCAATGATAATCAATGGGAATTACCGAATTGGTGTGCACATGCTGCGGAAAAATCCACGCAGATTTGCAGTTTTATTTTCCATAGCATGTCAATTCTTTTTGCGGATCTGCATTTTTTTTGCACCCATTGACTACCATTGAGTCAGTCAAATCCGCAGCGAAATCGCTGGTGTAAAAAGATTTGCAGATTTGCTATGGATGTGCGTGCAAGAAACACTGCAGAAAGGAAGTATGTAGGCGGAGACTTTGTGCGTGTCTGTGTGCGTGATGTCTGCTGGGGTCTGCGGGTATGTGCGCGGCTGTGTGTTTGTGTGCAGGTGTCTGTGTGTCTATGTGCAGGCAATGTCCGACGGGACAACTATCCCATCCGGCTATGTATGCTGTCACAAAGAACAGTGACAGCATTAGCCGATGATGGGATAGTAGTCCCATCATCCGGCTACTGTGTTAAAGTGTAAAAAATAAACGAAGCATTCACATACTCACCAAACAGCTATTCCCCAAAGCCCTCAATCCCCTGCAAAAAAAATAAAAAAATAAACCAACAGTATACTTCCAGTTCCGATGTAATACATTTAATAACGATTGTCCCACAATGATCTCCCATGTAGAGCTGTCACATTGGGAGATGTGACAGCACTGCAGGGGCCTCTGGTGATACAATGATGGTAGGTATCCTTACGCAGTGTATCACTCCGCCATCAGAGGTCACCGGAGTTTGTCCTGTCACTTGCAGCTCCGCTGCGTGGGAAAATTCTCATGCAGCAGTGCCATAAAGTGAGAGCATGAACTCCAGTGAACTCTCAGTGATAACACTGCAGGAGCCATTATCTCCTGTCAGTGAGTCACTGGAGGCCCTGTAGAGCGGTCACATCTCCTGATGTAATATAGCAGAAAACTGGGCACAGTTTCTGCTATATTACACGGTTTGGGAACCTGCTGGAGCACCTCTTTTTAGAGCTGTGCCAATATTTACTTACATCTCCTGATGTGACCGCTCTACATGGAAGATCGCTGTGGGAGACTCATTATTAAATGGATTACATTGGAACAGGGAGTATTTGTGTTGGTTTATTTTATTTTTTGTAGGAGATCGATGGCTTTGGGGAATTAGGTGTATAATAAATATGGGAAACTGTTGTTTTATTTCATTAAAAGACTTTATTCTGGCTGTGTTTATTTAACCCCTTAACAACTATAGGATTACTAATGGATAGTTGTCTTATTGCACCTCTTCATTAATAAGCCGGGCTTGATGTCACCTTACAATACAAAGGTGACATTAACCCCCCCAACTATTACCTCATATGCCACTGCTATAGGGCAGTGGGAAGAGAGAGGCTAAGTGCCGGAATTGGTGCATCTTAGAGATGTGCCATTTCTGGGGCTGCTGACGTCTGGTGTTTTTAGCCAGATGGGCCAATATCCATGGTCCCTTCCTAGGCTATTAATATTAGCCAGCAGCTGTCTGCATAGCCTTTTCTGGCTATTAATTATAGGGGGGATCTCACATCTTTTTTTGGGGGGCCCCCCTATTTTAATACCCAGTAAAGGCTATGCAGACTGCTGCGGGCTGATATTAATAACTTGGGAAGATCCATGGGTGTTACCCCCTTCCCAGGCTATAAACATCGGCCCCCAGTCACTGTTTTTCCCTGCTGTGGTTTTGAAAATTACGCGGGAGCCCAAGCCATTTTTTCCCTATTTTTTGATGTGAATACTTTTCCATCCAATTATGACAAGAGCATTCTTAAGGTGTACCAATTTTCCTTAGGATGCTCATGTGGGGGTTGTATGTGACCACAAGAGGTACCCTGTTGTTGTCCTCTCTCAGTTTGTAATCCAGGAGGTTGCTTCTTGGGATTCTTGTAGCCCTGTGGATCTGTTCATCTATTACCAGTGGATGGTATCCTTGTTGTAGGAATGTATTCCTCAGAGATAGCAGCTGTAGTTCCCTGTCTTTACTGTCTGAACAGATCCGAATATATCTCAGAGCTTGACTGTAGATGATGGATTTTTTTGTGTGTCTTGGATGAAAGCTGTTCCATCTAAGGTATGCTGGACGTCCTGTGGGTTTATGGTAAATTGATGTTTGTATGGCATTGTCCTTGATGTATATGGTCAAGTCCAGAAAATGTATTTGAGACTTTGAAAAGTTGAGGGTGAGCTTGATGGTTGGGTGGTATTTGTTGAAGTTATTGTGGAAGGTGAGCAGATCATCTTTTGAGCCTGTCCAGATTATTAGCAGATCATCAATGTAGCGGAAGTATGCAAGAGGTTTAATAGGGCAAGATGACAAAAACTCCTCCTCCAGTTTTGCCATAAATAGGTTGGCATATTGTGGGGACATTTTGCTTCCCATGGCGCTGCCCATGCACTGTTGGTATAAACTGTTCCCAAAAGAAAAATAGTTGTGATGAAGCACAAACCTGATGAATTGCAGTGTTGGTTCTGTGGCCAGATTGTTCTTTTGAAGGAAATATTTACATGCTGTGATTCCATCCTCATGAGGAATGTTGGAATAGAGAGACTCTACGTCCATGGTGGCTAGTATCGTGTCCCTTGGAAGTGGGCCCAGCGCTGACAATTTGCAAAGAATATCCGTGGTGTCCTGGATATAGCTGGGTGTGCTCCTCACCAAGGGTTTTAGAATGTTCTCCACCCAGCCGGAGATATTCTCAGTTAAAGTCCCAATACCAGAGATGATGGGCCTCCCAGGATTACCTTCTTTGTGTATTTTAGGCAACATGTAGAAGGTACCTGTTTTGGGATTGCCTGGTACTAGTTCCAGTAGTGAGGATGAAGTAGAATCAAATCCATTGATGATACGTGTTAGTTCCTCAGTGTATTGTTTGGTAGGATCTTCCTGAAGTGGAGTGTAGTATTTTATATCCAAGAGTTGTCTGTTTGCTTCCTGGATGTAATCTGTCGTGTTCATGATGACTATAGCTCCTCCTTTGTCCGCTGGTTTGATGATGATATTGTTGTTGGCTTTTAAGGATTGTATAGCTTTTCTTTCCTCCACACAATATAATTTATTATTGTTCCCTATTTTTTAAATTAAACAGATATTGCGTTTAAGGCTTGGGTCACACTTGCGAGAGACTCCCACGAGTCTCGCACCTCAATACCCAGAACTATAGATATATCAATCAATAGATATATTCTATTTATCTATTTATACATCTATCTATTTATATATCTATCTATAGATATATCAAAAATAGACTTAGAGCTGCACAAAAGACAAAAAACAGAGAGTCCGGGTGCAAAAACACTCCCAAAGGCAAGTACCAAACCTTAAATTTAGTAAATAAAAAAGCAGGAACAGCACACCATTTCTCGTGAAAAATAGAGCTAATTTATTAAGCCCATAGTGGCGACATTTCGGTCCTAACAACACGGACCTTTCTCAAGCTTATTGGTTGCACTAGACCATGTAATGTGATAGCTACAGGGCATTATGGGGAATCCCCCCTGGCAGCTCCTGACATCCTTATACGACTCTGAGTCTTCAGCGGTGTGCAAAATGGATATTTCTTTCTTTTTCCTGCTGAACCTTTCAAACTGAATAAAAAAATGTTTGAATTCAATCTCAGGACTGATTAATTTGAGGAGATTAGACTCAGAGATGATCCGCAGCAGATCGAAATGTTCGTCTGTAGTAGATATAGATTTTAAAGGGACTTTGTCAGCACTGAATGTGGAAACCAAGTGCAGGCTCTCATTTACTTTAATACTTCCCACCTGCTTGGTTTCCTTTTATCTCCACCTATAATCAAAGAAAATCAATCAATCAAAGAAGAGGATGGGGATAGATGGAAAAATTGAAAACAAGCAGGTGGTAAGTTGTATTTCAATGATTGACCATGACATGAAGCACTGAGCGGCAGGACTTGATCCGTTAACTAATTTACTCTAAATGCACTTGGCTTTGTTTCCTTCAATAAAACATCTCTAAACTGGGGGAAAAACAATAAAAAATACTGAAGAATAAAGTTGACAGTAAAATAATTATTATGCATGCTCCGGCAGTGTCATTATTTCTGTATAATTGGTGATATACTTTAATTTTATCAAGGTGTGAAATAACATGCATACTTTATTCCAATGTAAATGACTTTTGTTGTGACATTGGAAACGTATCGTGACATGGACTGTATCTGCCGACTGTTCACAATATACGTGTTTTCACACACACGATTTTAGTTAGTAGTTGTCATAGAACGGGAAGCCGCTTAGATGTGACATGTTGCATTGCAGGTGCTAGGCTAATTTTATACACAGCACTGTAATATAAAGCTGAGAAATTAAACAGATGATTTCTTTGGAGACTGAAGATTATTCCCTCTGGATCCAGAGACATTTTAATAGAATAGCTTCTTAATTACACAAGTGTCCTTGATAATAGCGAGGAACAATTGGGTAGGACAGTATTGATTCCAAGCACTTCTTTTCCTCTTAAAAGATACTCTGAGCCAGCAGAATACTCACCAATAGGGAGATGAGTTGGAGCTTAACATAATGTAATCAATATGAGTCTTCTTTCATGGCACATAAAGGTGTCTGTGTTCATTTAGCAATAAAATTGTCATTATCGGATTATAATGATTTCAAAGGGGAAATAGTCTGGCTAAAAAAGGCGATTCATCATTTTTATACGCTGTAATATATATCTAATTATGTTGAATATGTAAATGCTCTTGTAAATCTTTCATTTACCAAAAGCAAAATAGAATACTGCTCCACTGGTGCATTTTCTTGAATTTTCTGTCACAGCAGATAATGTTGCGTTAATCATCTTATGTATTACCAGGGACAACTGGGATCAATTTCCACCACTTACTATACAAGCTCAAAAGAATATAGCCTTCAACACACAGTACGCTTAGGTACTAAAACAGTGTCTATACTGCTATAAACATGACTTTGCCAGAAGATCTTCAATGCCATTGTCGAAAATGATTAGTTTGTTTGTACTTGGTAGCATTTTAAGATGCTGTGCAGAAGATTCCAATCCTGGAGAGTCCCTTCTTTAAGAAGGCATATCTCATTAATTATTCAACTGAATATGAAAGAGAATCCATTAGCAGGTATTTGCTATGTAATCTGAAGACAGAATGAGATAGGGGTTAAAACACAGATTTCAATGATTTGTCACTTATCAAGCAGTGTGTTGTTGTTTACTAACAGTGAAGGTTTTATCACTGGGAAATCATCATATCTGTAACTAGATGGTGCCCAGGCACTCGTCTGGCCATGCCCCCTCCTGTGATAAGTGTAAGAAAGTCCAGGGCTGTAGGCATGGCCCGCAACGATGGCTATTTATGCACGCATTGGCCCTCTGTCACATATACACAATGTCCCCTTTGAAGCGTAACTTTCTTCCCGTTTTCTGTTACATCAGGGTCCTCTCGGATCTGCTGAGGATTTCCTTCAGGCGGCTTCAAACAAAGATAGACAGAGTCCAGTTCCATTTTAAAATGAACTATTTTACTTGGTTCCTTTCTCAGTACGTCCAGCTCAGTCACAGACACAACATAGGGTTCATCACAGAGTACTTCCTTTTCCTTCCCTGTGCTTTCCCTCACTTCTTCCAGAATGTCCCAGGGTCGTACCGATTCATCCGATACTGCAACTTTCCTTCTGGCCTGCCCAACTAACTTCAGTAGTTCCCCTGTCTGTTTCGCCCCAGACATAAGGTCATCTGCCCACGTAGTTAGCTGCCACATCTTGGAGCTGCCCTGCATTCCTCTACTGCTGTAACCTTCAGCCTTAGACCCTGGACAACTGGGCTCTCTGCTTGAACGCTACGTGGCCAACTGACCTGTCCGGTCTCTCAGGCCCTATTGGCAAAAATCAGGAAATCCTCCTGGCTTACCCACAGTTGGCCCCTTCTATATTAATTAATTCTTATACTTACACTATTGTGCCCCCCTCTAGTTTGCTAATCCTATCACTACGCTTTCCCTATCTACACAATATATATATATATATATATATATATATTATGTGTATATATTACACTATACAGCAGAACAACATATCAACATATAGATAAAGCAGAATTACAAACATATGCTAACATAAGAAATATACCAGCTCTTTAGGGACATAAGATCATGGGCAAGCTAGTGGCACCCCTTACACAAGCATCTCACTGTCAACAGACAATATAAATACAAATATAAATATTCTAGATGTGGCCTTAGAAGTGATTTATAAATATCCTGATACTCCATAGAAGCCATCTTGCCCTCCACAAGTATTAGATTTCCAGAGCAAGAGGAAGCAAAGCAACCCGAGAGTATCACAGAGCCACCACCATGCACTAACTGTAATCAGGGTGTTCTTTCTTTCTTCCTTCTCCAGATATACTGCTGATCCATATTTCTGAAAGTTCTAGTTTTGTTTTATTGCTCCAAAGAACAGAATACTAAAACTTCTGTGGCTTATTTCCATGGTTTTCAGCATACTCAAGTCGACTTGTGCTTTTGGTTTAGTAGACTTGTATGTCTTTTAAATGAAACCATTGAGACCCCCGAATTTAGAATGTTTATTTTGCAAATTGAAACCTGCTGCCACTCAATCTTGAAATCTTGATGCCAGTCTTTTTCATTCACACAAGGGTTTTTTATAAACAGACTTCTCAGGAATTTGATGGAAATCAGTGAAAGCTTCATCTTTCTGCCACATCCAGTTAAGGGTATGCCACACTAAACGAGATCGCAAACGAGATCGCAAACGAGATCACTAAAACGTCACTATTTAGCGATCTCATTAGCGACCTCGTTGTGTGTGGCATGTAGCAACGATGTGGCCCCTGCTGTGATGTCGCTGATCGCTCACTAGCGTTCTGGACCGTTTTTTGATCGTTGGCATCCCGCTGGTGAGCCTATATCGCTGTGTTTGGCACCTTTTGCGAACGACGAGCGACCTCGTTTGTGACGCATATGGTGTTTAGCGTCACGGAATGGATCGCAATATCTGTAAGTTCTCTTTTGCGTCACAGAGAGGATCGCAGAAGTTGCAAAGCAGGCTAGCAGGACGCAGCGAGCAGGAGCGATGCTGGAAATTCCTATGAATCAGAAGCGCTCAGTACATGCTAATGACAGATCCTAACGACCGCCAAAGTCGTTAAAGAGATCGCTGACCGCTGATGAGTCGTTTATGAGATCTCCTGTTTGGCAGCTACTAGCGACCTAAAAGAGATCACACCAACGATCTCATTAGCTTGCGTTGTTATTGAGATCGCTAACGAGATCGCTAAGTGTGGCAGTACCTTTAGTGTAGCCAGTGATCTCTTAAGCTTGAGCTTGTAAAGAATGCTTCCATCTGTATCTCTTGGAGCATGCATTCTTTTTATATCTTTTTCCTAGTTTGTGCAAGGCAATGATCTTTTCATTTTATTTTTGATCACTCTCATGCCATATTTCTAACATGCAATCAAACATCACAATCTACAATGTTAGACTTATTTAATGAGGTTTTCCAGTTTTAGAAAAAGTGAACCCAAAATGTTTCCTATAATGTAACTTAACAATATAAGATAGTGCTCTCGCAGGTTCAGCATTAGCTCTCCACCACTGCTTTGGTTTGTGTTTTTGCTGCAGTGATGACACTAAATCAACAGCTCACATCACCTTTGCAATCAATCATTGATCTCATTGGCTGATGCCTTCTACGTTGGGAGCTGCAAAGGTTCAGACATGGACGTAACATGCTGCAGCCAAAACACTAAGACCAGAGCAGTGTCAGAGAGGGACACAGGAAGAATACCCGATTTTGATATTTTCCAGTGCAGAAATTGTTTGGGATCCTATTTTCTTAGTACTTTTAGAGTCCTAACAATTGGGAAACTAAAATCATAATGATAAAAAACAGTAAGAATATAAAAACTGATTTCGGTCAGAAGATGCTTGACAAGGTGGTCATGGAAGCAGACAAGAAATCCTGTCCTGAATGCTACAGCATGTTTTGCTTTATCATTATTCTTGCTAAGCTTCTTAGCATTAGGAGTGTGAATGTTTTTTTTTTCCATGATGATATTAGGATTCATTGTGGTACAGACTAGACAACAGAAAGAAAATCTGATCAGTCATTCTAATTTATCTGACTGCAAACCATGATCATAGGCTAATGTCTCTATTTCATACCAATTAATGAAGTATTAGCATTGTATTATTTTTAAGGCATTGTATTATTTTTAAGCACACACACTTAAAATTGGTCACTACTGGTAGACAGGAATCTTAGAAATCAGTATTTTCCAGGAGTTATTTCACTGTATGTGCATTCAGAGTTGTCTCAAATATTGTAGATATCATCTTTTAGTCCTCAGCTAAAGTTTACATCGGGTCATGTCTACTGAGCAGCATTGTCATTCACTGCATGGAGTCTGAACAAGAAATACTACCTCCTGTTTAGCATGCAGAGCTAGTATTCTTGATACACACTTGTTTTGCTCTGAATTACAATCCTATATATTAGATGTTGCTGGGAAATACTGTTTGTACACTGGAACCACTATGCAACACCTGTATTCCAAAATAATCCCAGATATTGCTAGTTGAAAAATGTATACAAGGAGAATTTTAGCATATAAATTTGCAAAGTTCATTCTGAACGCAAAATACTTTACACAAATGCTATCACGTCCCCCTAGCAATAGATGCAGGCTATTGATTTTTTTTTAATCATTAAAGTGTATTTGTGGCTTTAGGTGACTTCTCACAATATATTTGTGGGTACACATGACGAAAATACTATTTTTCTCCATTATACGACTGTTAAACTGCATTTTACATCTGTCACCATCTCTAATTTAAATTTCTTTTTGAGCCTGTGGGCAGAGCCTGACTGCTCTGATGTCTCTTATACACAAAGAGAAAGATGGATATATATTCTTTATTCTTTGGGTTGCACAAGTTTAAAAGCAGCAGCGGCATGGAGAACATTTTACAGCTGTGGTGAGCAGTATAGCTGTGAATCCAGCACTATGGGGAAACAATTACTTAATCTGCATCAACACCAAAGTCTCTTCGTATTTTTGCTAGCATTAATGCGAATCAATTTGCAAGACCCATTCCATTGGCCATATCATTAAACAGTGGTAAGAACAGCCTCTTACTTCATGGCATCTGTGGCTCTTCTTTTGATTAGCTGATCTGGATTGACGTCATGCCAGGACAACTAATTAAAAGAAGAGTCATAGATGCCATCAGGCAAGAAGCGGTTCTCATGGCTGCCATTCGTCAGCTCTAGATTACTGATGTGGCCGATGAACCAGGTCCTACAAATCAATTTGCACAAACTCTAGTTTAAGTCTCTCTCTTTCACTCTGCTCCTTTATCCCCTCTACCCATCCCTTCTCCATAGACTTTAACAGGGCGATGTAGTCTCATACCCCAGAGAGATAGAAGTATACTTTGTTTTGATCAAGCCATGTTTTAGTTATTTTTCCGAGTCAATTAGAAGTTCAGGAGCCTTGGTAAATGAAAATAAGTGGCTAACAATGTAACTGACAAGATACATTGCAAAGTTTCTTATTTTTACCTATAATATTAATTTACACAAATTTTTATGAAACTGTAGTGATCTTTAAACTTTACAACCATGCAATGGGAAGCATGTGATTCACAGTTTTAATATTTAACAATAATTTTTGACCCCTATAAAGATAGTTTAGCAAAATAATTGTCGCAATTCTTTGTTGTCTTTGTATTTTACAATAAGCTCCGGGTACATCAAACCTGAATTGAAACTATTCTTTCTTCAAATCCTTATATCATAACCTTAGAGAACTTACATAACGAGCCATAATATCGATGTATGCAACAAGTTAATTAGTATTGGCATCGTATAAGCCAAATATGGAAAGTGATCAGCATTTAATCATGGATAACCCTGCTGCACATGCACCATGCTGGCATTTTGACGTTAGAAATTCTTGGAAAAGAAATTAAAGCAGGAAATTGTAACTTGCCAGGAGGGCTACTTTTGTGCCTTTGTGGTCCTTTCAAAGCACGCCAATGCTAGTGTTGTTATCACACTCTCTGAGGCTTTGATGAAAAAGTATGTAGAAGAACATTGGACAACAATTTAATTGACTCTGCTTTGTGAGCATTTTCCTGTGTTTCATTACGCTTTCTCCCTAATTCTGAGTCAGTGAGCTAACTTAAGAAGTTTAATCCTAGTGTTACCATGTGACTATAAAGTTTCAAAAAGTGTACCCAAGCCAGCAATATTCACTTTATCAAATTACCTGGCTTTGGATTCAGACCAGTGCTTGGAGCTTATGCCAGCACATAAACACCTGGTATCTCTGAAAAGATTTTTCTAATGCTTAAATTGTGTTCTAGTTCACCTTGAACGACCTCAGCATGAGGACTTACTGCACCGTATGAAGACATGAAATGAATCTCAAAACATAACTAGAAGGCTCTGACATGTTCCAACAAGTTCTTAACAAATCCTTAATGTTTAAAATACCCTGAATTGTGTTCTTTAAAACAAGTTATGGGTTGGAAATGTAAAAGTCTTACAAAAAGCTGCTGCATGTTCTTCCAAGATTGTGCTCAATAGGGAACATATTTCAGTTATAGCTAATTGTAATAGTTACAGTCAGGTACAGTTAAATAATAGGAATCTGTCACTATTCTATATGCAAGATGTCCATAGTATTTTGTTTCTGCATGTTCTATTGTATTCGCTAAATAGTGGTCAGAGGAAAGTTAAAAAAATTGCATTGTAAGCTAATTCTAGCACCTTCTAATGTGATTGGCCACAAGGAATTGCTTGATCATGTCCCCAAGAGCTGCAGAAACGATCATATGTTGACCCTCGGTCAATGAGGATTGGTGCCACCATAATATGAGAATGGTATACACTTTTGAGCAGTGCCCAAAATTAAAGTTTAGTGTGCCATTCAACGAATATAATAGTAATAACCACTTAAAGATTCTGTTTATTTGCATGTTCAGGAGACCAAAAATTTGAACAACCTAGGACAGTGCTCACCAACACCCGTCCTCAAGAGCCAACAACATGTTTTCAGGATTTTCTTAGTATTGCCTGGGTGATAACTCCATCACCTGTACAATATTAAAGAAAAATCTGAAAACATGATCTGTTGGTGGCTCTTGAGGATGGGTGTTGCTGAGCAATGATTTATGGTATATTCACACATGACTGTATTTCTGCACACATTTTTATGGTTGTCCTATTGATCTGAATGTCACTTATAGAAATCTGTGTGCTTGCTACCAAATCAATCTCATTCACATGAATGTACGGTAACTGATCTTAACTTGCGGTATGCAAATATATTTGTTGGAATGAACACGCAAAATTCCAGAAATTATGTATTTATGATTTTCTTTGATCATTTGTAATCCTGCATAATACATAATGATGCCACTAGCAAGCAAACAATAATGGCTAAAAATAAATGTGAGCTGTAATTATGAGAGACCTTCCTAGAACTGTTTCAAAGTAAAACCAAATATAAAGAGCAGTATGGCAATTTTGTCCATTTAATTTCAAAAGTATATTGGGGAACCATGCTGAAAAAAAGGACATAATCTATACTCATTCTTGCATTCCATTCCCCTTTGCAGAGCTGGCACTACAAAAATCTCCGTCAGACTCAAAGCAATGATGTCACGACCACCAGTCTCCTGACGCTGCTGCCAATCAGTGGTTGCAGCAGTGAGGTCACTGGTAGACTGTCACGACAGCAGTGCTTAAGCATAGCGTGGGTTCCTGGGATGAGTATAGCTTCTTTTCTTCTTTTATCAGCATGGATTTTCTGTGAATTTTAAAAATTAGACAAGAGCATTCTTAAAGTGATACCTTTATTGGCTAACCAGAAAATTATATGTTCGCAAGCTTTCAGAGCGCAGAGGCTCCTTCTTCAGGCAAGATTACATTTGGAATAATAAGAAAGACACATTAGATGCTTACTATAGTAGGAAATTTGTTCAAGACCTGGGAGGTGTGATGCCTTCAAAAGATAAGCAAAGGAAATCGGAGAGAAAAATATGGGAATTCAAACTTATTAGGATGTTCAATACTTTGACACTAGGACTCAATTTAACACCCGGTTTTATGGTCCACTACATAGACACAGTTCACACCTTCACCAGAAGGACTCCAGATAGCTAAGAACACATTCCCACTAGCTCTCCATTTGTAAGAAAATGCTAATTCGATTTCCTTTGCTTATCTTTTGAAGGCATCACACCTCCCAGGTCGTGAACAAATTTCCTACTATAGTAAGCATCTAATGTGTCTTTCTTATTATTCCAAATGTAATCTTGCCTGAAGAAGGAGCCTCTGCGCTCTGAAAGCTTGCGAACATATAATTTTCTGGTTAGCCAATAAAGGTATCAACTTTAAGAATGCTCTTGTCATAATTGGACGGAGAAGTATTCACATCGATTTTTCTGGCTAACACGGTACCACAATATAATTTATTATTGTACACCAGAAATAATTAGACAGAAAACCATTAGCGGTTAAATAACTAAAGCTATTACTATAAAAATACTGTACAAAGCTAATACATAATGTTTATGAGTCAACAACTAGACTGAGAAGCAAGCTGGACAAAACTGCAATGGCTAATGTGCTGTTGAAATCAGCAGTAAAAATGAAAGTAAAAAAACCCTGTATGAGTACAGTCTTATTAACCTCTTAACGACCAAGCCATTTTGTAGGTTAATGACCAGGCCAATTTTTACATTTCTGACCACTGTCTCTTTATGTGCTTATAACTCTGGAACGCTTCAACGGATCTTGGCAATTCTGAGAGTGTTTTCTCGTGACATATTGTACTTCATATAGTGGTAAAATTTCTTCGATATAACTTGCGTTTATTTATGAAAAAAACGAAAATATGGCAAAAATTTTGAAAATTTTGCAATTTTCAAACTTAATTTTTATGCCATTAAATCAGAGAGATATGTCACAAAAATAGTTAATAAATAACATTTCATACATGTCTACTTTACATCAGCACAATTTTCGAACCAACATTTTTTTTTTGTTAGGAAGTTATAAGTGTTAAAAGTTGACCAGCAATTTCTCATTTTTCCAACAAAATTTACAAAACCATTTTTTTTAGGGACCACCTCACATTTGAAGTGAATTTGAGGGGTCAATATGACAGAAAATACCCAAAAGTGACACCATTCTAAAAACTGCACCCCTTAAGGTGTTCAAAGCCACATTCAAGAAGTTTATTAACCATTTAGGTACTTCACAAGAATTGAAGCAATGTGGAAGGAAAAAATGAACATTTAACTTTTTTTCCCAAAATTTTTCTTTCGACACAATTTTTTAAATTTTTCAAGGGTATCAGGAGAAAATGAACCACCATATTTGTTGTACAATTTCTCCTGAGTACACCGATACCCCATGTGTGGGGGAAAACCAATCTTTAGGCGCACAGCAGTGCTCAGAAGGGAAGGAGCATCATTTGAGATTTGGAATGTCAAATTGGCTGGAATCGAGAGCGGACACCATGTCACGTTTGGAGAGTCCTTGATGCACCTAAACAGTGGAAACCCCCCATAAGTGACCCCATTTTGGAAACTAGACCCCCCAAGGAACTTATCTAGATCTGTGGTGAGCACTTTGAACCCCCAAGGGCTTTACAGAAGGTTATAACGTAGAGCCGTAAAATAAAAAAATCATATTTTTTCCACAAAAATTATCTTTTCACCCCCAATTTTTATTTTTCAAAGGATAAAAGGATCACAAAAGTTATTGTGCAATTTGTCCTGAGTACGCTGATACCCCATATGTGGGGGTAAACCACTATTTGGGCACATGGCAGAGCTCGGAAGGGAAGCAGCGCCATTTGACTTTTTTGGCTGGAATTGAGATTGGACGCCATGTCGCATTTGGAGAGTTCCTGTGTGCCTAAACAGTGGAAACCCCCCACAAGTAACCCCATTTTGGAAACTAGACCCCCTAAGGAACTTATCTAGATGTGTGGTGAGAGCTTTGAACCCCAAAGTGCTTCACAGAAGGTTATAACGTAGAGCCGTAAAATTAAAAAATCATATCTTTTCCACAAAAATAATCTTTCCACCCCCAATTGTTATTTTCCAAAGGGTAACAGGACCCCAAAAGTTATTGTGCAATTTGTCCTGAGTATGCTGATACCCCATATGTGGGGGTAAACCACTATTTTGCCGCATGGCAGAGCTCGGAAGGGAAGGAGCGCCGTTTTCAAATGCAGACTTTGATGGAATGGTCTGCGGGTGTCATGTCACATTTGGAGAGCCCCTGATGTGACTAAACAGTAGAAACCCCCCACAAGTGACCCCATTTTGGAAACTAGACCCTCCAAGGAACTTATCTAGATGTGTGGTGAGCACTTTTAACCCCCAAGTGCTTCACAGAAGTTTATAACGTAGAGGCGTGAAAATAAAAAAATCATATTTTTTTCCACAAAAATAATCTTTTTGCCCCCAAATTTTTATTTTTATAAGGGTAACAGGAGAAATAGGACCCCAAAAGCTATTGTGAAATTTGTCCTGAGTACGCTGATACCCCATATGTGGGAGGGAACCACTATTTTGACGCATGGCAGAGCTCGGAAGGGAAGGAGCACCGTTTTTGAATGCAGACTTTGATGGAATGGTCTGCGGGTGTCATGTCGCGCTTGGAGAGACCCTTAAGTGCCTAAACAGTAGAAACCCCCCACAAGTGACCTCATTTTGCAAACTAGACCCCCCAAGGAACTTATCTAGATGTGTGGTCAGCACTTTGAACCCCCAAGGGCTTCACAGAAGTTTATAACGTAGAGCCGTGAAAATAAAAAATCATATTTTTTTTCCACAAAAATGACCTTTTTGCCCTCAAATTTTTATTTTTATAAGGGCAACAGGAGAAATAGGACCCCAAAAGTTGATGTGCAATTTGTCCAGAGTACGCTGATATCCCATATGTGGGGGGAACCACTGTGATCGCCTTACTGCGATCTTTGGGAGGCATAATGAACAAATCCACAAAAGGTGAAGAACTGTTTTATTTTTTACGCCGTTCCTCATGTGGTATTAGTGATTAGGCGACTATATTTTTCGGGTCGGTGCGATTACAGCGATACCAGATTTACATCCTTTTGTCATGTTTAGCTTCTGTCACACACTAAAAGATGCTTTTTTTTGTAAGAATTTTTTTGTAAGAAATTTTTGCATCGCCGTATTTTGAGAGCTATAATTTTTCCATATTTCATCCGAAAGAGTTATCTGTGGGCTTATTTTTTGCAGGACGAGCTGACGTTTTTATTGGTACCATATTCGGGCACAACATTTTTTGATTGCTTCCTATTCTGATTTTTGTGGAAGCAGAATGAACAAAAACCAGCAATTCAGGAATTGTTTTTTTTTTTTTTCCCTCCGTTCCGCGTATGGTAAAATTGATAAAGCAGCTTTATTCTTCGGGTCACTACGATTACAGCGATACCTCATTTATATATATTTTTATGTTTTGGCATTTTTTTACGCAATTAAAAATTTTATAGAAAAATAATTATTTTTGCATCAGTTTATTCCGCGAGCTATAACTTTTTTATTTTTTCGCTGATGATGCTGTATAGCAGCTTGTTTTTGCGGGACAAGATGACGTTTTCAGCGGTACCATGATTATTTTTATCCGACTTTTTGATCGCGTGTTATTGCACTTTTTCCAAGCGGTATGATGATACCGCTTGGAAAAAGTATAATTTACTACTTTTTTGTGTTTTTTTTACAGCTTTCACTGAAGGGGTTAACGAGGGTTACGCTTTTATAGATGGGATTTTTACGGACGTGGAGATACCAAACGTGTCTTTTTTTGTTTTTTGTTTTTTTTATTACATAAAAATGTGTATTTTTTTAGGGGAATTTTTTAAAATTATTTTTTAATATTTCTTTTACAGTTTTTTTTTTAAAAATGCTTTTTTTTTTACCTTGTCCCTTTATGGGACTTTCACTTTTTCACTTTTGATTGCAGGTACAATGCATTGCAATGCTCCAGCATTGCAATGCATTGTACCTATAGTGAAAGCTGCTGTGACCATGATCACAGCAGCTTTCCGTAGCTAGATGACCCGCAGGTTGTCATGACAACCCCCGGGTTATCAAGGCAGAGATCGGGCCCTGCGATTACATCGCGGGGACGCCGATCTGAGGCAGAGGGAGCTCCCGACCCTCTGCCTCTCCCCTTGAGCGCTGCGATCGTGCTCGATCGCAGCAGTCAGGGGGTTAACAGCCAGGGGTGGCGGGGGTGCCACTCCTGGCTGTCAGTGCAGGAGGCTCGGCCACTGCAGCGCCGAGCTCCTGCACTGATCGGGCAGAAGAGGCTGAAATTTCAGCCTCTTCTGCCTGATCGCTGCTGTGTTTGGTCAGTCACATTGACTGACCAATCACAGCACTGTAGGTGCGGGGACCGTCGGCAAGGGTCCCCGCACCGCTTGCTGTGCCTGTCAGCTGTCTGTGACAGCTGTCGGCACTGAACTACCACTGCATGTTTACACGCAGTGGTAGTTCAAAGGCATAACGTGCACAGTCCGTCAAGGTGCCAAAACTGACACCTTGCCATGACGGACTGTGCACGTCAGTGGACATTAAGGGGTTAAGAAGATCAAATTGTATTTAATTTAATATTTTTGATGTTTTTGTGCACCCATTAATCTGTATGGGGAGATCTTTAGATGTTACTTTTAGGAGGGGTTATTTACTAAGCACACAATTTGTATCAGTTTCAACCAAAATATACTGTAGCCACTTCTATATTCACATCCAACTTAATTTCAACCTAAACAAAACAATGTGCTGCATACAGATTAGTTTGGTTGCTTGCACATAATCCATTTTTGGCTTCCAGGAGTTTTCCAGCATTCCACTGTTAATCTACATGTTTCTGCTATAGTGCTCTGGAACAAGGATCCTGTCTTAGAATAATAGAAGAAAAACTACAGTTTCCCTTCAACAGTCATAGACGTCCAGAACACAGTCTTCAATTCACATAAATGCCTTGCAATTCAAATTCTCTTAAAATAGCTGTGCCAATGCACCCACAGTACATTTTAGAATTATTTCACCATGAAATTAGTTTTCTCCATCATTGCCTTACTTGAATCCTTCATTTTGATCAATGCCAGGACATTAAATGGAGAAGTCATGGATGCATATGCTATTTTTTACAACTATCTGTCAAACAGTAGATTGTAGAAGTAGTAGCTTCATTTCATGTATTTATTTACTGCTAAACTTCAGTTATATACTGTATATATTTGTGTGTACTGAACATATTTATAATTACTATATATGTTGTAGTATGCCTACAATTTGATTAGTCAATATTTCCTGGTGAAAAAAGAATGACATGCACAATATTTCTGGATCTTCTTTGCTCTAATAACATGTGCCCATAAATATTAGATCATTGGAGTATCCAGAATAAATCTGCAAATTTAGTCTGTGCAATATTTTTACATGTGAGTTAATTAATTGTTAATGCATGTTAAAGCTTTTGATTCTGTGGACCAAATTATAATATCAAACTCTAGACGAGAATATTCAGCAACCAACCTACCTTTGGCCAATGTGCAAACCGCCTGGCTGCCCAGCCAGTGTTTGGCTAGGTGCAGATGGGTGTATTTTTTGTCATCTGAGAAAATTGGATCAATTATAAAAATGACACTGATCAGAATTTGGTAGAGCATGAAACAATATGAAAAATCTGGCACCGTAGGTTAAGCAAGTTTACTAAAAACCATTTTGTCTTCTAAACTTACCCTTGAGTGCTGAGTTTTGAATACTATTACATTAAGGATTAGAACCCTACCTGAGCACCACGCTCACACGGAGAGACATATACTACTTGCTGACTTTGATAAGAGTTTGATCAATGTGTGATTATAATGTGATCATATTCTCTCAGATGAAGCGAAGATGTGTTAGTCCATGGAAATTAAACAGCACTCAAATGTTATCTAAGTGCAGTCCGATGTTTTCCATCGACTCCTTGACTTGCATGGCCGATCAAACTCAGGAATGAAGTGATTTTTTCCTCTGATAGATTTTGTCTGAGGAAACAATCTGACATGAGCATAAAATTGGTCCAACCAAAATATGACTATAGCATAAAATTGGTCCCAGTGCGATTCAACGTTTTTTGGATTGCACTCAGATCGATAATTTGATTGTCTGTAAGAGCTCTTACTGCAATCACTTGTGTCCAGTTGCAGAGTCCATAGGGCAATCAGAGGATCTGATCAATGTACTAATAACAGGTTGGGTACTGCTGCTGATTAGAATCCCTATTTGTTCTATTACACTTTTTTAGTTACTCTGTTCCTTCTAGAGTATTCTTATAGTACCCATGTGCACTTATTGGATTGATATACTAGTGTTCTGACCAAGTTTTTTTCCTTATCAATTCATCTTTATTAAAACCCTGGATAACAATCATGGCTTGACATAGGACTTCAAGACCATTCTTTTCCTGTTTATTCTGCCTGACCTCCTGAACTTTGAACCAACTGTCCATGACTAGGCTTTTGGATCCTGTTCTCTGGCTCTAACCCTGTTTTGTTTCTCATCCCGCTCAAAAGGTGTTCTATGCCTGACTGTGGAAGCCCGCCTTGAGCTGCTGGATATGCAGATCAGTGGGGTATATATATTTCATCAGAATGTGCTTTCTGGGTCATCCCCCAGTACCCTCAGTTATGTTTCCTTCCTTTAAAGTCCACATCGTTAGACTCCCCAAACCCTTCTCCCTGCGAGTTTTGGTTGTATATAACCCTCCGGGCTCCTCCCATTGGTTATTGTATCACTTTGCCACCTGGCTTCCTCATTTTCTATCCCATGACATTCCAACTCTCATCATGGGAGATTTTAGTATTCCCATTGATGATCCTCTCTCCCATTCTGCCTCTAATCTACTTTCTCTAACTTCCTCATTTGGCCTCTCACAGTTTACTAACTCTCCTATGCATCAAGACGGTAAAGCTCTGAACTTTGTCTTATCCCGGCTCTGCTCACTGTACGACTTTAGTAACTCGCCTTTCCACATCTGTCTCTAATCAACTTTCTCTAACCTCCTAATTTGGCCTCTCACAGTTTACTAACTCTCCTATGAATGAAGACCGTAAAGCTCTGGGCTTGGTCTTATCCTGGCTCTGCTCACTGTATGACTTTAGTAACTCCCCTTTCCCACTGTCTGACCAAAACATTCTTTCCTTCTCTGTCAATAACTTTCCCCTCATCTGGGACACCCACACTTGCCACGCTTATAGGAATACACATACCATTAACACCCAGCAGCTTATGGACAATTTACACTCATCTTTAGTTCCCATCTCC
This sequence comes from Oophaga sylvatica, assembly GCA_033576555.1. Lineage (NCBI taxonomy): Eukaryota > Metazoa > Chordata > Amphibia > Anura > Dendrobatidae > Oophaga > Oophaga sylvatica. The sequence continues at coordinate 207,412,968 of JARQOD010000002.1, forward strand.
CCCCACTCCTGTCCAAACTTAACATTGTCACACTACAATAATACATTGCAGAGCACCATGGATAAAGCAGCACCTGCTACACGCAGAGAACTGACACAGATGATGGCAACCTTGGTACACAATGCAAACACACTTTCTTCAGCACTGCTCAAGTGTGCTGAGCGCAGGTGGATAAAATTGCTTTTAGCAGAGGATTTCCACTATAAGTTCATGCTCAAAACTTATAACTCTGCAATTCATCTGGCCAAACAATCCTACTTCACCACCCTCATAACTTTACTAGCTAACAATCCAAAATGACTTTTTGAAAAATTTAACTCCTTTCTGAGCCCTAAAGCACAGGTCTCCATCATGAACCTCAGTGATGAGGATGTGGCCACTCATTTCCTAGAAAAAAATCAACCATACCCATCAGGACATTTCTGCCCAGTCTCCTCAGAACCTGGATCCCCTTCCCTGCCACACTTCAAGTTCACTTGCCATCTTTGAGCTTGTTACAGAAGAAGAGGTTACCCGGCTCCTCACTTCTTCTTGGCATCCAACCTGCAACAGTGACCCTATTCCCTCACATCTCCTGCAGTCTCTCTCATTGGTTGTCACCACTTACCTAACTAAAATATTTAAACTCTCTCTTTCTTCTGATATCTTTCCCTCCTGTTTTAAACATACCATGATAACCCCTTTACTTTAAAAACCATCCCTCGGGCAGGACTGTGCTGCTAGCTATAGACCTGTCTCTAATCTTCCCTTCATATCTAATCTCCTGGAATGCTTGATCCACTCCCATCTAATCCACTATCTCTCAGATCACTCTCTTCTTGAGCCTTTATAATCTGCTTTCCATATTTTACTACCGAAACTGCCCTTACTAAAGTCTCTAACTATCTATTAACAGCTAATTCTAATGGTCCTTGCTTCTTGCTGATTGTCCTGGATCTCTCTGCTGCATTTGACACTGTGGATCACCAGATGCTCCTCCCTATGCTCCACTCTTTTGGCATCAAAAACACTGTTCTCTCCTGGTTCTCCTCCTACCTCTCTGACTGCTCATTCACTGTATCTTTTGGCCGCTCTTACTCCTCTCCTCGTCTCCTTACTATCGGGGTTCCTCAGGTTTAGTCCTAGGCCCCCTTCTCTTCTCTCTCCCTTGGTCAAACAATCAATAGATTTGCATTCCAGTATCATTTCTATACTGACAACACCCTATTATACACTTCTTCCCCTGACATCACCCCCACCCTAATACAAACTACCAAGGATTATTTGTCTGCTATCTCTAACATAATGTCTTCCCTCTATTTGAAACTGAATCTCTCCAAAAACTGAACTTCTTGTGTTTCCTCCTTCTTCTAACTTAATTCTACCTGACATTTTAATTACCTTGGAGGGTTTAACCATAACTCTCAAGCAGTGCGCCCACAGTCTTGGAATTATATTTGACACTCAACTTTCCTTTATTCCCTACATCAAATCACTCACTCGCTCATGTCACCTGCATCTTAAAAACATCTCCAAAATCAGACCTTTTCTCACCTTCTAAACTGTTAAAACTCTTTCTGTCACTCTTTTTCACTCTCTTCTGGACAACTGCAACTCTCTACTGATCAGTCTACCTCTTACTAAGCTCTCTCCTCTCCAATCCATCCTGAATGTGCAGACAGGGTCGTACTTTTGTCCAGCCATGGCACTGAAGCCTCCACCTTCTGCCAGTAATTACAAGTGTTCTCCATTCGCTACAGAATACAATATAAATTCATATTTCTCTCCCACAAAGCCCTCCAAAGTTCTGAACAACCCTATATCTCCTCCCTCATTTCTCTCTATCACCCTACATATTCCCTCCATTCTCAAACTAAGACTAACATCCTCCATAACTAACCTAACCTAAGACTAACATTCTCCATAATTCAAACCTCGCACCTCCATTTCCAAGACTTCTCCCGTGCTATGCCAGTTCTCTGGAATGCACTACCCCACACGATCTGACTGAAACCTAGCCCGCACATTATTAAGTTTGCTTTAAAAACACTTCTCTTTAAACAAGCCCATCACCTCAACTTACTAACCTAGCTATTCCCTGTACCCTCCTTGCAAGCATTATTCAGAATCTGCTTCCTCCTATTCATGTGTCTCCACACGCTCCAAGCACATGTTAACTGTACTTGATAATTGCACTTACTGGCTTATGACCAGATCATGCAGCTTTATTGAAAATACCTATTTATTACAATTGCTCAATATGAAATAATAAGCACTTTTCACCTATTAAAATTACTATTTATTGGTAACTTTAAAATGGAAAAACATTGACAAAGACTCACGTCGAAACGCGTTGATCTGTCTTACCTATCCGCATTGAGCTGTATCTGCTTTAATTTTTCCTGGAAAATGGTTTTCCATTTTAACCCCTCTCTGCCATCAGACGTACTATTCCGTCCATGTGACCCTGGACCTAATTCCCATGGACGGAATAGTACGTCATAGGCGATCAGCTGCGCTCCCGGGGGGAGCGTAGCTGATCGCCGCCGGGTGTCAGCTGTATATCACAGCTGACACAAACGCACTATGTGTCAGGAGCGGTCACGGACCGCTCCCGGCACATTAACCCCTAGCACACCGTGATCAAACATGATCGCGGTGTGCCCGGGGCACAGGGGAGGATCGCGCAGGCAGGGGGCTCCCTGCGCGCCCCCCTGAGACCCCAGAGCAGCGCGATGTGTCGCGCTGTTCCGAGGGTCCGTCCTCCCTCCAGGTCCCCGGATCCAAGATGGCGCCGGGGTCCTGCAGGGAGGCGGCTTCCTCAGTGCCTGCTGAGAGCAGGCGCAGAGGAAGCATGCAGCGATGACAGAGCGATCGCTGGTGTGACAGAGTGCTGTGCACACTGTCACACCAGCGATCTGCTAAAATACTGTGATGTCCCACCCTGGGACAAAGTAAAAAAGTTAAAAAAATAAAAATAAAAAGTGGTAAAAAAAATCATCAAAAAAAAAAAAATATTCCCCAATAAATTCATTTCTTCCTGTAAATAAAAAAAACAAAACAATAAAAGTACACATATTTGGTATCGCCGCGTCCGTAACGACCCCCCCTATAAAACTGTCCCACTAGTTAACCACTTTAGTGAACCCCTTAAAAAAAAAAAAAAAAACTAAGCAAAAAATCAATGCTTTATCATCATATCGCCGAACAAAAAGTGGAATAACACGCGATCAAAAAGACAGATATAAATAAGCATGGTACCGCTGAAAACGTCATCTTGTCCCGCAAAAAGCGAGCCATCATACAGCATCATCAGCGAAAAAATAAAAAAGTTATAGCTCGCAGAATGAAGCGATGCAAAAATAATGATTTTTTATATAAAATTGTTTTTATTCTATAAAAGCGCCAAAACATAAAAAAATGATATAAATGAGGTATCGCCATAATCGTACTGACCCGAAGAATAAAACTGCTTTATCAATTTTACCACACACGGAACGGTATAAACGCCTCCCCCAAAAGAAATTCATGAATTGCTGATTTTTGTTCATTCTAACCTCCCAAAAATAAATAAAAAGCGATCAAAAAATGTCACGTGCTCAAAAATAGTACCAATAAAAACGTCACCTCGTCCCGCAAAAAATAAGACCTCACATGACTCTGTGGGCCAAAATATGCAAAAATTATAGCTCTCAAAATGTGGTGATGCAAAAAACTACTTTTTGCAATAAAAAGCGTCTTTTAGCGTGACAGCTGCCAATCACAAAAACCCGCTATAAATAGTAAATCAAACCCCCCTTTATCACCCCCTTAGTTAGGGAAAAATAATAAAATTAAAAAAATGTATTTATTTCCATTTTCCCATTAGGGTTAGTGTTGCGGCTAAAGTTAGGGTTAGGATTGGCGCTAAAGTTAGTATTAGGGTTATGGTTGGGATTAGGGTTAGGGGTGTGTTAGGGTTAGGTTTGTGGTTAGGGTTGGGACTAGGGTTAGGGGTATGTTGGGGTTAGGGTTGGAGTTAGAATTGGGGGGTTTCTGCTGTTTAGGCACATCAGGGGCTCTCCAAATGTGACATGGCGTCTGATCTCAATTCCCGCCAATTCTGCGTTGAAAAAGTCAAACGGTGCTCCTTCACTTCTGAGCTCTGCCATGCGCCCAAACAGCAGTTTACCCCCGCATATGGGGTATCAGCGTACTCTGTACCCCAAGAGTTATTGTGCAATTTGTCCTATTTCTTCTGTTACCCTTGGGAAAATAAAAAACTGGGGGCGACAAAATCATTTTTGTAAAAAAAAAATGATTTTTTTTGTTTTTAACGGCTGTATGTTATAAATTTTCTGTGAAGCACTTGGGGCTTCATAGCGCTCACCACACTTCTAGATAAGTTCCTTGTGGGGTCTATTTTCCAAAATGGGGTCACTTGTGGGGGTTTCCACTGTTTAGGCGCATCAGGGGCTCTCCAAATGCGACATGACGCCCCCAGACCATTCCATCAAAGTCTGCAATCCAAAACGTCACTACTTCCCTTCCGAGCCCAGACGTGCACCCATACAGTCGTTTTCTCACACATGTTGGGTATCAGCGTACTCAGGACAAATTGGACAACAACTTTTGGGGTCCAATTTCTCCTGTTACCCTTGTGAAAATAAAATATTGGGGGCGAAAAAATCATTTTTGTAAAAAAAAAAAGGATTTTTTATTTTTACAGCTGTACGTTATAAACTTCTGTGAAGCACTTAGGGGTTCAATGTGCTCAACATACTTCTAGATAAGTTCCTTGTGGGGTCTATTTTCCAAAATGGGGTCACTTGTGGGGGGTTTCCACTGTTTAGGCGCATCAGGGGCTCTCCAAATGCGACATGACGCCCCCAGACCATTCCATCAAAGTCTGCAATCCAAAACGTCACTACTTCCCTTCCGAGCCCAGACGTGCACCCATACAGTCGTTTTCTCACACATGCTGGGTATCAGCGTATTCAGAACAAATTGGACAACAACTTTTGAGGTCCAATTTCTCCTGTTACCCTTGTAAAAATAAAATATTGGGGGCGAAAAAATCATTTTTGTAAAAAAAAAAAAGGATTTTTTATTTTTACGGCTGTACGTTATAAACTTCTGTGAAGCACTTTGGGGTTCAAAGTGCTCACCACACATCTAGATAAGTTCCTTGAGGGGTTTAGTTTCCAAAATGGTGTCATTTGTGGGGGTTTCCACTGTTTAGGCAAATCAGGAGCTCTCCAAACACGACATGGCATCCAGCCAATTCTGCGTTGAAAAAGTCAAACGGCGCTCCTTCCCTTCCAAACTCTGCCATGCACCCAACAGTGGTTTACCCCCACATATGGGGTATCAGCGTACTCAGGACAAATTGCACAATAACTTTTGGAGTCTTGTTACCCTTGGGAAAATAAAAATTGGGGTGAAAAGATCAATTTTGTGGAAAAAAATATGATTTTTTAATTTTACGGCTCTACGTTATAAACTTGTGTGAAGCACTTGGGGGTTCAAATTGCTCACCAAAGATCTAGATAAGTTCCTTAGGGGGTCTAGTTCCCAAATGGGGTCACTTGTGGGGGGTTTCCACTGTTTAGGCACATCAGGGACTCTCCAAATGCAACATGGCGTCCAATCTCAATTCCAGCCAATTTTGGTTGGAAACAGTCAAATGGTGCTACTTCCATTCCGAGCTCTGCCATGCGCCCAAACAGTGGTTCCCCCCCACATATGGGGTATCAACGTACTCAGGACAAATTGGACAACAACTTTTGAGGTCCAATTTCTCCTGTTACCTATGGGAAAATAAAAAATTAGTGACTAAGAGATAATTTTTGTGGGAAAAAAATAGGATTTTTTATTTTCATGCCCGGGCATTATAAACTTGTGTGAAGCACTTGGGGGTTTAAAGTGCTCACCAAAGATCTAGATAAGTTCCTTAGGGGGTCTAGCTTCCAAAATGGGGTCACTTGTGGGGGGTTTCCACTGTTTAGGCTCATCTGGGGCACTACAAACGGAACATGACCCCATCAATGTTTGCATTCCAAAACGTTACTGCTTCCTTTCCAAGCCCTGCCGTGCGCCCAAACAGTTTCCCCCCCCCCACATATGGGGTATCAGCGTACTCAGGACAAATTGGACAACAACTTTTTGGGTCCAATTTCCTTGGGAAAAATCAAAAATTTGGGACTAAAAAATCATTTTTGTGGAAAATTTTTTTTTTTTTTCACACCCAGGCATTATAAACTTTTGTGAAACACTTTGGGGCTCAAAGTGCTCACAACAGATCTAGATAAGTTCCTTAGGGGGTCTAGTTTCCAAAATGGTGTCACTTGTGGGGGGTTTCCACTGTTTAGGCGCATCAGTGGCTCTCCAAACATGACATGGCGTCCAATCTCAACTCCAGCCAATTTTAGTTTGAAAAAGTCAAACGGCGCTCCTTCCCTTACGAGCTCTGCTGTGTGCCCAAACAGTGGTTTTCCCCCACATATAGGGTATTGGCATACTCAGGAGAAATTGCACAACAACTTTATCAGCCCATTTTCTCCTTTTACCCTTGTCAAAATAAAAAAAAAGTTTGTAAAAGATCATTTTTGTGGCTAAAAAGTTAAATATTAATTTTTTCCTTCCACGTTGCTTCAGCTCCTGTGAAGCACCTGAAGGGTTAATAAACTTCTTGAATGTGGTTTTGAGTACCTTGAGGGGTGCAGTTTTTAGAATGGTGTCACTTTTTGGTATTTTCTGCTATATAGACCCGTCAAAGTGACTTCAAATGTGAGGTGGTCCCTAAAAAAATGGCTTTGTAAATTTTGTTGTAAAAATGAGAAATCACTGGTCAACTTTTAACCCTTATAATTTCCGAACAAAAAAAAATGTTGGTTCCAAAATTGTGCTGATGTAAAGTAGACATGTGGGAAATGTTATTTCTTAACTATTTTGTGTGACATATTTCTCTGTTTTAAGGGAAAAAAAATTCAAAGTTTGAAAATTGCAAAATTTTCAAAATTTTCGCCATATTTGTGTTTTTTTCAAAAATAAACGCAAGTTATATCGAAGAAATTATACTACTAACGTGAAGTACAATATGTCACGAGAAAACAATCTCAGAATCGCGAAGATCCGTTGAAGCGTTCCAGAGTTATAACCTCATAAAGAGACAGTGGTCAGAATTGTAAAAATTGGCCCGGTCATTAACGTGCAAACCACCCTTGGGGGTGAAGGGGTTAAAGTTACCAATAAATAGTAATTTTAACCTTTTTCAACTCACGCTGGATCTATTTCCCCTTTTTCCTGTGCTGTCTGGTTGCTCTGCCTGGATCCGTGCTGGGAGTTGGATTGGTTTCCACATTCTGGAGTGGAGTAAGCTGATTGCTTTTTTTTTCTGTGCAGATCTTTTCACCTATTGTATCCCCCCATATTTGCTTGTAGATTGTAAGCTTGCGAGCAAGGCCCTCACGCCTAATGTAACTATTTAAACTGCCTTACCTTGTATTGAATTTATTGTGTGGATATGTCTCCGCTTAACTGTAAAGTGCTACGGAATATGTTAGCGCAATATAAAATAAAATTATTATTATTACTATACATTCTGAGTTATTTTAAGCTTCCTGTTTTCTAGTGCCATATCTTGATGTGAGGAAGCTATCTGGATTATATGATGTCCACACTATTCCTCAAAGAACTTGCTTAAAGATACAAATATTTCCATTTGGATAGTCCTCTTACTGCTGTACCCTCAACCCTCCCCAATGTTGTCCACCACATTTGGATGGTAGCTATGATTAGAAAATTAACTATTGCTTAAATCAGTTTTTTGTCGCACTTGTATTTTTTTTTACATTGTCAGACTTTTTTAACCCCTTAGTGACAGAGCCATTTTGCAGCTTAATGACAGGGCCAATTTTTACAATTCTGACCACTGTCACTTTATGAGGTTATAACTCTAGAACGCTTTAACGAATCCAGCTGATTCTGAGATTGTTTTTTCATGACATATTGTACTTCACGTTAGTGGTAAAATTTCTTTGATATGACTTGTGTTTATTTATGAAAAAAACGGAAATATGGCGAAAATTTTGAAAATTTAATAATTTTCAAACTTTAAATTTTTATGCCCTTAAATCAGAGAGATATGTCACACACATTTCTTAATAAATAACATTTCCCACATGTCTACTTTACATCAGCACAATTTTGGGAACAATTTTTTTTTTTGTTATGAAGTTATAAGGGTTAAAAGTTGACCAGCGATTTCTCATTTTTACAACACCATTTTTTTTTAAGGACCACATCACATTTGAAGTCACTTTGAAGGGTCTATATGATAGAAAATACCCAAAAGTAGTGTTGAGCGATATTGCTCGATATCTAAAAATATCGTATCGAAATTGTATCGCCGATAGCACTAAATATCGTCGATATCCGATTCCGATTGCGGAAGTCCAATGTAAGTCTATGGGAACAAAATATCGAAATTAAAAAAAACCATTCTTGCCTTGTTGGTTAATTGTACATGAAGGAAAACAACAAAGACTAATGTAGAATGTATTGGGGGAGGTTGAGGAGACAATAAAGGCATACATGTTTAACCCAATGCACTGGAATAGCATTAATATATTTTTTTTTGGAAATACGTTTGGATTGACTAACAAATTGACAATGTTGTTAACCTTTTTTCTATTTTGGCAAATATGTATGTTTCACAACTTCCATGCTCTTCACCTTTTTAACTTTTGCCAGTGCCACACTTTCTCCTTCATAATCTTCAGCAGCAGCATCATCTTTCTCATCAAATTATTCTTCATCTTCACCTTCTTAATCTTCTTCTTAAACTTCTTGCTATTCATGTTTTTGTTTACATTACTCATATTGTTATTATTAAACTAATTAATCTTCTTCATATTCAAATTCTTCATCTTCTTCCTCTTCATCTTCTTCATCATATTCTTATTTGTGACAGAGATTCCTGTACTTGTAATCTGTAAAAGTATGAATTGTTCATCCTTCCGTTCTTGCTGTCACAAAAGATTTAAATTACAACAGTATTTGTCCGTGTTCAGTTTAGCCTGCAGCAGCAGGCATTTTCCGGGGCACCACGAGGAGGAACGGACTCACCCCCATACACTGCTTAGTCTTCTTCTGCTTAGAATTTAGAGCATATATTTTGCTCTTCATTTTGGTCTTATACTTCATGTTCTTCTGTTTTTTGATCTTTTGCTTATTGTTCTTCTGTCTCTTGTTCTGTATCTTGTAGTTTGTCTTAACCTTCTTTGTCCTGTTGGTGATCTTCTTCTGGGTAATCTTTTATTTTTTCTTTGTGATGGTGTTCAGGCTGGTTGGCTTCATGCTCGTCGTCCTTGTTGTCGTCATCTTCTTCTGGGTGGTCTTTAATGTCGTCTAATTTCCGAGAAACAGCTGACGTTACTGGAACCCTGACGGGTGTCAGATGGAGCAAGAGACAATGGAAGTAACGAGGACCAGCTGACTGTGCTGGACCCCGGACGGGTAGCAGAAGGAAAAGAGGCAATGTCACAACCGAGTACCAGCTGACGTTACTGTGACACGGTTACTAAGCAGGAGGTACCTGTGCTCCAAAGCACTACCAAGGACCAGCAGACGTTGCTGGAACTCGGATACGGAGATGGAGGCACCTAGGCCAAAGGCACTGGGAGAACCACTTGACGGTACTGGACCCCGGACGGGTAGCAGAAGGAAAAGAGGCAATGTCACAACCGAGTACCAGCTGACGTTACTGTGACACGGTTACTAAGCAGGAGGTACCTGTGCTCCAAAGCACTACCAAGGACCAGCAGACGTTGCTGGAACTCGGATACGGAGATGGAGGCACCTAGGCCAAAGGCACTGGGGAGAACCACTTGACGGTACTGGACCCCGGACGGGTAGCAGAAGGAAAAGAGGCAATGTCACAACCGAGTACCAGCTGACGTTACTGTGACACGGTTACTAAGCAGGAGGTACCTGTGCTCCAAAGCACTACCAAGGACCAGCAGACGTTGCTGGAACTCGGATACGGAGATGGAGGCACCTAGGCCAAAGGCACTGGGGAGAACCACTTGATGGTACTGGACCCCGGACGGGTAGCAGAAGGAAAAGAGGCAATGTCACAACCGAGTACCAGCTGACGTTACTGTGACACGGTTACTAAGCAGGAGGTACCTGTGCTCCAAAGCACTACCAAGGACCAGCAGACGTTGCTGGAACTCGGATACGGAGATGGAGGCACCTAGGCCAAAGGCACTGGGGAGAACCACTTGACGGTACTGGACCCCGGACGGGTAGCAGAAGGAAAAGAGGCAATGTCACAACCGAGTACCAGCTGACGTTACTGTGACACGGTTACTAAGCAGGAGGTACCTGTGCTCCAAAGCACTACCAAGGACCAGCAGACGTTGCTGGAACTCGGATACGGAGATGGAGGCACCTAGGCCAAAGGCACTGGGGAGAACCACTTGACGGTACTGGACCCCGGACGGGTAGAAGAACGCACCCATGAAAATGTAAGTTGACAGGACGCAAGCCGTCCGCAGTTACCGAATCACACAGTCCTACAGTGGGTGCTTATCCTATTGTCACAATGGAAACCTCCTTTATTTACATATCCCACAGCACACATAGGAATCACCTAAACTGCAGGCACCATAGAGTCGGCTAACCCGAATGCAACACGACAGCACAACTTATTGGAGGATAATTGACGTTCACACTGCCAGGAAACAGCTGTCGTGCTGTAACCAGGCTGGCCAGGAGTCAGTACCCCTGCCAATTACTTACGAGCAACAAATGGCGGTGTTGTAGCCCAGGGAGTACAGTTCAGGTGGTAGAAAGATGAACATAACAGGAGACATGGAAAACGTTGCCAAACAGTTATTTAATCTGAAAACGGACAGGCAAATTCAGGTGAGATCCATGCCTTGTTCATTTTCAGAAAAGTAAGCCGGTCTACATTCTCTGAGGATAGTCGCATGCGACGGTCTGTTACTACATCACCTGCAGCACTAAAGACACGCTCAGATAATATACTGGCAGCAGGGCAAGCCAGCACCTCCAATGCATACTGGCTAAGCTCTGGCCATGTATCCAACTTAGAGACCCAAAATTTGAAAGGGGAAGAGGCATCTGGGAGTACACTTAGAGGGAAAGCCAAGTAGTCTGTCACCATCTTACGGAAACGTTTCTTCCTGGTGACTGGAGCCGTCTCGGATGGTGTAGACCTTGCTGGCGCTGTCACAAAACTTTGCCACATTTGTAACATACAGTTCTTGCCCTGTGCAGAGGCGCTGCTTCTGATCCCTCTTGTTGTAGAGGTGTCTACACTGCCTCGACGCACAGAGCTGCTTTGTAAAGCAGTAGCAGCAGCAGCAGCTCTCTCGGCTGGAATGTACAACAGTATGGATTGCACCAGTGTGTCTTGGTACTCCTGCATTTTACGGTCCCGGTTCACCGGTGTGATGAGGGTTTGTAAGTTGTCCCGGTAGCGAGGGTCTAGGAGGGTGTACACCCAATAATCTGACGTGCTGAGAATGTGGGCGATGCGGCGGTCGTTTCTCAGGCACTGAAGCATGAAATCAACCATGTGCTGCAGACTCCCAACTGGCCAACAAAGGCTGTCCTCTGGAAGAGGCGTCATCTCTGTCTCCTCTGCATCACCCCACCCTCGCTCTACATACTGACTAGAGCGTTGTGTACCTCCCTCTGTAGGGATTTCTTCCTCCTCCATTGACTCCTCCTCCTCCTCCTCATCCTCCTCACAAAGTGAGCCCTGCCCAGCCCTTTGTGAGGAACCACGTTGCGCTGACTGTCCTGAATGTAATTGAATTTGTGACTCCTCATCCACCACCTCTTTCAAAACCTCTTCCTTTAGTGCTTTTCAGTGATTTCTGAAGCAGGCAGATAAGGGGTACAGTCATGCTGACTAGTGCATCATCTGCACTCGCCATCCGCTTTGAGACATCAAACGCATGCAAAACGTCACAGATGTCGTTCATAGAGGCCCACTCAGTAGTGGTGAAGTGTGAACGGCGCAAATTGCGAGTTGATTGCGCCTGTTGCAGCTGATACTCCATTACTGCTGGCTGCTGCTCACACAACCGCTCCAACATATGTAACGTGGAATTCCACCTGGTGGGTACGTCACATATGATGCGATGTTCAGGAAGGCGAAATCTGACTTGCAGAGCTGCAATGCGCGATCTGGCCATGCTGGAACGTCGCAAGTGAGCGCACTCTAGGCGGACCTTGTGCAGCAGTGCATCAAGATCCGGATAGTCCCTCAAAAAACTCTGCACGACCAAGTTGAGCACATGTGCCAGACATGGTATGTGAGTGAGGTTGCCAAGGCCCAGAGCTGCCACCAGATTTCGGCCATTGTCACACACTACCACACATCGCTCTCCTGCTTGATGGCATCCCAGAGCTCCTGCGCTGTGTGGCTTCGATTCCCCATGGGAATTAATTTCAGTACGGCCTGTTGACGTTTGGCCACGGCTGTGCTCATATCGGTCGCAACAGGTAAGCGTTCACGGGTCCATGTGGAGGTATACCGTGACGGCTCGTGCAGCGATGATTCTGAGGAACTGGAGTAGGAGGAGGAATCAATGTGCACAGACTGGATTCCTGCAATCCTTGGAGTTGGCAGAACACGTACAGCGCCACTGGCAAGATCTGTACCCGGCTCCACAACATTGACCCAATGGGCAGTGAGGGAAAGGTATCGTCCCTGGCCATGGGTACTGGTCCACGCATCGGTGGTCAGGTGGACCCTGCTACTGACGGCGTTTAGTAGCGCATGTTTAATGTTTCCCTCGACATGTTTTTGCAGAGCAGGGACAGCTTGCCTGCTGAAATAAAATCGGCTTGGCACATTATATTGTGGGACTGCCAATGCCATAAAGTTCCTGAAACTGTCAGTCTCCACCAGCCTGAATGACAGCATTTCAAGGGACAGGAGTTTTGCAAGCCAGCATTCAGAGCCTGTGCTCGTGGATGGTTTGCCGAGTATGGCCGTCTTTTATCCCATGCCTGTGTTACCGATGGCTGTTTTTTGTTCTGGGAGTGTGACGATGACTGTGAACTTGCTGCAGTGGGTGGAATAACAGTTTCTCTATGGACAACAGTGACCGAGGTTCTTCCATGGAGATCCTGTGAGGAAGCCGAAACAGGTGTGTGAGAGCTGGAGGTAGAGGCTCGAACATGACCTAAAGATGTAGGTGCTGCTATAGGTTGGCCTACATCTCCAGTGTGTCTTTGGAACTCAGCTACGTGCTTTGTCCGTACATGTGTCCACATATTTGTGGTATTCAGGTTCCTGATATTTTTACCTCTTTTAACTTTTTGCTTACACAGCTTGCATTGAACATAGCAAATATCATGTACAAGTCTGTCAAAAAAGGACCACGCAGTGCAAGTCATGGGGGCGCCAATTTTGACATTTCTAAGAGAACTGCTCCCAACAGGTGCCAAACTGGAGGCTACAGGCAAGCGAGTCTGCAGCCTACCTCTCCCTCCTCTTTGTACCGTTGGGACAATCTCTTCCTCAGAGCTGCTCCCACCACCTTCCTGTTGCTCACGCCATGTTGGGTCTCGGACTTCATCATCTCCACTACCCTCTTCCAACACCTGCTGCTGCTGTTGGATGGTCTGGGCAGCACCATGCTCCACAAAACCTGGCACCTGAGTCTCATCATCATCATAAGATGCGTTCTGCGGTGTGCTGTCCATCGGCACTGGCTCACCCGCCTCTTCAGATTGAGAGAGACACAGCTGTTGCGCATCACTGCATACTCCCTCTTCTTCAAATTGCAGAATGCTGCTTGCCTGTGCCCGTGTTTGCGAGCCAACAGATTCTGAGAACAGAAGCAGAGACTCAGCTGGCTCCTGTACAGAACTCTCTGACTGCCTTGGCAATTTGACAGGCGGTGAACAGACAGATGGTTGCCCAACAGTGTTGTGTTCCTGAGAGGAGGTGGAAGGAATTGAAGTCGATGCATTGGCTGCCATCCAACCAACAACGGCTTCAATTTGTTCTTCCTGCAGCAGGGGGGCACGCCGAGCTCCTACCAAAGTGCGCATAAAGGAACGCTCACGGGGATAAATGGTGGATGCTGTGTCACTGAGGGCGGCAGCAGACACAGAATCCCCACATCCTCTCCCTGCTGAAACTCCACGGCCACGACCACGTGCCTTACTCACTGACTTCTTCATCTTGGTAGATTGATAAAGAAAGTCAGAAAAGTTATAAGGCCTAAGTGTGGTTATTACGCAGAGACTGAAGTGAACACTGTAACACAACTGTTCACAATCTGTGAAAGGCTACTCCTTTGTCTACTTCTATAGTGTTTGCAACCAATGTATTGTATACGGATGGAAGCGCGTCACACTAATAGATTATATTTTAAATGGAATGGAGCAGAACCAATTGGAGATAAATGAAAAGGATGAGGCACTGAGACACGCTCAGCAGAGTACAAGCAGCAGTGCTTGAACAAGTAACTGGAGCGTGATGTGCACTCAAAAAATAAAAAACACAGACTGAAGTGAACACTGAAACACAACTGTTCACAAACAATCTGTGAAAGGCTACTCCTTTGTCTACTTCTATAGTGTTTGCAACCAATGTATTGATACGGATGGAAGCGCGTCACACTAATAGTTAAATTGCATGGAGCTGCAAGAATTACACTGAAGGAAAAAAAAAATAGTCTGTGAGTGACATGTGCAGATGCCTACAAGACAGCGTTGCATGCAGAGCAAACTGCAGCGTCACCTGCACTCACACACACCTTGCAGAGCTGTTAAAACAACACTGCAGGCAAAAGGAAGCTTTACACAGCGGTTGGTGCTAGCCTGCCTACAGCACAGTACACTAAATCGCAATCTCTAACTGTCCCTCAGAGTCAGCACAGCAGCGTTCTGTCCCTTACTGAATTCACAGCACAGTGACGCTAAAATGGCGGCGGCGCCTTTTATAGTGCATTCTGACATCATTTCAGCATCCAATCACAGCCATGCCATTAGTTAACATGACCGCAGCAGTACAGGATGTGCCCACACTTCTTAGGATTCCTCATTGGCTGACTAAAATCACATTGCCTCGCAAAGAATTATGGGAACTTCCGATTCCGGTATTCGATAAGACGAAAATATCGAAACGAATTATCGAAAGGCCGATAGAGCTAATATCGGCCGATAGCCGATATTTGCATTATCGTATCGCTCAACACTACCCAAAAGTGACACCATTCTAAAAACTGCACCCCTCAAGGTGCTCAAAACCACATTCAAGAAGTTTATTAACCCTTTACGTGCTTCACAGGAACTGAAGCAATGTGGAAGGAAAAAATTAACATTTAACTTTTTTTGCAAAAACTTTACTTCGGAACCAATTTTTCTTATTTTCACAATTGTTAAAAGAAAAAATGAACCACAAAATTTGTTGTGCAATTTCTCCTGAATAAGCTGATACCCCATATGTGGGGGTAAACCACTTTTTGGGCGCACTGCAGAGGTCGCAAGGGAAGGAGCGACATTTGACTTTTTCAACGCAGAATTGGCTGGACGCCATGTCGCGTTTGTAGAGGCCCTGATGTGTCAAAACAGTGGAAACCCATCACAAGTGACCCCATTTTGGAAACTAGACCCCCTAAGGAACTTATCTAGATGTGTGGTGAGCACTTTGAACCTCCAAGTGCTTCACAGAAGTTTATAACAAAGAACAGTGAAAATAAAAAATCATATTTTTTCCACAAAAACAATCTTTTCACCCCAATTTTTATTTTCCCAAGGGTAACAAGACCCCAAAAGTTTTTGTGCAATTTGTCCTGAGCATGCTGATACCCCATATGTGGGGTAAACCACTGTTTGGGTGCATGGCAGAGCTTGGAAGGGAAGGAGCGCCGTTTGACTTTTTCAACGCAGAATTGGCTGGATGTCATGTCGTGTTTGTAGAGGCCCTGATGTGTCTAAACAGTGGAAACCCCCCACAAGTGACCCCATTTTGGAAACTAGACCCCCTAAGGAACTTATCTAGATGTGTGGTGAGCACTTTGAACCTCCAAGTGCTTCACAGAAGTTTATAACATAGAACCGTGAAAATAAAAATTCATATTTTTTCCACAAAAACGATCTGTTCACCCCAATTTTTATTTTCCCAAGGGTAACAAGACCCAAAAGTTTTTGTGCAATTTGTCCTGAGCATGCTGATACCCCATATGTGGGGGTAAACCACTGTTTGGGTGCATGGCAGAGCTTGGAAGGGAAGGAGCGCCGTTTGACTTTTTCAACGCAGAATTGGCTGGATGCCATGTTGCGTTTGTAGAGGCCCTAATGTGTCTAAACAGTGGAAACCCCCCACAAGTGACACAATTTTGGAAACTAGACCCCCTAAGGAGCTTATCTAGATGTGTGGTGAGCACTTTGAACCCCCAAGTGCTTCACAGAAGTTTATAACTCCCGGGCATGAAAATAAAGTCATATTTTTACCACAAACCTGATCGTTTAGTCCCCAATTTTTTATTTTCCCAAGGGTAACAGGAGAAATTAGACCACAAAAGTTGTTGTCCAATTTGTCCTGAGTACGCTGATACCCCATATGTGGGGGGGACCACTGTTTGGGCGCACGGCAGGGCTTGATAGGGAAGGAGTGCCGTTTGACTTTTTCAAACCAAAATTGGCTGGAATTGAAATTGGACGCCATGTCGCGTTTGGAGAGCCCCTGATACGCCTAAACAGTGGAAACCCCCCACAAATGACACCATTTTGGAAACTAGACCCCTTAAGGAACTTATCTAGATGTGTGGTGAGCACTTTGAACCCCCAAGTGCTTTACAGAAATTTATAAACGTAGAGCCGTGAAAATAAAAAATCATTTTTTTCCTCAAAAATGATTCTTTAGCCCGCTATTTTTTTATTTTCCCAAGGGTAACAGGATAAATTGGACCCTAAAAGTTGTTGTGCAATTTTTCCTGAGTACGCTGATACCCCATATGTGGGGTGAAACCACTGTTTGGGCGCATGGGAGTGCTTGGAAGGGAAGGAGCGCCATTTTGTAATGCAGACTTTGATGGAATGTTCTGCGGGCGTCATGTTGTGTTTGCAGAGCCCTTGATGTGGCTAAACAGTAGAAACGCCCTGCAAGTGACACCATTTTGGAAACTAGACCCCCCAAGGAGCTTATCTAGATGTGTGGTGAGCACTTTGAACCTCCAAGTGCTTCACAGAAGTTTATAACATAGAACCGTGAAAATAAAAAATCATATTTTTTCCACAAAAACGATCTGTTCACCCCAATTTTTATTTTCCCAAGGGTAACAAGACCCCAAAAGTTTTTGTGCAATTTGTCCTGAGCATGCTGATACCCCATATGTGGGGGTAAACCACTGTTTGGGTGCATGGCAGAGCTTGGAAGGGAAGGAGCGCCATTTGACTTTTTCAACGCAGAATTGGCTGGATGCCATGTCGCGTTTGTAGAGGCCCTAATGTGTCTAAACAGTGGAAACCCCCCACAAGTGACACAATTTTGGAAACTAGACCCCCTAAGGAACTTATATAGATGTGTGGTGAGCACTTTGAACCCCCAAGTGCTTCACAGAAGTTTATAACTCCCGGGCATGAAAATAAAAAGTCATATTTTTACCACAAACCTGATCGTTTAGTCCCAAATTTTTTATTTTCCCAAGGGTAACAGGAGAAATTAGACCACAAAAGTTGTTGTCCAATTTGTCCTGAGTACGCTGATACCCCATATGTGGGGGGGGACCACTGTTTGGGCGCACGGCAGGGCTTGATAGGGAAGGAGTGCAGTTTGACTTTTTCAAACCAAAATTGGCTGGAATTGAAATTGGACGCCATGTCGCGTTTGGAGAGCCCCTGATACGCCTAAACAGTGGAAACCCCCCACAAATGACACCATTTTGGAAACTAGGCCCCTTAAGGAACTTATCTAGATGTGTGAGTGAGCACTTTGAACACCAAGTGCTTCACAGAAATTTATAAACGTAGAGCCGTGAAAATAAAAAATCATTTTTTTCCTCAAAAATGATTCTTTAGCCCGCTATTTTTTTATTTTCCCAAGGGTAACTGTTGTGAATGGACTTGAAATGAGTTCTGAGCAGAGGCTCCCTCTGGTGGCTACAAGCGGTACTGGACTGTCTAGTGAAGATTGTGAGGAGTGGGAATCAGGTGTTACTGACTGGTCTTATATAAGGGAGTCGCCTTCCCATCAGGGTTGCCGGTGATCAATTGTTCTGGTCTCACTCCATGATTCCTGTTTCCCTTGTAGCCTGCTGTGTCGTGTCTGCATCTCCTGCTAACAGATAAGACATTTTCTTCTTTTTGTTTTTGTGCTTTATTTTTGCATTTTGTCCTGCACTTCTGTGGGGGCCTTCAGGGTCCCTCCGGGGGCTTTTGCCCTCTCAGTTTAGTTCAGCCACTGATGTTTGTAGTTTTGCTTTTTCCAGTTTCTTCAGTGGCTGCTGTTTTCATTTTGTTACACCAGAGAACTAATTTAGGTGGTAGAGGTCGTGTGATCTCAGGTGTTTTTGAAATTAGTAGAGTTGGTGCTTTGCAGGGTTTTTTGGGATTGCAGTAAGTGCCCTTCCTATCCTTTTCTATTTAGTTAGTTTGGGCCCCAACGTTTGCTCATACTATTTTCTGTCTGTGTCAGTATTTCTTCTTGTATAACAGCCATTACATGTTTGGGGGCTTTCTATGTTCTTTGGGGATCTGCTCCGGGACAGATAGCTTTCCTATTTCTATCTTTAGGTGTAGTTAGTTTCTCAGGCTGTGACGAGGCGTCTAGGACCAACGTAGGAACGCTCCACGGCTGCCTCTAGTTGTGGTGGTTAGTCAGGGTACTGCAATCTCATAGATTCCAACTGCTCTGGTGTATTGCCTTTTTTACCTGCACTCCTCAGTTACCGAAACATAACAGTATAACCGGCCTAAAATTTAAAGTTGTATGGTACTCACAGAAGGGAAAAATATTGTGAAAGAAAAAACGGTTGTCAGAGTTGTCAGAGATATTTTTCTGTTTGTTGCATTTTTTTTTTTTTTTCCCTCTGTATCTCTGGGTGCTGGGGAGGATTTTTTCTCTCAAGGAGTTTGCACAGTTGTCTGGCCGTGTGGATCAGCTTGCCACTGAGGTTCAGAGTATTGCTGCATATCTTGCTAGGTTGCCTGTTGTGGAACCTAGGATTCCCATGCCAGATTTGTTTTTGGGGGATCGAGCTAAGTTTCAGAATTTCAAAAATAACTGTAAATTGTTTTTTGCCTTAAAATCTAAGTCCTCAGGGAACGCAGCGCAGAAGGTTCAAATTGACATCTCTCTCCTGCGCGGCGATCCTCAGGATTGGGCTTTTTCCCTGACACCTGGGGATCCTGTTTTGAGTGATGTTGATGCATTTTTTCAGGCTTTGTGGTTATTGTACGATGAGCCTAATGTCACTGATCAAGCTGAAAAAGCCTTGTTGGCATTAAATCAGGGGCTTGATGACGCTGAGTTATTGGCCATGAAGTGGGCTTTTGAAGAGTGGAGACATTGGCTGGAGGGAGCCAAACATCAGGTGGTGGTCCTTACGGACCATAAGAATCTGGTTTATCTGGAATCTGCCAAGCGACTTAATCCTAGACAGGCCAGGTGGGCCTTGTTTTTCACGCGTTTTAATTTTTTGGTTTCATTTCTTCCTGGTACTAAGAATGTTAAGGCGGATGCCCTCTCGAGGAGTTTCCTGGCGGACTCTCCTGAGTTATCTGATCCTTCTGTTATTTTGAAAGAGGGTATAGTTCTTTCCGCCATCTCGCCCAATTTGAGACTGGCTCTGGAGGGGTGTCAGGAGGATAAGCCCGAGCGCTGCCCTGTTGGGAAATTGTTTGTCCCGGACCAGTGGAAAAAGAGTGTGATGTCTGAGCTTCATTGTTCCGCGCTGGCCAGTCATCCCGGAATTTTTGGTACCAGAGACTTGGTTAGTCGGTCCTTTTGGTGGCCTACCTTGTCTCGTGATGTCAGGGAATTTGTGCAGTCCTGCGGGACTTGCTCTTGCTCCAAGCCTTGCTCTCGCTCTAGTGGTTTGTTGATGCCATTGCCTGTGCCCAAGAGACCATGGACCCATATCTCTATGGATTTCATTTCCGACCTCCCTGTTTCTCAGAGAATGACCGTCATCTGGGTGATTTGTGATAGGTTTTCCAAGATGATACATCTTGTGCCATTACCTAAGTTGCCTTCCTCCTCTGAATTGGTGCCTTTGTTCCTTCAGCACGTGGTTCGTTTACACGGCATTCCTGAGAACATTGTGTCTGACAGAGGAGTCCAGTTTGTTTCAAGATTTTGGAGGACCTTTTGTTCTAAACTTGGTGTTCAATTGTCTTTCTCCTCGGCGTTTCATCCTCAGACCAATGGTCAAACTGAGAGAACAAACCAGACTTTGGAGACTCATCTAAGATGCTTTGTGTCTGCTGATCAGGATGACTGGTCTCTTTTTTGCCTTTGGCTGAGTTTGCTCTTAATAATAGGGCTAGCTCTGCCACTTTGATGTCTCCATTTTTCTGTAATTCTTGGTTTCACCCTCGATTTTCTTCAGGACAGACGGAGGCTTCTGTCTGTCCAGGTGTTGACTCTGTTGTGGAGCGTATGCAACAGATTTGGGACCAGGTAGTGGAGAGGTTGTCTCTCTCTCAGGAGAGGGCCCAGTGGTTTGCTAACCGGCATAGGACTGATGGTCCTCGGTTTAAAGTGGGGGACTTGGTCTGGTTGTCCTCAAAAAATATTCCTATGAGAGTGGCATCTCCTAAATTTAAGCCTAGGTTCATTGGACCTTATAAGATCATGGAGATTCTTAATCCTGTTTCTTTTCGTTTGCTTCTTCCAGGGACATTTAAGATCCATAACGTGTTCCACAAGTCCTTGTTGAAGAGGTTTGTTGAGCCAGTGGTTCCTACTACTGTGCCTCCTGACCCTGTTTTGGTTGAGGGCAATCTGGAGTATGTGGTTGAGAAAATATTGAATTCTCGTTTTTCTAGACGGAAACTCCAGTATTTGGTTAAGTGGAGAGGTTATGGTCAGGAAGACAATTCTTGGGTGTTTGCTTCGGACATCCATGCTAGGAGACTCATCCGTGCGTATCATAGAACTCATCCTGACTGACCTGGTTGCTCAAGTGAGGGTTCGGTGACCCCTCCTCAAGGGGGGGGTACTGTTGTGAATGGACTTGAAATGAGTTCTGAGCAGAGGCTCCCTCTGGTGGTTACAAGCGGTACTGGACTGTCCAGTGAAGATTGTGAGGAGTGGGAATCAGGTGTTACTGACTGGTCTTATATAAGGGAGTCGCCTTCCCATCAGGGTTGCCGGTGATCAATTGTTCTGGTCTCACTCCATGATTCCTGTTTCCCTTGTAGCCTGCTGTGTCGTGTCTGCATCTCCTGCTAACAGATAAGACATTTTCTTCTTTTTGTTTTTGTGCTTTATTTTTGCATTTTGTCCTGCACTTCTGTGGGGGCCTTCAGGGTCCCCTCCGGGGGCTTTTGCCCTCTCAGTTTAGTTCAGCCACTGATGTTTGTACTTTTGCTTTTTCCAGTTTCTTCAGTGGCTGCTGTTTTGATTTTGTTACACCAGAGAACTAATTTAGGTGGTAGAGGTCGTGTGATCTCAGGTGTTTTTGAAATTAGTAGAGTTGGTGCTTTGCAGGGTTTTTTGGGATTGCAGTAAGTGCCCTTCCTATCCTTTTCTATTTAGTTAGTTTGGGCCCCAACGTTTGCTTATACTATTTTCTGTCTGTGTCAGTATTTCTTCTTGTATAACAGCCATTACATGTTTGGGGGCTTTCTATGTTCTTTGGGGATCTGCTCCGGGACAGATAGCTTTCCTATTTCTATCTTTAGGTGTAGTTAGTTTCTCAGGCTGTGACGAGGCGTCTAGGACCAACGTAGGAACGCTCCACGGCTGCCTCTAGTTGTGGTGGTTAGTCAGGGTACTGCAATCTCATAGATTCCAACTGCTCTGGTGTATTGCCTTTTTTACCTGCACTCCTCAGTTACCGAAACATAACAGGTAACAGGAGAAATTGGACCCTAAAAGTTGTTGTGCAATTTTTCCTGAGTACGCTGATACCCCATATGTGGGGTGAAACCACTGTTTGGGAGCATGGGAGTGCTTGGAAGTGAAGGAGTGCCATTTTGTAATGCAGACTTTGATGGAATGTTCTGCGGGCGTCAAGTTGTGTTTGCAGAGCCCTTGATGTGCCTAAACAGTAGAAACCCCCTGCAAGTGACACCATTTTGGAAACTAGACCCCCAAGGAGCTTATCTAGATGTGTGGTGAGCACTTTGAACCCCCAAGTGCTTCACAGAAATTTATAAACGCAAAGCCGTGAAAATAAAAAATCATTTTTTTCCTCAAAAATTATTGTTTTAGCCAGCTATTTTTTATTTTCCCAAGGGTAACAGGAGAAATTAGAACCGTAAAATTGGTGTGCAATTTGTCCTGAGTACGCTGATACCCCATATGTTGGGCAAACCACTGTTTGGGCGCACGGCAGGCTCGGAAGGGAGGGAGCGCCATTTGACTTTTTGAACGCCACGTCGTGTTTGGAGACCCCCTGATGTGTCTAAACAGTGAAACCCCCCACAAGTGACCCCATTTGGAAACTAGACCCCTTAAGGAACTTATCTAGATGTGTGGTGAGCACTTTGAACCCCCAAGTGTTTCACAGAAATTTAGAAACGCAGAGCTGTGAAAATAAAAATCATTTTTTTCTCAAAAATGATTTTTTTAGCCAGCTTTTTTATTTTCCAAAGGTAACAGGAGAAATTAGAACCCCAAAATTGGTGTGCAATTTGTCCTAAGTACGCTGATACCCCATATATTGGGGTAAACCACTGTTTGGGCGCACGGCAGGGCTCGGAATGGAGGGAGCGCCATTTGACTTTTTGAACGCCACGTCGTGTTTGGAGACCCCCTGATGTGCCTAAATAGTGGAAACCCCTCAATTCTAGCTTCAACCCTAACCCCAACACACCCATAACCCTAATCCCAACCCAAATCCTAACCTAAATCCCAACCCTAATTCCAACCCTAATTGTAACCCTAACCTTAATTGTAACCCTAACTCTAATTGTAACCCTAACCCTAATTTTAACCCTAACCCTAATTGTAACCCTAACCCTAATTCTAACCCTAATTATAACCCTAACCCTAAGGCTAGGTTCATTTTGCGTTTTACCAGCCCGTTCAACACATAGCGTTGACGGGCTGGTAACGGTATAGCATAACACGATCGCGTTATGCTATACCCGCTAGCGCAGACGAATCAGCAGAATCACTGAATGATGGCACGTCGCGAAAGCATGCTGCTTTACGGAATGCGTCGCGATGCACCCTCAAATATGGGTGAATGGCAGCGTTAACAGACTGCGTTACACCGCGTTATACCGCGGTGTAATGCAGTCCGTCTAACGGACTGCCATAACGCAGTATGAACCCAGCCTAACCCTAACTCTAATTATAACCCTAACCCTAATGCTAACCCTAACCCTAATGCTAACCCTAACCCTAATTATAACCCTAACCCTAACGGAAAAATGAAAATAAATATAATTTCTATCTTTTATTATATGTCCCTAACTAAGGGGGTGATAAATGGGGGGGTTATGTACTGTTTTTTTTTTATTTTGATCACTGTGATAGTTTATCACAGTGATCAAAATGCACTTTTATGAGAATGAATGAAAAAATTTTGAATCTGCCGCCAAGCAGATCGGCGGGCGCACTGCGCATGCGCCCGCCATTTTTTTTTTTTTTCAGGAAGAAGACGCCGGGATCCTGGGGCCTGCGGGAGGACCGAGGACACCGGGAGGTATGGGGGGGCATTCGGGGGACCTGTGGACCCTCATTTTCTCCCCTCTGATGTGCGATCACATCAGAGAGGAGAGAAATCTTTTTTTTTTGCGGTCGCCGTGATACTTAGTATAACGGCAATCGCGACACCGGGGTCGGTAACTACCGACCCAGATCATGTTCTCTGGGGTCTCGGCTACCCCCGGTAGCTGAGACCCCAGAGAAAATTGCCCATCCCCCCCCAGCACAGCGGCGGGCGCACTGAGCATGCGCCCGCCATTTTCTCAATGGCGGCGGCACCGGGGAGGCAGAAGGGCATGGGGTCCACATGGAGGAGATCGGGGGCCACATGGGGGTCCCGGGGACCCTTTTTCTCTGTCCTCTGATGTCCGATGACATCAGAGGACAGAGAAATTAAATGGCACAACATTTTTTTTTTGTTGCGGTCGCCGTTATAGGGTTAATAACGGCGATCGCAACATCAGTGTCAGTAAAAACCGACCCGATTCATGTTCTCTGGGGTCTCGGCTACCCCGGTAGCCGAGACCCCGGAGAAAATGCGCCTCTGGGGGCGCTATTCACTTTTTCCACAGCGCCGTTAATTAACGGCGCTGTGGTTTAACTACCCTTAATGACCGCCGTTAAAAGGCGTATCGGCGGTCGTTAAGGGGTTAAATCTAAATACAAAATTAACAATCTTGCAATTTTCACTTTGCCCACTGTGCTTTTTAGGCCGGGGTCACACTTGTCTCTCACTTCAATACCCGGCACTGCCGCCGGCACTTGGGACCGGAGTGTTCAGCTGCATAGAAATACATGCAGCTGCATGCTCTGGTCTGAGTGTCGGTGGCAGTGCCGGGTATTGAGGTGAGAGACTCGTGCAAGTTTCTTGCAAGTGTGACCCTGGCCTTAGGGCCCCGTCTCACGTAGCGACACACCAGCGATCCCGACAATGATCAGGATCGCTGGTGTGTCGCTACATGATCGCTGCTGAGCTGCCAAACAGGCAGCTCAGGCAGCGATCAGGACAGCGACACTGCAGGTAATGTCGCCTAGTTACCCGCAGTGTACGTTGGATACCAGCCCGCTGATGCAGGGAGCTGCTAACCAAGGTACACTTCGGGTTTCCAGGTGCTGCACAGTGCTTGGAAACCCGATGTGTACCTTGGTTACCAGCTCCCTTGCAGCAGCGCGCTGGTATCCAACGTACACATCGGGTTTCCAGGCACAGCCCCGCGCCTGGAAACCCGAAGTGTACCTTGCTTACCAGCTGATCGCTGGTCTCCTGCCTGTCACACACAGCGATGCGTGCTGGCCAGCGGGAGACCAGCGATAAAAATAAAGTCCTGGCATTTCTGACACGACCAGCGATTCACAGCAGGGGCCTGATCGCTGGTACGTGTCAGACATAGCGAGATCGCTGCTGAGATCGCTGTTTAGCAGCGATCTCACTAGCGATCTCGCTATGTGAGACGGGGCCTTTAGACTCATACACCCTGTCCTATCAAGAACAGTTTACATGAAGGTCTTATATTATCAGAGGCAGGATTACATCAGTGTCAGGTAACACCTCTATTGACAGCTGATAACCCCAGATCCACCAATCACAATAGGTGATGTGATGTCACATCTTACCCCTATCCTTTTCCTTCACAATGACCTTTACCTGTTTTATCATTATATTCTTCATTAGAAAAGATAAGTTCAGGGTCTGACAATTGTGGCTATTTAAGTTTGTTGTTTCCTCAAACATCAGGAAGTCATAATCTAAAAAATCCCCCTCGTGGTCAGTGTGAAAATTACAAAATTTCTATTTCTTTATTTCAAATACAGATTGTGATATGTAAGAAAAAAAAAACATTTTTTGGTAAAAAAAAATACATTCAACACAAAAACCTGATTTAAACAATAGGTCATTTTCTGATGATTGCTTCCCTGCAAGATTTTCTTACTTAAAGATACAAGTTATTTCTGTTCTTCTACTAAATAATTCCACAATCTTCTATGTAGATTCAGGTCCTAAATCTAATCAAATAAAAACTAATATTAAAATGAGGAAGGAAAATTGCTAGCTATGGAAGATAACTTAACTCATAATTGGTTTACATGCTGCTGTGAGCTTACTGGAATGTGGAGTACACACAGTTCTCCTAGCCTGAAATCATTAGCTAATTAATTAGATTCAAAAATCAAACTTCATTAGGAGGGGAAGTCGAAACCATGGGACATGCCAGCTGGAGGGAGCATTATCTAAAGGACTAGAAACACTTAAAATCCAAGTATAGTTAGATTTTGTGTTATTGTTTACTTTCCAAGCATGGCAGGTTACATATCTTTATTTCAGTCAGATATAATCATATTGATAATTAGTATAATAGAAAATTATATGATGTAAAATATTTACAGTATCTTGTGACACAATTTAACATATGCTTTTTTTCTTTTTTATATTCTCCATTGCTGTGGTCTTTCACGTCATCTATGGTGATACGCTCCTATCAAAATCCACTTGACAGGTAAGAATAGTGTTGTTCTCTGATCATAAAAACAAAGCAGTGGCATATTTTGTAAAGACATTAAATTTTGCATTTTATTTACCTTTATAAGTGAAATTTACATTACTATGATTGCCCAGTAATCTGGAATAAATGGCAATTCAGCACTGGTTGAATTTTATTGTATTTCTTTTTGCACAGATGTGTGAAACAGTTCAGAGCGAATGGAATTCACATTGTGTTTTACAAAATATTTGGATTCTTCCAGGAATCCACCATTTTGCCAATCTCTGATCTGTAGAGGTCAGGGAGAGTGAGAGTTGCAGTCCTCTAGCAAGCCCTCTTCTTTACTTCCCCATTGCATGTAGTGTCCTCTTCCTACATTTTAACTCTGCAACAAGGCTTTTGGCACTAAGTTGGGTTCTGACATTGCAACATACATTGTCCATGACTTAATCCATACACATTGTGGCAACATGCATCATGATGTCAGAGGTCTAATTAGGGATAAGACACAAGGGGTCTCCAGATCTGCCAGTGCTGTTCAAAATAGGAGTGATGCATCGGAGACAAGAGCATATACATCACGGTGGTCATCAGTTTGTGTGAAAAAGGTTTATCCGTCTCAGATACCTCAACAGGGTTTTTATTGTATCCAGAGGAAGAAGGGGAAAGTGAGATGTATGAGTTTGCATAACTAAGGCCATGAATCATGAATTCTGCTAATGTCTCCCAAGAATCAGCCTTAACTAGTTTTCAATTATTTCATCAGATTTAAAGAAAGCCAACATGTCTCAATGCTTTTATGAATAAGACTTCTGAAGCTAATACATGTACACACTAACATATATATATATATGTATATATATATATATATATACTGTATATGTACAGTATTAGTGATGAGTGAGCATTATTGGTGCTAGGATATGCTTGTTGATCTATCGAATATCGCACATACTCGAACGTCATGATAGATTCCTCGCCCCACATGTTTGGAACCTGAGAGACAGCCAATAAACATGCAGGGTTAAGTGACATACATGGTAACCCTGTAGCCAGGTTGAATTACTAGCATTACTGTGAGTGGCCAGCCGCATCACGTTATGGGGTTCATAT
Source organism: Oophaga sylvatica (assembly GCA_033576555.1). Taxonomy (NCBI): domain Eukaryota; kingdom Metazoa; phylum Chordata; class Amphibia; order Anura; family Dendrobatidae; genus Oophaga; species Oophaga sylvatica. Next base: position 207,440,400 of record JARQOD010000002.1, read on the forward strand.
AAGACCCGGTGAAGCAATGCTCAGCACACTCTCCTCTGGAAGCAGTTAAGGGAGAGTTGATATAGGAGGGGACAGTGTATTTTAGAGCATGCATATAGTCAGGGTGTATTGCCTAACAATCCTTCTATAGGTATACTGCTGCTGAAACCTAAAACAGTCCCTTCCAGGGATAAATATTTTCCTTCCTGTAGTAAAACAGCTGTTACATGCATTCAGTAGAGGGATAGTTTTGAATTAGAGGTATATAGACAGGGTTTATTAGTGTTATAGTGATGTTGCTGTACTTGTATATCCCTGTTGCATTGTTAAAACAACAGTGCTTTTTAGGGCTAAATATTTTCCTTTCTATAGTAAAACCGCTTTTACCTGCATTCAGTGGGGAGATAGTTTTGGATTGAAGGCATCTAGACAGGGTTTAATATCGCTATTGCAGTACTTGTATACTGCTGCTATACTGTTAAAAGAAAAGTCCTTTTCATGGCTAAATATTTTATTTTCCCTATTAATACTGGAAAGTTTGCATGCATATGTGAGTAATTCAAAATGTACTAGGCAGGCGTTAAGGGAAGGGGAAGTGGACATGCCTCTAATGGTGGATGCAGAGACTGAGGCTGTCGGAAAGGTGAAACTGTGCCTGCTGTGGGGGTACAACAAACACGCTCATCCGTGAGACCTAGCTTCCTGTCCCACTTTGCAAGTAGACACGGGACACCACTTTTGAAGCCAGAGCAGTGTAAACAGGTGGTGGGTTGGATTGCAGATAATGCTTCCAGTATGTTTCCTAGCGCCACCCTGTCTTCCACACAGTTCAGTCTCACTAGCCAAGAGTCTGGACCACATAATCCTAGCTCTGATATGCCTTTCTCCCACCATGGCGAGTCTCAGGTAACAAGTGTTCCCACACTTGGACACTCCAAGGAGCTCTTTAGATTTCCATTTATTGATTCTGGCCTCTCGCCCTGCATGTTTCAAGAGGAACATGAGGAGTTTGAGTGTAGATATACCCAAGTATTTGAACAGCCAGTCAGAAGACGATTATTATGGGGAATGGCAATTAGTGTTTCAAGAGGTAGATGATGATGATACACAGTTGCAAACAAGTGATGTTGTTAAGTCAACAAATCAGGAGGACCAGAGTTCAGAAATGGAAAATGAGGTGGTAGATGATGAAATCACTGACCAAACCTGGGAAGGTGCCATGCAGAGCAAGGCCAGCAGTGCAGAGGGGGAGAGATCCACTGCACTGAAACAGGTGGGATGAGGCAATGGGATGGCCGGAGAGGAAAAGGTGGGCAACTGTTCGCTGGAGCACCCACACACATCAAGCTCCCAGACCAAAGATTAGGTGTTCACCAGCCTGGTGCTTTTTTTTAAAGAAAGTGCAAATGATAAACATATGGTCATTTACAACTTGTGTCATACCAAGATCAGCAAGTGCCTGATCACTACCTGCCTGAGCACCACCAGTATGTTCCGACACATGTCATCAAACTTCCAAATAGGTGGGCCGAACACCTAGGTCCACAATTAGTGGCTGCGGGTTGCAACACCACTGCCTATTCCCCTGTGCTACATGCTTGCCAATCCCCTGCTCATGATACAGGCATAGATGCCTTCTGCCTTGAACCTGTCATTGCATATTCGTAAGTACCATCAGCACCACGTCCACTTCCATTTCCAAGTGCACTGCTCAGTTATCCTTACTCTAAGCCTTGGAACGCAAAAGAAAATAACCAGCCACCCACTCACAGGCCCAAACATTAAAGGGGCACATTTCCAGACTGCTTGCACTGGAAATGTTGCTTTTTAGGCTTATGAACACTGAGGTTTTCCGCAACTTCATGGCAGCAGGCATTCCTCAGTACTCGGTCCCTGGCTGCCACTATTTTTCCTGATGTACTGCTCCCCCTGCACTAGCACATGTCCCATAACATCACCTGTACCCTGACCTAAGCAGTTGCTGCGAAAGTCAGTTTAACGACCAACATGTGGACAAGAGCTTGTGGCCAAGGACCCTCCATTTTCCTGACAACAAACAGTGTGATTCTTGTGGAGACTAGGTCCAACCCTGAAACGGCACATGTGCTACTGATGCTGAGAATTGCCATCCTTAGTTCCATCAGGGTTTCCTCCACCTCCTACACCAGTTCCAGCACCCACTCTTCGTCATCATCCTCCATCTCTGAATTGTCATCTTGGAGCACGTCGTCCTTATTGGTAGCAAGTTTGAAGCTCTGCAACACTGCCTCGGTGACACGTCAATAGGCTCTACTGAAACTAATTTGTATAGGTGACAAACAGCATATTGCCACAGAGTTGTTGAAAGGTATAACAGACTAGGCAGATCTGTGTCTTTAGACAATTAACCTACAATCAGACATGTTTGTGCGTGATAGTGGCCATAACCTGATGGCAGCGGTTTCTGAAAGCATACCCAGCTTTTCCTAACCTGCTTTCGGAGGTACGCCATGTGTGCAACCATTTCCACAAGTCATCTGCAGCTTCTGCCGGTCTGCCAGTGCTTGCAAGTGCCAGCTCACCAACTGGTGTGCGACATGACCACGTGCGGCAACTCCACATTACATATGTTGGAAAGGCTTTGTGAGTAGCAAAGGGCAGTTTTTGAATTGAGTACCAGCTAGAACATGCCTGTCGGTATTCCACTCAGCCTCCACACATATCAACCCTTGGGTGGGCATGGATGTCTGACATCTGTGATGTTCTTCAACACTTTGATGAATCAACCAAGATGGTGAGGAACGATGATGCCATAATCAGGGTAACTATCCCATTTATGTGTCTACTCAAACGCATGCCACTCAAAATTAAAGAGGAAGCTTTGCATATGGACCAGATGGAGATGGAGGATGAAAGTACACAGCGTATTACTGACCAGCCCAGACTCATCTCACCTTCTCAGCCTGGATTGGGTGATAATGAGGAGGAGGTGCACTTTTTCACACAGGGCCCTGTAGGTTTGGATTTATTTTCCCCTTACAAAAAAGACCTTTATTTAAAAACTGCATTTTGTGTTTACTTGTGCTATTCTTTGTCTAATATTTAAATTTATTTGATGATCTCAAACATTTAAGTGTGACAAACATGCAAAAGAATAAGAAATCAAGAAGGGGGCAAACACTTTTTCAGGCAACTGTATATATGCTGATATATATGATACATAATATAGTCCATAAACAAATGAGAATACAACAAAATGTCCGTTTGCTGTAAGAAAAGGGTGTAAGACAGAAAGATAAATGAACAGGATCTCTTCTCTTTGTAAAGTGTATGTGAGATATCATAGTTTAGAAAAATCTGACAATTAGAGATAAGGCCTTCAAAGGAAGACTAAAGATAAATATATTTTGTAGAAGAGGCCTTTAAAAAATTAGCTCAGATATATTTTACTTTGCATCTCAGAACAGAAAATGGAATAATATGATCATAGAGAACCTTATCGTGAAAAATACATGAAATCCATAACATACTGTACATTTGGTAGATTCGTTAAGGTGGTTATAACTGTGACATGAATGGATGCCATGTTTGCATGTTATTGCCTATTTCATGAGATCTGCTTATGAAGCATAACTGTGTTAGTCCCTTGAAGTGGCAGAAGGAAGCTGACAAGTTACATAATTCCTTTTCCATTAGCCAAGGTTCCCCTCTGTATGGTTGCAGCCATGATGGGATTCTTTCTGAACTGGTTAAACTTCAGTTCAAATTTATTAGCCAATACTATAGTAAGGAGTAGATAAAAATGTTCTACCTACAATTTTACACATAATGGTTAAGCACAATGGAGGTACAAGTACAGCGAAATATTTTCAAGAATAGTCCCTTATAATGGTCCATTCAGTCTGTAGACCTTCAAATGTATTGCCTCTATGTCCTCAGTTTGCATGGGTAAGTCCATTTTCATCATACATGACAAAAAAAGCCTTACAATTTTTCTATTTGCAGGTAATTTCATATAACAGTTTCCAAATAAATAGAAACTAAATATGTCTATAATAAAAAAATACAATGAACCCTGTAGACACTGAAATATTTGGAGAAAGAGCTGCTTATGAATCAAGGAAAAAGACAGTGTTGTTTTATACGCGTTTAAATTTACTTTTAGTAGATTTAGTTCATTTTAAACTCTCAGAGGAAAACTATTAAAGAGATCAATGCTAGCAGCCATGGAGACAGAAATGTATTTTCTCTATTAAATACCTCAATACATTCAAACTTTCATGGATGTATTATTCTTCTGTAGACAATAACGTTGTTATATTTCCAGGGCAGCAGCACCATGAATTATAAAGGAGTCTAATTGTGACTTTTTTTCTATTATTGAAGCTGTACTTATTCTTGTTACATGTACAGTTTATTAACTTTACTGTTTTTATTGGATTTGTTCTGTAAATTTTTCTTCAGGAACATAAAGATCAGACTGCATGAAATAATAATAATATAAACGTCAACAAATGGTATCTTGGAACAGCTGCAATAGGGAAAATCAAGCCCCAGGAAAATATATTACATTTAGATTATGTCACATAGCTGAGAGACTTTAATAACCTATAGAATAACGAGGTTACGTCTTTGCATTGAATGGCCTTTACATTATATGAACATCCCATGTAAATGTCTTTGAAATACAAACAGCATTAACTTATTGTCATTCAAATGCACGTCTATTAGCCAATATGATAAAGTGAATTTTACCGTACAATACAGTGCAAAAGTATTAGGCAGGTGTAGAAAGCTGTAAAATAAGAATGCCTTAACTCCTTTACCAGTGAGGGTGGTTTGCACATTAATGACCAGGCCAATTTTTATAATTCTGACCACAGTCTTTTATGAGGTTATAACTCTGGAACACTTCAAAGGATATTGGTGATTCTGAGAATGTTTTTTGTGACACATTGTACTTCACGTTAGTGGTAAAATTTCTTTGATATAACTTGCATTGTGAAATATATGGAAATTTGGTGAATATTTAGAAAATTTTGCAATTTTCAAACTTTTAATTTTTATGCCCTTAAATCAGAGAGATATATCGCACAAAATAGTTAATAAATAGCATTTCACACATGTCTACTTTACATCAGCACAATTTTAGAACCAATTTTGTTAGGAAGTTATAAGAGTTAAAAGTAGTGTTGAGCGATACGATACTGCAAATATCGGGTATCGGCCGATATTAGCTGTATCGGGCTTTCGATTCCGAGTACCGATATTTTCGTCATATCGGATACCGGAATCGGATTTGTCACTGTCACTGTGAGTGTCCGTCGGTCGGGTCTGTCAGGAGTCAGCGGCACTTACCTGGCAGAAGATCTCCGGCGGTCACGTCCTGGACTGCTTGATGGCCGCCATTATCTTCTCCCTGGCGGTCACATGCAGTTTTTCGCGATAACTGCAGTGACTGCAGGGTAATCCCGGCCGTAAAGCAGTCCGATGACGTCACCGCCGGGGAAGCAGGTAATCAGCTGTGCTGCGCCGGGATGACAGGCTCTGCCTGTCATTCTGATGTAGCAGAGCTGGATCGTCGTGGGACACTCGTTACTATGGACTGCGTCGGACAGGTGGTATACTGCTGTTTTTTTTTTTCAGTTTTTTACAGGAGATCGATGGCGTCGCAGGATGAGACTGTAATAAAAGTAATGAAAACTGTGTTGTGTTTTTTATTAAATTAAAAAAAATTTTATGAACATTCACCCGTCCGGGTACATCAACAATTTAACTATTTACATACAGGGACCCTGTCCGGGTTATTTATAATTCTTTGGCAGGGGTGTTCCAGGTACCACCTGGTACTCTTCTGATGCTTGCCAAACATCCGAGACACCAAGGACCACCAGGACCTGATGACGTCGTGTGGCCTGTACAGTCAAGTCGTGACCCGCTATCTGTGTCTGTGTGGCCACCTCTTTCATCTCCCTCCGGGTCTGGAGCCCTATGTCCCGGACTGAACGAACCCCAGGGGGCCTAACAGGCGCCGGGTATGGGCCAGCTATAGTTATCATGTCCATAGCTGGGGCTGCTGAGGAGACCACTGAGGGAGGCTGGGGAGATTTACGGCGTGGGGTGGGCACTTGTGCAGAGGCCTGGATGTGGGAGGCTGAAGGCTCCGAGGGTCTCACAGGTTCCTGACACTCTGGGGAGTAGGGGTCGCACCTGGTAACATTTAGGGCGTACCATCCATTGTAACCCCAGTGTCGGGTGTAAGTCACCAAGTCTCCTGGCAACAGGTCCCTCCCCGGGTGTCCTTCTGGGAGGTGAGCCTCCACGTCCCGCCGGGTCACAAACACTTCTAAATAAAGTCCAGGCTCCTGGATGAAGCCCCAACCACCTTTCAATTTAAAGCTCCGTACTGCACCCTTACGCCGCAGCTCCCACAGGGTTCCTTTATCTTTTCTCATCCGGTCCTTATCTGCCCGGTCCTTCTCCAGGTTACGTTGCCGAAGCTTTTGGGATTCTCGCTGCTCCCTTTGTTGCTCTGCTTCCCGCTCCCAACGTCTCCACTCTTCCTCCTGACGCCGGTTGTAATTCTCCTCCACCAGCATCTCCATGTCTCCACCATCAAACTGCAGCTTACGATGTCCGGTTTGCGGCAGCTCTCCTGGCGCCCCCCAGTCCTGGCGGCGCTCACCTGCGGAGGAAGCAGCCGGCTCTGGAACAGATGACAGTCGGGGCTCCGGTACAGACAGGTAGACCTCTGGTGCCTGCGCGGCCTCCTCCATGAGGACGGGTGTCGCTTCTTCTGTCTCAGCGACGGGGGCAGACAGCGGGATCTGGGGTGCTGCCGGTGCAGAGTTTTTTGCAGGAACGGGTGCCTCCACTGCGACAACGTCAACCGGATCACATTGCAAGGGCTGGGATGCCCGCACGGACTCCTCTACTAGAACGGGTGCCTTACCTTCCGGTACAGACACTTCAGGTAAGAGGGATTGGCGCCGCTCCAAGTTTAGTTTTAGGGCACGCCAGCTGGCTTCCATCCTGGCGACCTCCTCCCGGTGCCGGGCCAGGCCTCTTAGGGTATCCTCCGCTTCTTGCAGCGTAGGAGGGTTTCCAGGCCGGGTGCCCAACGGTGGTTCCGTGGCGATCAGGTCGCTTCCGTGGGGGGAGAGCTCTGACTGCTCCATCCCTTCACACTTCTGCTCGTGTCCATTAGCCATCTCTGCCAAGTCACATGTGTCATTAGCATCTGGAGAGGGCCCCTCTTTTGTAGTGAGGCGGGACCTTCGTGTTAGTTTCCGCACACTGAGGAGGATGAGGAGGCGGAACTGAAGAGCTGTGGGGCACGATCTTACATTGCAGTACCATTTAGAGTGGTCGGCCATCGTTTTTGCGCCACTGAGTGAGTGTACACCCACGAAGAGCACGCCCTTCTTCTTCACCAGTGCCTCGTCGTGACGCAGATATGGCGGAAAAATGGCAAATACATTCTCTGATGATTTTAGCAATTCTCAAGCACAAAACCAGTTCAATTCAGGCACACAGGACTCGCTTATAGCGAGCTACAGAATCCTGTTCGTGACGCCCAAGTTGAGTCGCACAGAGCCAGAGGTTTTGGGGGTACTCGGCACCGAGCCCGTCGACTTCTATGGGGTATGTCACGGCTTTACCCGGCAATTGAATCAGAGTCTATTTTACTATGTAGAAGTGTATAAACTATAAATATATGTATATATATATATATATGTCACAATGACATGTATATATATATATATGTATTCTATGTGTGTATATTTTGTGTTTACAACGAAAGAAAGGGTTTTTTTTGTTGCGATATTTTGTTCCCATAGACTTACATGGGACTTCCGGTATCGAATCGGATATCGACGATATTTAGTGATATCGGCGATACCATTCCGATACGATATTTTTAGATATCGAGCAGTATCGCTCAACACTAGTTAAAAGTTGACCAGCGATTTCTCATTTTTACACCATTTTTTTTAGGGACCACATCACATTTGAAGTCACATTGTCTTTGAAGTCTTTATGATAGAAAATACCCAAAAGTGACACCATTCTAAAAACTGCACCTCTGAAGGTGTTCAAAACCACATTCAAGAAGTTATTAACCCTTCAGGTGCTTCACAGGAATTTTTGGAATGTTTAAAAAAAATGAACATTAAACTTTTTTTCACAAAAAAAAGTTCAGATCCAATTTTTTTATTTTACCAAGGGTAACAGGAGAAATTGGACACTGAAAGTTGTTGGACAGTTTGTCGTGAGTACGCTAATACCTCATATGTGGGGGGAACCACTGTTTGGGTGCATGGCAGAGCTCAGAAGGGAAGGAGCGCCGTTTGACTTTTCAATGCAAAATTGGCTGGAATTGAGATCAGACGCCATGTCGCGTTTGGAGAGCCCCTGATGTGCCTAAAAAGTGGAAACCTCCCACAAGTGACACCATTTTTTAAAGTAAACCCCCTACGGAACTTATCTACATGTGTGGTGAGCACTTTTAACCCCCAAGTACTTCACAGAAGTTTATAACGTAGAGCGTAAAAATTAAAAATCATATTTTTTCCACAAAAATGATCTTTCCGCCCCCAATTTTTTATTTTCCCTAGGGTAACAGTAAAAATTGGACCCCAAAAGTTGTTGTGCAATTTGTCCTGAGTATGCTGCTACCCCATATGTGAGGGTAAACCACTGTTTGGGTGCATGGCAGAGCTTGGAAGGGTGTGAGCACAGTTTGACTTTTTCAACGCAGAATTGGCTGGAAATTAGATCAGATGCTGTGTCCCACTTGGAGAGCCCCTGATGTGCCTAAACAGGGGAAACCACCAAATTCAAACTCCAACCCTATCCCAAACACAACCCTAACCCTAATCGCAACCCTAACCATAACCCTAACCACAAACCTAACCCTAACACACCCCTAACCTTAATCCCAACCCTAACCCTAATCCCAACCTTAACCCTAATCCCAGCCATAACCATAATCCAAACCCTAACCCCAACTCTAGCCCCAACCCTAACCCTAACTTTAGCCCCAAACCCTTACCCTAACCCTAACTTTAGCCCCAAGCCTAACTTTAACTTTAGTCCAAACCCTCACCCTAACTTTAGCCCCAACCCTAACTCTAGCTTTAGCCCCAACCATAATGTAACCCCAACCCTAACCCTAACTTTAGCTCTAACCCTAACCCTAACCATAACCCTTACCCTAACCTTAATGGGAAAATGGAAATAAATACATTTTTTTATTTTCATTTTTTTCCCTAGCTAAGGGGGTGATAAAGGGGGTTTGATTTACTATTTATAGCATGTTTTTATAACGGGTTTTTATGTTTGGCAGCTGTCACACACTAAAATACACTTTTTATTGCAAAAAATAGTTTTTGCATCACCACATTTTGAGAGCTATAATTTTTCCATATTTTGGCCCACAGAGTCATGTGAGATCTTGATTTTTGTGGGATGAGTTGACGTTTTTATTGGTACCATTTTTGGGCATATGGCATTTTTTGATCGTTTTATATTCTGATTTTTGGGAGACAGAATGAGCAAAAACCAGCAGTACATGAAATTCTTTTGGGGGGGGGCGTTTACACAATCCTGCATGTGGTAAAATTGATAAGGCTGTTTTATTCTTCGGGTCAGTACGATTACAGCGATACCTCATTTATATCTTTTTTATGTTTTGGCGCTTTTATATAATATAAAACTATTTTATAGAAAAATTAATTATTTTTGCATCGCTTTATTCTGAGAGCTATAACTTTTTATTTATATCTGTTTTTTTGTTATTCCACTTTTTGTTTGGCAGTATGATGATAATGCATTGTTTTTTGCCTTGTTTTTTTATGGTGTTCACTAAACGGGTTAACTAATGGGACAGTTTTGTAGTTCGGGTAATTACGGACGCGGTGATACCAAATATGTGTACTTTTATATTTAGATTTTTTTATTCAAATATTTATTAAGTGATAGAATAAATATTGATTTTTTTAATATTTTTTTATTAATTTTTAAAATATTTTCACAGTTTTTTTAAAAATTTTTTTTATTTAATTCTTACTTTTACACTTTAACCCACTATAAGACAATTATTTTTTGCAGCCTGATCGCTTCTATAGCATGCAGATGAAGCAGCATCTACATGATATAGAAGCTGTCAGCGCTGCATTTACTGCACTCAGACCTGAGAGTCTTCCTGACATGCACTGCACATGACAGGAAGTTTCTCAGCTCTGGAGACCCGGATGTCGTCATGACGGCATCGGATGTCGTCATGACGGCATCGGGTCTCCATGGCAGCGATCGGAACCCCGCGGCATGCCGTGTGGTCTCCGATCCAAAGGCATAGGGGCTGTCATGTTTGATCACAGTGTTCTGATGGTTTAACCCCTTAGTGACAGAGCCTACAGTCATGGACAAATGTTTTGAGAATGACACAAATATTAATTTTTACAAAGTCTACTGCTTCACTTTTTCTAATGGCAATTTGCATATACTCCAGAATGTTATAAAGAGTGATCAGCTTAACAGCAATTACTTGCAAAGTCAATATTTGGCTAGAAAATGAACTTTATCCCCCAAAACACATTTCAAAATCATTGCAGCCCTGCCTTAAAAGGACCAGCTAACCTCTTTTCAGTGATTGCTCCATTAACACAGGTGTGGGTGTTGATGAGGACATGGCTGGAGATCAATCTGGCATGATTAAGTAAGAATGACACCACTGGACACTTTAAAAGGAGGCTGGTGCTTGGCATCATTGTTTCTCTTCTGTTAACCATGGTTATCTCTAAAGAAACACGTGCAGTCATCATTGCAATGCACAAAAATGGCCTAACAGGGAAGAGTATCGCAGCTAGAAAGATTGCACCTCAGTCAACAATCTATTGCATCATCAAGAACTTCAAGGAGAGAGGTTCCATTGTTGCCAAAAAGGCTCCAGGGCGCCCAAGAAAGACCAGCAAGTGCCAGGACAGTCTCTGAAAAGTGTTTCAGCTGCGGGATCGGGCTACCAGCAGTGCAGAGCTTGCTTAGGAATGGCAGCAGGCAGGTGTGAGTGCATCTGCACGCACTGTGAGGCTGAGACTCTTGGAGCAAGGCCTGGTCTCAAGGAGGGCTGCAAAGAAGCCACTTCTCTCCAGAAAAAACATCATGGACAGACTGATATTCTGCAAAAGGTACAGGCAGTGGACTGCTGAGGACTGGGGTAAAGTTATTTTCTCTGATGAATCCCCTTTTCAATTGTTTGGGACATCAGGAAAACGCCTCATTCGGAGAAGAGAAGGTGAGCGCTACCACCAGTCTTGTCTCATGCCAACTGTTAAGCATCCTGAAACCATTTATGTGTGGGGTTGCTTCTCAGCCAAGGGAATCGGCTCTCTCACAGTCTTGCCTAAAAACACAGCCATGAATAAAGAATGGTACCAGAATGTCCTCCAAGAGCAACTTCTCCCAACCCTCCAAGAGCAGTTTGGCGATCAACAATGCCTTTTCCAGCATGATGGAGCACCTTGCCATAAAGCAAAGGTGATAACTAAATGGCTCAGGGAACAAAACATAGAGATTTTGGGTCCATGGCCTGGAAACTCCCAGATCTTAATCCCATTGAGAACTTGTGGTCAATCATCAAGAGACAGGTGGACAAACAAAAACCTAAAAATTCTGACAAAATGAAAGCATTGATTGTGCAAGAATGGACTGCTATCAGTCAGGATTTGGTCCAGAAGTTGATTGAGAGCATGCCAGGGAGAATTGCAGAGGTCCTGAAGAAGAAGAGTCAACACTGCAAATATTGACTTGCTGCATTAACTCATTCTAATTGTCAATATAAGCTTTTGTTACTCATATGTATGCAATTATATTTCTGTCTGTGATAAAAACATCTGTCAAATACTCATAAAAACCAGAGGGCAGCAGATCATGTGAAAATATAATATTTGTGTCATTCTCAAAACTTTTGGCCATGACTGTATTTGCAGCTTAATGACCAGGCCAATTTTTTACAATTCTGACCACTGTCATTTTATGAGGTTTTAACTCTAGAACGCTTTAACGAATCCCGCTGATTCTGAGATAGTTTTTTCGTGACAAATTATCCTTCACATTAGTGGTAAATTTTTTATATGACTTGCGTTTATTTCCGAAAAAAATGGAAATATGGCGAAAATTTTGAAAATTTAGCAATTTTCAAACTTTAAATTTTTATGCCCTTAAATTAGAGAGTCATATCGCACAAATTTCTTGATAAATAACGTTTCATACATGTCTACTTTACATCAACACAATTTTGGAAACAAAATTTTTTAGTTACAAATTTATAAGGGTTAAAAGTTGACCAGCGATTTCTCATTTTTACAACACCATTTTTTTTAGGGACCACATCACATTTGAAGTCACTTTGAGGGGTCTATATGATAGAAAATACCCAAAAGTGACACTATTCTAAAAACTGCACCCCTCAAGGTTCTCAAAACCACATTCAAGAAGTTTATTAACCCTTTAATTTCTTCACAGGAACTGAAGCTATGTGGAAGGAAAAAATTAACATTTAACTTTTTAGAAAAAAATTTACTTCAGAACCAATTTTTTTTATTTTCACAAGTGTTAAAAGAGAAAATGAACAACAAAATTTGTTGTGCAATTTCTCCTGAATACGCCGATACCCCATGTGTGGGGTAAACCACTTTTTGGGCGCACGGTAGAGGTCGCAAGGGAAGGAGCGCCGTTTGACTTTTTCAACACAGAATTGGCTGGATGCCATGTTGCGTTTGGAGAGCCCCTGATGTGCCTAAACAGTGGAAACCCCCAACAACTGACCCCATTTTGGAAGCTATACCCCTTAAGGAACTTATCTAGATGTGTGGTGAGCACTTTGAACCTCCAAGTGCTTCACAGAAGATTATAACGTAGAGCCGTGAAAATAAAAAATCATCTTTTTCCTCAAAAATGATTTTTAAGCCAGCTATTTTTTATTTTCCCAAGGGTAACAGGAGAAATTAGAACCCCAAATTGGTGTGCAATTTGTCCTGAGCACGCTGATTCTCCATATGTTGGGTTAAACCACTGTTTGGGCGCATGGCAGGGCTCGGAAGGGAGGGAGCACCACTTGACTTTTTGAACGCCATGTCGTGTTTGGAGACCCCCTGATGTGCCTAAATAGTGGAAACCCCTCAATTCTAGCTCCAATCATAACCCTAATCCCAACCCTAACCCTAATCCTAACCCTAATCCCAACTCTAATTCCCACCCTAATTGTAACCCTAACCCTAATTGTGACCCTAACAGTAACCGTAACCCTAACCCTAATCCTAACCCTAACCCTAATTATAACCCTAACCCTAATGTAAAAATGAAAATAAATATATTTTCATTATTTTATTATATTTCCCTTACTAAGGGGGTGATAAAGGGGGGGTTTATTTACTATTTTTTTTATTTTGATCACTGTGATAGCGTTTATCACAGTGATCAAAATGTCCTGCACTAAATGAATGAATCTGCCCGCCGGCAGATTTGGCGGGCGCACTACGCATGCGCCCGCAATTTTTTTTGCAAGCAGAAAACCGGGAGCTGCAAGGAGCCATGTTATGTTTAGGTAGCTGAGGAGAAAAAGCAAAAACGGCAATACACCAGAGAGGCTGGAACCTATTGGATTGCAGTAACCTGAACTAACCACACAACTAGAGGTAGCCGTGGAGCGTTCCTACGTTGATCCTAGACGCCTCGTCACAGCCTGAGAGATAACTACACCTAAAGGCAGAAAGATGAAAGCTATCTGCCCCGGAGCATATCCCCAAAGAAAATAGGAAGCCCCCAAACATGTAATGGCGGTTAGACAAGAAGAACCACGGACACAGACAGAAAATAGAATGAGCAAATGCTGGGGCCCAATCTGTCTAAACAGAAAAGTACAGGAAAGAATTCTGACTGCAATCCAACAAAATACCCTAAAAAATACCAACTCTTCTGATTGCAAAAACACCTGAGATCACATGATTTCACCACCTAAATCAGATCTCTGGTGTAACAAAACTAAGCTGCAGCCACTGAAAAAACAGGAAAAAGCAAATGAACAAATAACAGTGGCTACAGATAAACTGAGAGGAGCACAGGCCCCAGGAGGGGACCCGGCTGACCTCCACAAAAGAGCAGAAAGTTATACAAAAAGCAAGCACAAAAAGAAAAGCAGAAAATAGCTTATCTGAAAGCAGCAGATGCATGCAAGACTCCAGCAGACTTCCAAATGAACCAGGAACCACAATTGAGACAAGAACAATTGATCACCGGCGACCATCATGGGAGGGAACCTCCCTTATATCAGTCCAGTCTGTGATCCCAGATTGCCATTCCTCGCTGTAAGGTTCAGTACTGTCTGTAACCACCAGAGGGAGCATCTGCTCAGAAACAATCTCCAGCACATTCATAACAGTACCCCCCCCTTGAGGAGGGGTCACCGAACCCTCACTTGTGCAACCAGGCCGATCAGGTTGAGCTCGGGTGATAGGCACGGATCAGTGTCCTAGCATGGATGTCCGAAGCAAACACCCAAGAATTGTCCTCCTGACCATAACCTCTCCACTTAACCAAATACTGGAGTTTCTGTCTAGAAAAACGAGAATCCAATATTTTCTCAACCACATACTCCAGATTGCCCTCAACCAAAACAGGGACAGTAGGCGCAGCCATAGGAACCACTGGCTCGACAAACCTCTTCAATAAGGACTTGTGGAACACGTTATGGATCTTAAATGTCCCTGGAAGAAGCAAATGGAAGGAAACAGGATTAAGAATCTCCATGATCTTATAAGGTCCAATGAACCTAGGCTTAAACTTTGGAGATGCAACCCTCATAGGGATATTTCTTGAGGACAACCAAACCAAGTCCCCCACTTTAAACCGAGGACCATCAGTCCTATGCCGGTTGGCAATCCGTTGGGCCTTCTCCTGAGAGAGAGACAACCTCTCCACTACCTGGTCCCAAATCTGCTGCATACGCTCCACAACAGAGTCAACACCCGGACAGCCAGAAGCCTCCGCCTATCCCAAAGAAAATCGAGGGTGAAACCCAGAATTGCAGAAAAATGGAGACATCAAGGTGGCAGAGCTAGCCCTATTATTAAGAGAAAACTCAGCCAAAGGCAAAAAAGAGACCCAGTCATCTTGATCAGCAGACACAAAACATCTCAAATAAGTCTCCAAGGTCTGGTTTGTTCTCTCTGTTTGTCCATTGGTCTGAGGATGAAATGCAGAGGAGAAAGATAATTGAACACCAAGTTTAGAACAAAATGTCCTCCAAAATCTGGAAACAAACTGGACTCCTCTGTCAGACACAATGTTCTCCGGAATGCCATGTAACCGAACCACGTGCTGAAGGAACAAAGGCACCAATTCGGAGGAGGAAGGCAACTTAGGTAATGGCACAAGATGTATCATCTTGGAAAGACTATCACAGATTACCCAGATAACAGTCATTTTCTGAGAAATAGGGAGGTCTGAAATAAAATCCATAGAGATATGGGTCCATGGCCTCTTGGGCACAGGTAATGGCATTAACAAACCACTAGAGCGAGAGCAAGGCTTGGAACGAGAGCAAGTCCCACAGGACTGCACAAATTCCCTGACGTCACGAGACAAAGTATGCCACCAAAAGGACCGACTCACCAAGTCTCTGGTACCAAAAATCCCGGGATGACCGGCCAACGCGGAACAATGAATCTCAGACATCACACTCTTCTTCCACTGGTCTGAGACAAACAATTTCCCAATAGGGCAGCGCTCAGGTTTATCCTCCTGACGCCCTTCCAGAGCCAGTCTCAAATTGGGCGAGATGGCGGAAAGTACTACACCCTCTTTCAAAATGACAGCAGGATCAGATAACTCAGGAGAGTCCGCAAAGAAACTCCTTGAGAGGGCATCCGCCTTAACATTCTTAGTGCCAGGAAGAAAAGAAACCACAAAATTAAAACGTGTGAAAAACAAGGCCCACCTGGCCTGTCTAGGATTAAGTCGCTTGGCTGATTCGAGTTAAACCAGGTTCTTATGGTCCGTGAGGACCACCACCTGATGTTTGGCTCCTTCCAGCCAATGTCTCCACTCTTCAAAGGCCCACTTCATGGCCAATAACTCCCGATTACCCACGTCATAATTACGTTCAGTTGGAGAAAATTTTCGAGAGAAAAAGGCACAAGGGTTACTCTTAGAGGTCTCTGGATCTCTTTGGGACAAAACGACACCTGCCCCAATTTCAGAGGCTTCAATCTCCACCTGAAACGGTAGAGAAACAACAGGCTGCCGTAGAACAGGAGCAGAAGTGAATCTCTGCTTAAGTTCCTGAAACGCAGAAACTGCCTCAGGAGGCCAATTCACCACATCAGAACCCTTTTTGGTCAAATCAGTCAATGGTTTAACAATACCGGAGAAATTACCAATAAATTTACGATAAAAATTGGCAAAACCCAAAAATCTCTGAAGAGCCTTTAATGAAGTAGGTTGGACCCAATCACAGATGGCCTGAACCTTGACCAGGTCCATTTCAATAACAGATGGAGACAAAATGAATCCCAGAAATGAGACCTTCTGTACGCCAAAAAGACACTTTCATCCCTTCACATACAGAGCATTCTCTCTCAAAATCTGGAACACAGTCTGAACATGTTTCACATGAGAGTCCCAGTCAATGAAAAAAATCAAGATATCATCCAAATAAACAATCAAAAATTTTTCCACAAAATCCCTGAAAATATCATTCATGAAGGATTGGAAGACGGAAGGAGCATAAGGCCTCTTTCACACATCCGTCTTTTTGTATCAGGCATGATCCGTCTAACACCTGAAGGGACGGATCCGGCGCTGAAACAAAAAACTGTTGCAATGGATCCGGTTTTTTGCTGGATCCGTCCTGAACTTTTGAACCCAGAAAAAGAGGGTTTATGATGCCCGGAGACACTGGAAAAAGTAGTAGTAGTAGTAGTAGTCCTTGATTTCCAGAATCCGGATCAGACTTTTGCTG
The DNA here is from genome assembly GCA_033576555.1 of Oophaga sylvatica. NCBI lineage: Eukaryota > Metazoa > Chordata > Amphibia > Anura > Dendrobatidae > Oophaga > Oophaga sylvatica. Next base: position 207,457,378 of record JARQOD010000002.1, read on the forward strand.
GATTGCACAAAAGTCTGATCCGGTTCCATTGAATTCTATTGTTTCTGGCCGCCTGATGCGCCGCTTCAGGCACATCAGGCAGCTCCGGCAAAAAAAAAAACGTTACATGCTCCGTTTTGTCCGGCCGCCGGAATGTACATTCCCGCCGGATCCGGACAAAAACGGGTACAACGCAATGACATCAGGCGCCATCCGGCGCTAATGAAAGTCAATGGAAAATTAAACGCATCCGGCATTACATTTCGCCGGATGCGGTTGGACAAAAAACTGCCGGAGGGCGCCGTCAGGCGCACAACGGATGTGTGAAAGAGGCCTTAGTGAGCCCAAAGGGCATCACTAGGTGCTCAAAATGCCCCTCTGGGGTATTAAACGCCGTCTTCCATTCATTCTCGTGCTTAATGTGAATAAGGTTATACGCCCCCCTGAGGTCAAGCTTGGTAAACCAACTAGCACTTTTCACTCTGGAAACCAGGTCAGAAATCAAGGGTAACGGATATTGATATTTCACAGTGATCTTATTCAAGAGACAATAGTCAATACACTGCCTCAATGAACCTTCCTGTTTGGCCACAAAGAAAAAACCGGCGTCCAAGGGTGAAGAGGATGGTCTGATATGACCCTTCTCCAATGACTCCTGGATATAAGATCGCATAGCATCGTGTTCAGGTACAGACAAGTTAAAAAGGCTACCTTTAGGAAATTTACCACCAGGCACTTATTCAATAGCACAATCATAGCTCTTGTGAGGGGGCAAGGATGCAGATTTACTTTCACTAAATACATCTGAAAAATCAGTCAAAAAGTCAGGAACATCCTGAGACTGGGGAGAGGCAGAAAAAACAGGAGTGTCAGTATTAACACATTGGCAGCCCCAACTGGTCACAGACACAGATTTCCAATCCAAAACAGGATTATGAGACTGTAACCAAGGGAAACCTAGTACAATAATGTCATGCAGATTATGCGGCACCAGAAATTTGAAACTCTCCTGATGATCTGGTTCAACCCTCATTATCACCTGAGTAGAAAACTGGGGTTTATTCTCCGCCAAAGGGGTAGAATCAATGCCCAGTAGGGGAATAGACTTCCGCAGGGGTATCATGGGAAACCCACGTTTGGCAAAGTCAAAATCCATCAGGTTAATAGCTGTTCCTGAATCAACAAAAGCCTGAGCAGAAAATGTGGACACGGAGCAAATCAGGGTAACAGTCAACAGAAATTTAGTCTGAACACTACCCAAGACAACTGAGCGTGCAAAACATCTTCCCCACTTAGGGCAGAGGGAAAGAGCATGAGAGGCGTCACCATAGTAGAAACATAACCCATTGCGCTTTCAAAACTCATGACGCTGAGCCACAGAAGTCACTCCATCACACTGCATGGGCCCAGGAGCTGGCTCACAAGGCAACACCATCTCACGCATACATTTGCGCTCACGCAAACATCTGTCAATTTGAATAGCCAATGACATAGAATCATTGAGACCAGAGGGGACAGGGAATCCCACCATAACATCCTTTACATTCTCTGACAGCCCCTTCCGAAAAAGGGCTGTGTTGTGAATGTGTTAGAAATGAATTCTGAGCAGAAGCTCCCTCTGGTGGTTACAAACAGTACTGAACTATTCAATGAAGATTGTGAAGATTGGCAATCAGGGGTTTACAGACTGGTCTTATATAAGGGAGGTTCCCTCCCATCAGGGTTGCCGGTGATCAATTGTTCTTGTCTCAACTTTGGTTCCCGATTCACTTGGAAGCTTGCTGTGTCTTGCCTGCATCTTCTGCTAACAGATAAGACATTTTCTGCTTTTATTTTTGTGCTTGCTTTTTGCATTTTGTCCTGCACTTCTGTGGAGGTCAGCCAGGTCCCCTCCGGGGGCTTGTGCTCCTCTCAGTTTATCTGAGCCACTGTTATTTGTTCATTTGCCTTTTCCAGTTTTTTCAGTGGCTGCTGCTTAGTTTTGTTACACCAGAGAACTAATTTAGGTGGTAGAGGTCGTGTGATCTCAGGTGTTTTTGCAATTAGTGAGTTGGTATTTTTTTAGGGTTTTTTGGATTGCAGTAAGTGTCCTTCCTATCCTTTTCTTTCTCAGAAGATTGGGCCCCAACGTTTGCTCATACTATTTTCTGTCTGTGTCTGTATTTCCTCTTGTCTAACCGCCATTACTTGTTTGGGGGCTTCCTTTGTTCTTTGGGGATCTGCTCCGGGGCAGATAGTTTTCCTCTTTCTATCTTTAGGTGTAGTTAGCTTCTCAGGCTGTGACGAGGCATCTAGGACCAACGTAGGTACGCTCCACGGCTGCCTTTAGTTGTGGTGGTTAGTCAGGGTACTGCAATCCAGTAGATTCCAACTTCTCTGGTGTATTGCCTTTTTTGCCTGCTCTCCTCAGCTACCAAATCATAACAGTATCACCGGCCAAACTGAAAATTATATGGTACTCACAGAAGGGAAAGATAGTGTAAAAAAAAAAAAAAAAGTTGTCAGAGTTGTCAGAGATATTTTTTTTTCTTTCTTCTTTCCCTCTTTTTCTCTGGGTGCTGAGGATTTTTTTTTCTCTCCATGAAGTTTGCACAGTTGTCTGGCCGTGTGGATCAGCTTGCCACTGAAGTTCGGAGTATTGCTACCTATCTTGCAGGGTTGCCGGTTGTGGAACCTAGGATCCCCATGCCAGATTTGTTTTTAGGGGATCGAGCTAAATTTCTGAATTTCAAAAATAACTGTAAGTTGTTTTTTGCCTTAAAACCTAAGTCCTCAGGGAACGCAGCACAGCAGGTTCAAATTGTCATCTCTCTCCTGCGCGGCGATCCTCAGGATTGGGCTTTTTCCCTGACACCTGGGGATCCTGTTTTGAGTACTGTTGATGCATTTTTTCTGGCTCTGGGGTTATTGTACGATGAACCTAATGTCACTGATCAAGCTGAAAAAGCCTTGTTGGCATTAAATCAGGGGCTTGAGGACGCTGAGTTGTACTGTCAGAGATTCCGAAGGTGGGCAGTACTGACAAATGGAATGATGATGCTTTGGCAGCCCTTTTTCGGAAGAGTCTGTTAGAGAATGTAAAAGATGTTATGGTGGGTTTCCCTGCTCCCTCTGGTCTCAATGATTCTATGTCATTGGCGATTCAAATTGACAGACGTTTGCGTCAGCGTAGAAGTATGCGTGGAATAGTGTTGCCTTGTGAACCAGCTTCTGAACCCATGCAGTGTCATAGAGTGGCTTCTGGGGCACAGCGTCATGAGTTTCGAAAAAGCAATGGGTTATGTTTCTACTGTGGTGACGCTTCTCATGCTATTTCAGTCTGCCCTAAGCGGGGAAGACGTTTTGCACGCTCACTTGTCTTGGGTAGTGTTCAGACTAAATTTCTGTTGACTGTTACCCTGATTTGCTCCCTGTCCACATTTTCTGCTCAGGATTTTGTTGATTCGGGAGAAGCTATTAACCTGATGGATTTTGATTTTGCTAAACGTTGTGGGTTTCCCTTGATACCCCTATGGAAGTCTATTCCCCTACTGGGGATTGATTCTACCCCTTTGGCTGAGAATAAACCCCAGTTCTCTACTCAGGTGATAATGAAGGTTGAACCTCATCATCAGGGGAGTTGCAAATTTTTAGTGCTGTATAATCTGCATGACATTATTGTACTAGGTTTCCCTTGGTTACAGTCTCATAATCCTGTTTTGGATTGGAAATCTGTGTCTGTAACCAGTTGGGGCTGCCAATGTGTTAATGCCAACACTCCTGTTTTTTCTGCCTCTCCCCAGGCTCAGGATGTTCCTGACTTTTTGACTGATTTTTCTGATGTGTTTAGCGAAAGTAAATTTGCCCCCCATAGGAACTATGACTGCGCTATTGAATAAGTGCCTGGTAGTAAATTCCCTAAAGGTCGCCTTTTTAACTTGTCTGTACCTGAACATGACGCTATGCGGTCTTATATCAAGGAGTCATTGGAGAAGGGTCATATCAGACCATCCTCTTCACCCTTGGGTGCTGGTTTTTTCTTTGTGGCCAAAAAGGATGGTTCATTGAGGCCATGTATTGATTATCGTCTCTTGAACAATATCACTGTGAAATATCAATATCCGTTACCCTTGATTTCTGACCTGTTTTCCAGGGTGAAAAGTGCTACTTGGTTTACCAAGCTTGACCTCAGGGGGCGTATAACCTTATTCGCATTAAGCACGGGGATGAATGGAAGACGGCATTTAATACCCCAGAGGGGCATTTTGAGTACCTAGTGATGCCCTTTGGGCTCACTAATGCTCCTTCCGTCTTCCAGTCCTTCATGAATGACATTTTCAGGGATTTTGTGGATAAATTTCTGATTGTTTATTTGGATGATATCTTGATTTTTTCCAATGACTGGGACTCTCATGTGAAACATGTTCGGACTGTGTTCCAGATTTTGAGAGAGAATGCTCTGTATGTGAAGGGATCAAAGTGTCTTTTTGGCGTACAGAGGATCTCATTTCTGAGATTCATTTTGTCCCCATCTGTTATTGAAATGGACCCGGTCAAGGTTCAGGCCATCTGTGATTGGGTCCAACCTACTTCATTAAAGGCTCTTCAGAGATTCTTGGGTTTTGCCAATTTTTATCGTAAATTTATTGGTAATTTCTCTGTTATTGTTAAACCATTGACTGATTTGACCAAGAAGGGTTCTGATGTGGTGAATTGGCCTCCTGAGGCAGTCTCTGCGTTTCAGGAACTTAAGCAGAGATTCACTTCTGCTCCTGTTCTACGGCAGCCTGATGTTTCTCTGCCATTTCAGGTGGAGGTTGATGCCTCTGAAATTGGGGCAGGTGCCGTTTTTTCCCAAAGAGATCCAGAGACCTCTAAAAGTAACCCTTGTGCCTTTTTCTCTCGAAAATTTTCTCCAACTGAACGTAATTATGACGTGGGTAATCGGGAGTTATTGACCATGAAGTGGGCTTTTGAAGAGTGGAGACATTGGCTGGAGGGAGCCAAACATCAGGTGGTGGTCCTCACGGACCATAAGAATCTGGTTTATCTGGAATTAGCCAAGCGACTTAATCCTAGACACGCCAGGTGGGCCTTGTTTTTCACACGTTTTAACTTTGTGGTTTCTTTTCTTCCTGGCACTAAGAATGTTAAAGCGGATGCCCTCTCGAGGAGTTTCCTTGCGGACTCTCCTGAGTTATCTGATCCTGCTGTTATTTTGAAAGAGGGTGTAGTTCTTTCCGCCATCTCGCCCAATTTGAGACTGGCTCTGGAAGGGTGTCAGGAGGAAAATCCCGAGCGCTGCCCTATTGGGAAATTGTTTGTCCCAGACCGGTGGAAAAAGAGTGTGATGTCTGAGATTCATTGTTCAGCGTTGGCCGGTCATCCCGGAATTTTTGGTACCAGAGACTTGGTTAGTCGGTCCTTTTGGTGGCATACTTTGTCTCGTGACATCAGGGAATTTGTGCAGTTCTGCGGGACTTGCTCTCGCTCCAAGCCTTGCTCTCGCTCTAGTCGTTTGTTGATGCCATTGCCTGTTCCCAAGAGACCATGGACCCATATCTCTATGGATTTCATTTCCGACCTCCCTGTTTCTCAGAGAATGACCATTATCTGGGTGATTTGTGATAGGTTTTCCAAAATGATACATCTTGTGCCAATACCTAAGTTGCCTTCCTCCTCCAAATTGGTGCCTTTGTTCCTTCAGCACGTGGTTCGTATACACGGCATTCCTGAGAACATTGTGTCTGACAGAGGAGTCCAGTTTGTTTCCAGATTTTGGAGGACTTTTTGTTCTAAACTTGGTGTTCAATTGTCTTTCTCCTCGGCTTTTCATCCTCAGACCAATGGACAAACTGAGAGAACAAACCAGACATTGGAGACTTATCTGAGATGCTTTGTGTCTGCTGATCAGGATGACTGGGTCTCTTTTTTTGCCTTTGGCTGAGTTTGCTCTTAATAATAGGGCTAGCTCTGCCACTTTGATGTCTCCATTTTTCTGCAATTTTGGGTTTCACCCTCGATTTTCTTCGGGACAGACGGAGTCTTCTGTCTGTCCAGATGTTGACTCTGTTGTGGAGCGTATGCAGCAGATTTGGGACCAGGTAGTGGAGAGGTTGTCCCTCTCTCAGGAGAGGGCCCAGCGGTTTGCCAACCAGCATAGGACTGATGGTCCTCGGTTTTAAGTGGGGGACTTGGTCTGGTTGTCCTCAAGAAATATCCCTATGAGAGTTGCATCTCCTAAGTTTAAGCCTAGGTTCATTGGACCTTATAAGATCATGGAGATTCTTAATCCTGTTTCCTTTCGTTTACTTCTTCCAGGGACATTTAAGATCCATAACATGTTCCACAAGTCCTTATTGAAGAGGTTTGTCGAGCCAGTGGTTCCTATGGCTGCGCCTCCTGACCCTGTTTTGGTTGAGGGCAATCTGGAGTATGTGGTTGAGAAAATATTGGAATCTCGTTTTTCTAGACGGAAACTCCAGTATTTGGTTAAGTGGAGAGGTTATGGTCAGGAGGACAATTCTTGGGTGTTTGCTTCGGACATCCATGCTAGGAGACTGATCCGTGCATATCACAGAGCTCATCCTGCCGACCTGGTTGCCCAAATGAGGGTTCGGTGACCCCTCCTCAAGGGGGGGTACTGTTGTGAATATGTTAGAAATGAATTCTGAGCAGAAGCTCCCTCTGGTGGTTACAAACAGTACTGAACTATTCAATGAAGATTGTGAAGATTGGCAATCAGGTGTTAAAGACTGGTCTTATATAAGGGAGGTTCCCTCCCATCAGGGTTGCCGGTGATCAATTGTTCTTGTCTCAACTTTGGTTCCTGGTTCACTTGGAAGCTTGCTGTGTCTTGCCTGCATCTTCTGCTAACAGATAAGATATTTTCTGCTTTTATTTTTGTGCTTGCTTTTTGCATTTTGTCCTGCACTTCTGTGGAGGTCAGCCAAGTCCCCTCCGGGGGCTTGTGCTCCTCTCAGTTTATCAGAGCCACTGTTATTTGTTCATTTGCCTTTTCCAGTTTTTTCAGTGGCTGCTGCTTAGTTTTGTTACACCAGAGAACTAATTTAGGTGGTAGAGGTCGTGTGATCTCAGGTGTTTTTGCAATTAGTGAGTTGGTATTTTTTTAGGGTTTTTTGGATTGCAGTAAGTGTCCTTCCTATCCTTTTCTTTCTCGGAAGATTGGGCCCCAACGTTTGCTCATACTATTTTCTGTCAGTGTCTGTATTTCCTCTTGTCTAACCGCCATTACTTGTTTGGGGGCTTCCTTTGTTCTTTGGGGATCTGCTCGGGGGCAGATAGTTTTCCTCTTTCTATCTTTAGGTGTAGTTAGATTCTCAGGCTGTGACGAGGCGTCTAGGACCAACGTAGGTACGCTCCACGGCTGCCTTTAGTTGTGGTGGTTAGTCAGGGTACTGCAATCCAGTAGATTCCAACCTCTCTGGTGTATTGCCTTTTTTGCCTGCTCTCCTCAGCTACCAAATCATAACAGGGCTGCCAAAGCATCATCATTCCATTTGGTCAGGACTGCCCACTTTCAGAATTTCTGACAGTACAACTCAGCGTCTTCAAGACCCTGATTTAATGCCAACAAGGTTTTTTCAGCTTGATCAGTGACATTAGGTTCATCGTACAATAACCCCAGAGCCAGAAAAAATACATCAATATCATTCAAAACAGGATCCCCAGGTGTCAGGGAAAAAGCCCAATCCTGAGGGTCGCCGCGCAGGAGAGAGATGACAATTTGAACCTGCTGTGCTGCGCTCCCTGAGGACTTAGGTTTTAAGGCAAAAAACAACTTACAGTTATTTTTGAAATTCAGAAATTTAGCTCTATCCCCCAAAAACAAATCTGTCATGGGAATCCTAGGTTCCACAACCGGCAACCCAGCAAGATAAGTAGCAATACTCCGAACCTCAGTGGCAAGCTGATCCACACGGCCAGACAACTGTGCAAACTCCATTGAGAGAAAAAAAAATCCTCCTCAGCACCCAGAGAAAAAGAGGGAAAAAAAGCAACAAACAAAAAAAAATATCTCTGACAATTCTGACAACTTTTTTTTTCTTTTTCTTTCCACACTATTTTTCCCTTCTGTGAGTACCATATAATTTTCAGTTTGGGCCGGTGATACTGTTATGTTTAGGTAGCTGAGGAGAAAAAGCAAAAACAGCAATACACCAGAGAGGCTGGAACCTATTGGATTGGATTGCAGTAACCTGAACTAACCACACAACTAGAGGTAGCCGTGGAGCGTTCCTACGTTGATCCTAGACGCCTCGTCACAGCCTGAGAGATAACTACACCTAAAGGCAGAAAGATGAAAGCTATCTGCCCCGGAGCATATCCCCAAAGAAAATAGGAAGCCCCCAAACATGTAATGGCGGTTAGACAAGAAGAACCACGGACACAGACAGAAAATAGAATGAGCAAATGCTGGGGCCCAATCTGTCTAGACAGAAAAGTACAGGAAAGAATTCTGACTGCAATCCAACAAAATACCCTAAAAAATACCAACTCTTCTGATTGCAAAAACACCTGAGATCACACGATCTCACCACCTAAATCAGATCTCTGGTGTAACAAAACTAAGCCACAGCCACTGAAAAAACAGGAAAAAGCAAATGAACAAATAACAGTGGCTACAGATAAACTGAAAGGAGCACAGGCCCCAGGAGGGGACTCGGCTGACCTCCACAAAAGTGCAGAAAATTATGCAAAAAGCAAGCACAAAAAGAAAAGCAGAAAATATCTTATCTGAAAGCAGCAGATGCATGCAAGACTCCAGCAGACTTCCAAATGAACCAGGAACCACAAATGAGACAAGAACAATTGATCACCGGCGACCATCATGGGAGGGAACCTCCCTTATATCAGTCCAGTCCGTGATCCCAGATTGCCATTCCTCGCTGAAACGGTTCAGTACTGTCTGAAACCACCAGAGGGAGCCTCTGCTCAAAAACCATCTCCAGCACATTCATAACAAGCCATAGGAGGACATCGGGGTACATCGGGAAATACCGGGAAGGATCACATCAGAGCTTTTTTTTTTGGGGGGGTGCTGTATACTTTCTCCACAGTGCCGTTAATTAACGGCGCTATGGTTTAAGTACCCTTAACTACCACCGTTAAAAGGAGTATCGGCAGTCATTAAGAGGTTAAGTGCTGGGAACTGTCTGTTACCGCTCCAGGCACTTAGCTGTGAGAATCAGTTGACAACCAGCCGCGATTGGCCATGCTCCCCCCGTCAGTGCGACCGATCACACATGATGTACTATCCCATCCATGGTCATAGAGGCCCAGGTCACATGGACGGGATAGTACGTCTGATGTCAGAAAGGGGCTAATAGTTTATTTTTAGAACTTAACAAAATGCAAAGTGAATGTACACAGAAACTTTAGCCTTGAAAACAAACCATAAATTCTTTTAGATACCTATGCACATAGATTTTGAAGGAACTTTGCATCAAGGTTGTTCTAAACTTCTAGAAGAACCAACCACAGATCTTTTGGGGATGTAGGCTGGCATAAATACTTCTGTCTCTTCCATCTGTCAGGGCTCTATGGTGGCCATATCATCACTGAGAATAGTTCGTAATGAAAATGGTTGTATGCTTGTGGTCATACACCTATTGATGAAAAAATTTGGAACCTGTCAGACACGTCCCTGATGATATAGCATTTATATTTTTCAGCAATGAGAACACCAAGAAATAGGCAACTTTAAGGGCCAGATGCAGTGTTTAGCCAAGGAAACTTAATGCAGCAAATAAACGACATAATCCCTTTTGAAATTGCAAGATATCCAGCAGTGCTATCAGCTTAGAAGTGAAGGCAACCAGTGTCATCCAACTACATCCATCCATTGGAGAAGTCTGACTATAACATTGACTTCGAATAAGGCCATAACATCAACATTGAATAAGAGACTTTGCTATGCATGAAAACATCAAAATTCGGGTGCAGTAAAATGGCAGCAAGTGCTCGGTTCTAATGAGTTAAAATTCATAAGATTTAGTTGTAACAAAAGGCAATTTGTTTGCTGAACAATAGTGAGCATCTGCAGCCAACAGTGAAGTGTGGAGAAAGTTCCATACAAATTTGTTGCTGCATTTCAGCAAATGAAATTGGGGATTTGGTTAAGATTAATGGTGCCCTCAATGCTGAAAAGTAGAAGCAGATGCATATCTATCACGCAATACCGTCAGGGAGGCATTTGATTGGTTCAAAATGTATGCCTCAGCAGTACAACAACCTCAAGCATATAGCCAATAATCAATAAAACTATAATCATTATAAAGTAGAACAAAGAGTCCTGAAAGTGATCATGTATCATCCACAATCTCAACATCATCAAGCCTGTTTGTCATTGTATGACAAGAAAGAAGGATTAGCCCAAACCTACATCATCAGAAGAGCTGTGGTTAGTTCTCCAAGATGTTTTGTACAACCTCCAGACTAGAGATGAGTGAACCTGTCAAGGTTTGGTTTAGTTTGGTTTGGCAAACATCTCGATGTTTGCTGAACGGTTTGTCGAAAATACCCGAACCCCATTGTATTCAATGGGATGCTAAACCAAACGCATACACAACACCTTAAGGGGGACTAAAAATTCTTCCCATGCAGCTTAAATTAGGGTCAGACACCATGAGAAGTGGCATAAATTGACCCAGAGTACTGTTATGCGCTCTGTTGCAACAACTTTATTATATAATGAATTGCAACCGAACACAGGGTCCGCGATGCAGTTTATAGTCACTGCTGCCGAACACCCCTAGAGTATGAGGGTCAAACTGACAACAGAAATCTAACATTAGATCTCGCTTGTGTTGCTTCACACTAGAGGAGATGTACTGTAGAACTGGCACTATCTCCGTTAACGTCACGGGAGATGTGCTATCGACTGATGTAGATGTAGCCCTGTTAATGGCACAGAAGCCACTTGCTAGATATTAAGGTTGCACTATGTGCTGCAAGCTGGTATAGACGTAGCCCTGTTGACTGCACAGAAGCTACGTGCCAGCAGCTAGGAAGTGCATGCGACTAATGCCAGGCATACGTGCTTCCAGCCGGCGGAGACCGGACTGAGCAACTCTCTGTTCAGCTCGGCAGGCGATGCCCAGGTTATGTGCCCTGCAGTCTGCTCAGGGTGTATAGCTACCCTATATTCGTAGCAAGACTGCGCCACATTGGCTACCTGACTGCCAAAAGCTAAACCTGCCTAAAGGACCTGTGCTAATTAGCTGAGTGTACTCTGGCATCGGCAGGTTCCGGAGAGCAAAGCTAGAGAGCATGTGGAGCCCAGATTCTGGTATGTCCACACAAGAGCACTGCTTTAATTAGTATGATCTGACTGTGCCGCGTCGCGAACAGACAAGCTATTTAAGTGCTAAGCTCCGCCCCCAGCCATCTCGTCAATTGCATCATCTGTGACGTCATCCGTGACCAATCAGGCGGTGCCAGGTCAGAGGATCAGCTGACATTAACCACCAATAATGGCTTGCCATGTCACGAACATGCTCAGTGCAGGCATTTCTGAACTTAGGCTTACAACAGCCCTTTCCTGTTCTGTAACCTAGGTTTAAGGCTACTATGAACAAAGACCCGAGTAACTATTTGTGCCTCTCGGGTATTGGCTAGGCGTTGGGAATGACAGCGAAGCTGAGCAGCATCTGCCTCGGCTGGGTCTGGATGAGAGACCACAGACTCTTCGGATCCTGCCGTCGTCTGATGCCTAACAAGTACAAATGGTATAATTGCGAACATGGATGAATGGGATAGGGTTTGAACCAGAATTTGTAGCTGAAACATTGATCAGTAACAGGTGGATGAGTGACAGATGTATGCCTGGTGTTCTGAGAGGCCTGTCAAATTCAGGAAACACACATGGTGGAGACATAACTTGGAGTCCAAACATTTCCAAAAATTAGGGGCAGACACCTGGAAAAGTGGCATCAATTGATCCACAGTAGAAATTTGATATTGGCACAGCAGTAGTCAGCCATGGGCCATGCATGAGGTTTTATGGTCTGGGCTAGCATTTACAGCTTTGAATGTAAGCTTCAATTATGACAAGGTGATTGAGTGACCAGTGTAAGCCTGCTTTGCTGGAAGCCCTGATACCTCATGCAACAACTCAAACTGCTTTTCTGCTCAGCCACATTCAGGTCTCAAAAATATCAGGTTGGTAGACCACTAATGTTGGAAAAATGTAAGGATAGAAACACAGGTAGTTGACTGATGATCAATTCACCCATAGTAGAAATTTGATAATGGTTCAGCAGCAGTTAGCCATGGGCCATGCCTGAGGTATCAGGGTCTAGGCCTGCATTTATAGTTTTTAATTTAAGTTTAAATTAATATGAGGTGGGTGAGGGACCCGTGTAAGCCTGCTTTGCTGAGAGCCCTGATACCTCAAGAAACAACTCAAACTGTTTTTCTGCTTAATCACACTTAGGTCTCACAAATATCAGCTTGGTAGGCAACAAGTGATAGAAAAATGTAAGGATAGTAACACAGGTATTTAACCGATCCGTTCTCACACGGTATAAATTTGATAATGGCATAGCAGCAGGCAGCCATGGGCCATGCCTGAGGTATCAGGGTTTGGCCAGCATTTATAGTTTTTAATTTAAGCTTAAATTAAGACACAGTGTGTAAGGGACCAGTGTAAACCTGCTTTGCTAGGAGCCATGAAACCTCATGCAACACCTCAAACTGTTTTTCTGTTCAGCCACGCTAAGGTAGCACAAATATCAGCTTCGCTGACTACTGTTGTTAGAAACATTTAAGGATAGTAACACAGGTAGTTGACTGAAAGTAAGTGCTGGCCTGTCGGTCTGGAGCCTACTGCTACAGGCAACACACATGAAGGAGACCCAACTTGCAGTACAAACATTTTCAAAAATTATTTCCACACAGCACTAAAGCGGCATCAATTTCCCCAGAGTAGAAATAGTTAAATTGTGCAGCGTTTTGACAAATTCTGTTACTGAACGGGCTACTCGACTCCTTTTCTTTGACAGCCGCACAGGGGCATTATTATTATTTATTTTTATAGCACCATTTATTCCATGGTGCTTGACATGTGAAAAGTGGTTTACATAATAAAAACAAGTACCATAATCTTAAACAATACAAGTCTTAGAATTTACAAAGCTTCCAGGGTGCTTGGGGATAGAGAACTAAAGGCTCCGTCTCACATAGCGACTCACCAGCGATCCTGACAACGATGTGAACTTGTCAGGATCGCTGCTGAGTCGCTACATGATCGCTGCTGAGCTGCCAAACAGGCAGATCTCAGCAGCGATCAGGACAGCGAGTACGCCAGTAACAAGCGAAAAACGTGGCTTAGTTACCGGCATACCAGCGCGCTAGTGCAGGGAGCTGGTAACCAAGGTACACAGCGGGTTTCTAGGCACCGCTCGGCGCTTAGAAACCCGCTGTATACCTTGGTTACAGCTCCCCTGCATCAGCGCGCTGGTATCTAAGGTACACGTTGGGTTTCCAGGCACCGCCCGGCGCATGGAAACCCGATGTTTACCTTGGTTACCAGCTCCGGCTAGCTGATCGCTGGTCTCCCGCCTGTCACGCGCAGCGATGCGTGCTGGCCAGCGGGAGACCAGCGATCAAAAAAAAGTCCAGGCATTTCTGACACACAAAATTTGTGACTCAGCAGCGATCTCGCTAGCGATCTCGCTATGTGAGACGGGGCCTTAAACCACTGCACACCAGAGGATGGAGAACTAAACTACTAGACAAGAGGGTTTGGAGAACAAAACTACTATATACCTAGAGTTGGATAACTAAGCCACTACACACCAGAAGATGGAGAACTAAACTACTAGACAACAGAAATTGGAGCACTAAAGTACTAAACACCTAGGGTTGGAGAACTAAACCACTACACACCAAGGGATTGAGAACTAAACAACTACACATCAATGGATGGTGAACTAAACTACTAGACACCAAGGTGCCACTAGACACCAAGTCTTGGAATCCCAAAGGCTTGTGGGACAAACCTCTATATCTAACACTTCCTCCACTGCTTCTGCCTCCTCCACCTCTTCTAGGGCCTCTACCTGCACCCTCAACCCCTCCATTAATGAAGCATGAGTTTCAACAGTGCAGAGAGAAAGTCCCCACAACTCAGTATTGCACATCCAGGGCTCCCCACAATCAGGCAGTGTTTAAATTAATATGCCTTGGAAAGCGCAGTCACACAGCTCAAGAGTTGGCCAAGTTTGATCAATGGCTGTCTACACTAAACCTGGAGGGGCAGGGAAGGGCATGTGCGATAAAGGTGAGAACCTGGTGGTGGCCCTATGCTGAGGCAACCTTACACATATGCCTTGCATGGCTCATGTCCTCAACCTGGTGATACAGCAATTTCTCAACCACTATCCCAGCCCAGATGTGCTGCTACAAAAGCAGTATATGGATGAGTAATTGAATACAGAAAACATTTTCAATGCTTTTTTGGACTGTCATATAACACCAAAATGTACCACAGACCACTTTATAGTATATGGATGAGTAATTGAATGCACAAAAATGTTTCAACGCTTTTTTGGACTATGTAACACTGAAATGTAGCACAGAGAACATGATAGTATATGCATGAGTAATTGAATACAGAAAAATGTTTCAATGCTTTTTGGGACTGTTATATAACACTGACTAAGTAACACTGAAATGTACCACAGACCATGTAAAATAGTATATGGATGAGTACTTGAATACACAAAATTCTTTGAAGGCTTTTTTGGACTGTTATATAGCACAGAAATGTTCCACAAAGCACTTAATACTTTATGGATGAAAATATAGTAAATTTTTTCATCCAAAAAAAAAAATTTGGTCAACTGCCACTGCTATATATTTAGCAACAGACTGCCAAGCCCTAATGCCTGTCTAGAGACTGTATTCAGCCACTATACCTGTTCCTGCAACTCTCTCCTTTCCTAGGCTAAATGAACCTTGTATATTATTCAAACAGCAAAGCACAAAATTAGCCCTTATAAGCACTGTTAGGCCGGAGTCACACTTTCAAGTGCAATGCGAGAAACTCGCGCGAGTCTCTCGCCTCAATACCCGGCACTGCCACCGGCACTTGGGACCGGAGTCTGCGGCTGCATGTATTTCTATGCAGCTGAACGTTCCGGTCTGAGTGCCAGCGGCAGTGCCAGGTATTGAGGCGAGAGACTCGCACGAGTTTCCCGCATTGCACTCGCAAGTGTGACCCCGGCCTTAGTATGATGGTTCAGCTTCAGCACCTGTATCAACACTACAGGACTCTGATTCGTTAAACTGTGCACAAACGGCTCGACAAGCACTCTATTCCTCCAATAACAACTGTCACAGAGCTGTGCAATGCTGTCAGTGTGCTAACCCTGGTGGCGCCTGTACTTTAATAACCCCTGATGAGGTCACACGGCCCGCCAATCAAAGTAATGCCACAAACTAGATGGATATGGCTTTACAGTGACACACAGGCAATCCCTGCATGCTTATTAGCTGTGTAACAGTCGTTAAACATAAGGAGCGGGGATTTGAGTTTGAAATCGAGCACTGGCTAATGCTTGCCAAGTAACAAGCACAGCTGAAACACCAGGTACTCTAGTGATATCCGAGTGTCATGGAGCACATTTGCCCATCTTTAGTAGCTAGGAATATTGATGCTTTGAAGGTGTTTAAAGGCAAAGAGTGGTCAGTCACATGAAATATTGATTTGATTTAGATTTTCCTTTTGTGCATTTACTCTGCATTTTGTTATGTGTCAAAAATAAACTAACACTTGTATTTTTGAAAGCACTCTTGCCTTGCAGTATTTTGTAACACCTACCTAAAACTTTTGCACTCTACTTTGTATAAGTGCTTTCGCTTCAAATGATGTAAGGTTCTAACGTTTTTGCCACTATGAGGCAGCTTTTGAATACTGAATCTGTGCCCATACCCTTAGGGTATGTTCACATGCAGAGTTTTTTTAAGAAAATCAAAAGCTTCTTATAACAATACCAGCAAAAGCTATGAGATTTCAAAAATCTCATGCACACAGTTGGTTTTATTTTCCTGACTGAAATTGAGAACTGCAGCGTTTTGTCAATTCTTTCACTATTTCACACATAAAATGCCAAGGAGAAGTGAAAAGAATGCTCCAAAAAATGTAACAATTGTTTTTCAAAGGACCCCTGATCAAGAAGGCACATGTGCAGGCCCGCCTGAAGTTTGTCAGTGAACACCTGGATGATTCTGTGAGTGATTTTGAGAAGGTTCTGTGGTCAAATTAGACAAAAATTGAGCTCTTTAGCATTAACTCAACTCGCCATGTTTGGAGCAAGAGAAATGCTGCCTATAACCCAAAGAACACCATCCCCACTATCAAGCATGGAGGTGGAAACATTAAGTTTTGGGGGTGTTTCTCTGCTAATGGTACAGAACTACTTCACCGCATCAATGGGAGAATGGATGGATCCATGTACCGTAAAATCCTGAGTGACAACCTCCTTCCCTCCTCCAGGACATAAAAAGTGGGTTGTGGCTGGGTTTTCCAGGAATACAATGACCCAAAACATTACAGCCAAGGCAACAAAGGAGTGGCTGAAAAAGAAGCACAATAAGGTCATGGAGTGGCCTAGCCAGTCTCCAGACCTTAATCCCATAGAAAACTTATGGAGGGAGTCGAAGCCCTGAGTTGCCAAGCGACAATCTCAAAATCTTAATGATTTAGAGATGATCTGCAAAGAGGAGTGGCCCAAATTCCTCCTGACATGTGCGTAAAACTCATCATCAACTACCAAAAACGTCTGACTGCTGTGCTTGTCAACAAGGGTTTTGCCACCAAGTATTAAGTCTTGTTTGCCAGAGGAATCAAATACTTATTTTCCACTGCAAAATGCAAATAAACTTATATAATTCATACAATGTGAATTTCTGGATTTTATTTTTGATATTCTTTCTCTCAATGTTAAAATAAACCTACCCTTAAAATTATAGACTGTTCATGTCTTTATCAGTGTGCAGACTTACAAAATCAGCAAGGGATCAAATAATTATTCCCCCCCACTGTACTTGCAGTTACAGGCATTGGCTGTTGTTAAGTAGTTTATTATTGTCTGTTTGAGGAATGTTCTGCCATGCTGAATGCACTTGAGCACACAAATCTTCAGTATTCACTGCTGGCAGCACTATTTGCTGTTACTGACCATTGACTTCCAAGATGTACTTGATGGTATACAAGTCCAGAGATGCTGCACGCCATGGTAGTATGCTTAGGACATGCAGGCTGATTACAGTACCATGAGAAACATGTGGCTCCTGTGACAGTTTGTAGAAATGTTTGTACCACTGGTTACACCACCAAATCAATGTAACTAAGATGTTAGTGAAGCTGGAATGAAGATTAAGGCGACTACCGTACATTATACCACCTCACACCATAATTCCAGCCGCAAAGCGGGAGACATACCCATAGAAAGTGCATTTCTTAACAATCTGAAGGGAATTGAAGGGACTATTACATGCTGTATAAAAATTTGTACAAAGCTCAGGTACACTTTTATTTCCTAACAGCAATATAGTTGTCCAACTTCTGTATTTCAGATTGAAATTTCTAAATTGCAGCAAAGACAAAGCTAAACTATTCAGGAGATTAAGAACTTTCTGCATATAATCTAATTATTGTGTTCAGTGTATTGACTATTTAAACCACATTGTAATTATATGTATATACCAAAATAGTTTGTCCTGCCAGTGGCTAAATAAAAACGTCTATCAAGATGTGCTCTTTATAGTGATGTTGAAGCAGGACCTGTGTGTCATGACCTGAATGCTATACATCTTAGAAAACATTTTTTGATACAGTCCTGGGTCAGAATGAAATTCAACCTTTTCATATCCTTAAGAATCCTCTAAAACAAACTGTTATGATTTCTTGCTTAGCCCATTCATGCCACGACCAGTTTTCGTATTTCTGCTTTCATATTTGCCTTTCCTACTCTCTAAAACCATAACCTTTTTTTTCCGTTGAGGTAGCTGTTTGAAAGCTTGTATTTTGCGAGACAAGTTGTAGATTTGAATGGCACCATCAAAATTTTCTATATAATTTACTAAAGACTTGTAACTATTTTTGTACATTTGTGGAGTTGTGAGTGGGCTTGCATTTTGCATGGTGAGCAGAAGATTTTACTCATACTCTTTGAGGAAATATATGACATTTTTATAGTTTTTAATGGTAATTGATCTAACTGAAAAATGCTAAATTCTGGCATTTTGATTTTCTTCTCTTAATGGCATTCATTATTCTCATTAATTAATTAAATATTTTGATAGATTTGACATTTCTGGTTGTGGTAATACCAAACTTGCTCATTTTTTATATTTCTTTTTATTTCTTTATTTTTAATTGGAGAAAAGGGGAGTGATTTACATTTTTAATTTTTTTTCTTTATTTATTTTTTGTATTTAAAAAAAAGTACTTTCCTTTTTAGCCCTTTTAACTCCTTTGCCCTGAAGCCTGTTTTTCCTGACCAGGACAATTTTTACAATTCTGACCACTGTCATTTTATGATGTCATAACTCAGGGACGCTTGGATCCCACTGATTCTGAGATTGATTTCTTGTGACATATTGTACTTCATGATAGCAGTAAAATTTATTTGATATAACTTCTGTTTGTTTATGAAAAAAGCATAAAATTTAAAAATTTTGAAAATTTTGCAATTTTCTAAATTTAAATTTTTATGCCCTTAACCCCTCTCTGACATTAGACGTACTATCCCGTCCATAAAACCCGTGCCATTCTGCCCATGGACGGGATAGTACGTCATAGGCGATCAGCTGCGCTCCTGAGGGGAGCGCAGCTAATCGCCGCCGGGTGTCAGCTGATTATCACAGCTGACACCCGTGACTGTGTGTCAGGAGCGGTCACGGACCGCTCCCGGAACATTAACCCCTAGCACACCGCAATCAAACATGATCGCGGTGTACTGGGGGCACAGGGGAGGATCGCGCAGGGTGGGGGCTCCCTGCGCGCCCCCCTGAGACCCTCAGACCAGCGCGATGTGATCGCGCTGTTCTGAGGGCTTCCTCCCTCCCAGGACCCGGATCCAAGATGGCGCCGGGGTCCTGGAGGGAGGCGGCTTCCTCAGTGCCTGCTGAGAGCAGGCACTGAGAAGCCTGCAGCTATGCCTGAGCGATCGCTGGTGTGACAGAGTGCTGTGCACACTGTCACACCAGCGATTTGATAAAATACAGTGATGTCCCACCCTGGGACAAAGTAAAAAAGTTAAAAAAATAAAAATAAACATGTTATAAAAAAAATCCAAAATAAATAAAAAAAAAAAAAAATATTCCCCAATAAATTCATTTCTTCCTGTAAATAAAAAAAACAAAACAATAAAAGTACACATATTTTGTATCGCCGCATCCGTAACGACCCCCCCTATAAAATTGTCCCACTAGTTAACCCCTTTAGTGAACCCCTTAAAAAAAAAAAAAAAAAACGAAGCAAAAAATCAATGCTTTATCATCATACCGCCGAACAAAAAGTGGAATAACGCGCGATCAAAAAGACCATATAAATAAACATGGTACCGCTGAAAACGTCATCTTGCCCCGCAAAAAACGAGCCGCCATACAGCATCATCAGCGAAAAAATAAAAAAGTTATAGCTCGCAGAATAAAGCGATGCAAAAATAATTATTTTTTATATAAAATTGTTTTTATTCTATAAAAGCGCCAAAACATAAAAAAATGATATAAATGAGGTATCGCCATAATCGTACTGACCCGAAGAATAAAACTGCTTCATCAATTTTACCACACGCGGAACAATAAAAACGCCTCCCCCAAAAGAAATTCATGAATTGCTGATTTTTGTTCATTCTAACCTCCAAAAATCGAAATAAAAAGCGATCAAAAAATGTCACCTGCTCAAAAATGGTACAAATAAAAACGTCAACTCGTACCGGCAAAAAATAAGACCTAACATGACTCTGTGGGCCAAAATATGCAAAAATTATAGCTCTCAAAATGTGGCGATGCAAAAAACTATTTTTGCAATAAAAAGCGTCTTTTAGCGTGACAGCTGCCAATCATAAAAACCCGCTATAAATAGTAAATCAAACCCCCCTTTATCACCCCCTTAGTTAGGGAAAAATAATAAAATTAAAAAAATGTATTTATTTCCATTTTCCCATTAGGGTTAGGGTTAGGGTTGCGGCTAAAGTTAGGGTTAGGGTTGGCGCTAAAGTTAGGATTAGGGTTAGGGTTGGGATTAGGGGTGTGTTAGGGTTAGGTTTGTGGTTAGGGTTGGGACTAGGGTTAGGGGTGTGTTGGGGTTAGGGTTGTAGTTAGAATTGGGGGGTTTCCGCTGTTTAGGCACATCAGGGGCTCTCCAAATGTGACATGGCGTCTGATCTCAATTCCAGCCAATTCTGCGTTGAAAAAGTCAAACGGTGTTCCTTCACTTCTGAGCTCTGCCATGCGTCCAAACAGTAGTTTATCCCCACATATGGGTTATCAGCGTACTCTGGACCCCAAGAGTTATTGTGCAATTTGTCCTATTTCTTCTGTTACCCTTGAGGAAAATAAAAAACTGGGGGCGAAAATATCATTTTTGTACAAAAAAAATTATTTTTTTGTTTTTACGGCTGTACATTATAAACTTCTGTGAAGCACTTGGGGCTTCATAGCGCTCACCACACACCTAGATAAGTTCCTTGTGGGGTCTATTTTCCAAAATGGGGTCACTTGTTGGGGATTTCCACTGTTTAGGCGCATCAGGGGCTCTCCAAATGCGACATGACGCCCCCAGACCATTCCATCAAAGTCTGCAATCCAAAACGTCACTACTTACCTTCCGAGCCCCAACGTGTACCCATACAGTAGTTTTCTCCCACATATTGGGTATCAGCGTACTCAGGACAAATTGGGCAACAACTTTTGGGGTCCAATTTCTCCTGTTACCCTTGTAAAAATAAAATATTGGGGCGAAAAAAATCATTTTTGCAAAAAAAAAAAAAAAGATTTTTTATTTTTACGGCTGTGCGTTATAAACTTCTGTGAAGCACTTCGGGGTTCAAAGTGCTCACCACACATCTAGATAAGTTCCTTGTGGGGTCTATTTTCCAAAATGGGGTCACTTGTGGGGGGTTTCCACTGTTTAGGCGCATCAGGGGCTCTCCAAATGCGACATGATGCACCCAGACCATTCCATCAAAGTCTGCAATCCAAAACTTCACTACTTCCCTTCCGAGCCCTGACGTGCGCCCATACAGTAGTTTTCTCCCACATATTGGGTATCAGCGTACTCAGGACAAATTGGACAACAACTTTTGGGGTCCAATTTCTCCTGTTACCCTTGTGAAAATAAAATATTGGGGGCGAAAAAATCATTTTTGTAAAAAAAAAAAGGATTTTTTATTTTTACGGCTGTGCGTTATAAACTTCTGTGAAGCACTTCGGGGTTCAAAGTGCTCACCACACATCTAGATAAGTTCCTTGTGGGGTCTATTTGCCAAAATAGGGTCACTTGTGGGGGGTTTCCACTGTTTAGGTGCATCAGGGGCTCTCCAAATGTGACATGACGCCCCCAGACCATTCCATCAAAGTCTGCAATCCAAAACGTCACTACTTCCCTTCCGAGCCCCGACGTGTGCCCATACAGTAGTTTTCGCCCACATATTGGGTATCAGTGTACTCAGGACAAATTGGACAACAACTTTTGCACTCCAATTTCTTCTGTTACCCTTGTGAAAATAAAATATTGGGGGCGAAAAAATCATTTTTGTAAAAAAAAAAAAAGATTTTTTATTTTACGGCTGTACGTTATAAACTTTAGTGAAACACCTGGGGGTTCAAAGTTCTCACCACACATCTAGATAAGTTCCTTGAGGGGTCTACTTTCCAAAATGGTGTCATTTATGGGGGTTTCCACTGTTTAGGCAGATCAGGAGCTCTCCAAACACGACATGGCGTCCAGCCAATTCTGCGTTGAAAAGTCAGACGGCGCTCCTTCCCTTCCAAACTCTGCCATGCACCCAAACAGTGGTTTACCCCCACATATGGGGTATCAGCGCACTCAGGACAAATTGCACAATAACTTTTGGAGTCTTGTTACCCTTGGAAAAATAAAAATTGGGGTGAAAAGATCATTTTTGTGGAAAAAATATGATTTTTAAATTTTACGGCTCTACGTTATAAACTTGTGTGAATCACTTGGGGGTTCAAATTGCTCATCAAGAATCTACATAAGTTCCTTAGGGGGTCTAGTTTCCCAAATGGGGTCACTTGTGGGGGGTTTCCACTGTTTAGGCACATCAGGGGCTCTCCAAATGCAACATGGCATCCAAACTCAATTCCAGCCAATTTTGGTTGGAAAAAGTCAAATGGTGCTCCTTCCATTCCGAGCTCTGCCGTGCGCCCAAACAGTGGTTCCCCCCCACATATGGGGTATCAGCGTACTCAGGACAAATTGTAGAACAACTTATGTCATCCAATTTCTCCTGTTACCCTTGGGAAAATAAAAAATTAGTGACTAAAAGATAATTTTTGTGGGAAAAAAATAGGATTTTTTATTTTCATGCCCGGGCATTATAAACTTGTGTGAAGCACTTGGGGGTTCAAAGTGCTCACCAAAGATCTAGATAAGTTCCTTAGGGGGTCTAGTTTCCAAAATGGGGTCACTTGTGGGGGTTTCCACTGTTTAGGCTCATCTGGGGCACTGCAAACGGAACATGACCCCCATTAATGTCTGCATTCAAAAACGTTACTACTTCCTTTCCAAGCCCTGCCGTGCGCCCAAACTGTTCCCCCCCCCCACATATGGGGTATCAGCGTACTCAGGACAAATTGGACAACAACTTTTGGGGTCCAATTTCCTTGGGAAAATTCAAAAATTTGGGACTAAAAAATCATTTTTGTGGAAAATTGATTTTTTTTTTTTTTCACACCCAGGCTTTATAAACTTTTGTGAAACACTTGAGGGTTCAAAGTGCTCACAACAGATCTAGATAAGTACCTTAGGGGGTCTAGTTTCCAAAATGGTGTCACTTGTGGGGGGTTTCCACTGTTTAGGCGCATCAGGGGCTCTCCAAACGCGAGATGGCATCCAATCTAAATTCCAGCCAATTTTAGTTTGAAAAAGTCAAACGTCGCTCCTTCCATTACGAGCTCTGCCGTGTGCCCAAACAGTGGTTTTCCCCCACATATGGGGTATTGGCGTACTCAGGAGAAATTGCATAACAACCTTATCTGTCCATTCTCTCCTTTTACCCTTGTGAAAATAAAAAAAAAAGTTTGTAAAGATCATTTTTGTGGCTAAAAAGTAAAATATTCATTTTTTCCTTCCACGTTGCTTTAGTTACTGTGAAGCACCTGAAGGGTTAATAAACTTCTTGAATGTGGTTTTGAGTACCTTGAGGGGTGCAGTTTTTAGAATGGTGTCACTTTTGGGTATTTTCTGCCATATAGACCCCTCAAAGTGACTTCAAATGTGAGGTGGTCCCTAAAAAAAATGGCTTTGTAAATTTTGTTGTAAAAATGAGAAATCGCTGGTCAACTTTTAACCCTTATAACTTCCTAACAAAAGAAAATTTTGGTTCCAAAATTGTGCTGATGTAAAGTAGACATGTGGGAAATGTTATTTCTTAACTATTTTGTGTGATATATTTCTCTGTTTTAAGGGAATAAAAATTCAAAGTTTGAAAATTGCAAAATTTTAAAAATTTTCAGCCATATTTGCATTTTTTTCAAAAATAAACGCAAGTTATATCGAAGAAATTTTACCATTAACATGAAGTACAATATGTCACGAGAAAACAATCTCAGAATCGCGAAGATCCATTGAAGCGTTCCAGAGTTATAACCTCATAAAGAGACAGTGGTCAGAATTGTAAAAATTGGCCCGGTCATTAACGTGCAAACCACCCTTGGGGGTGAAGGGGTTAAGTCAGAGAGTCATATCGGACAAAATACATAATAAATAACCTTTTCCACGTGTCTATTTTACATCAGCAAAATTTTGGAAACATAATATTTTTTGTTAGGGAGTTATAAGGATTAAAATTTGCCCAACGATTTCTCATTTTTTCAACAAAATTAGCAAAACCATTTTTTTGGGACCCCCTCACATTTAAAGTGACTTTGAGAGGCCTATACGACAGAAAACACCCAAAAGTTACACCATTTAAAAACTGCACCCCTCATGGTGCTCAAAACAACATTCATAAAGTTTATTAACCCTTCAGGTGCTTCAGATTAATTTTTGGAATGTGGAAGGAAAAAATAAACATTTACTTTTCTTTGACAAAAATTTTCCTTTAGACCTATTTTTTTTTACTTTCACAAAGGCAACAAGGGAAAATGGACCATACAATATGTTGCGCCATTTCTCTTGAGCCCTATACCCCATATGTGGGGGAAATCTACTGTATGGGCACATGGCAGGGCTCAGAAAGGAAGGAGCACCATTTCACTTTTTGAATGTAAAATTTGCTAGCATAATTAGCGGATGCCATGTCATGTTTGGAGAGACACTGATGTGCCTAAACAAGAGAAACCCCCAACAAGTGACACCATTTTGGAAACAAGACCCCTTTGGGAACTTATCTAGATGTGTATCGAGCACCTTGAACCCACAGGTGCTTCACAGAAGTTTATAACGTTAAGCAAAGAAAATAAAAAAATCACATTTTTCCCAGATAAATCTTTTAGGGTAGTTTCCACGGTCAGGAAACGCTGCGTGTTTGGCGCTGTGCGTTGGCGCAGCGCCAAACACGCAGCGTCCAGATGTTACAGCATAGTGGAGGGGATTTCAAGAAATCCCGTCTCCACTATGCGTAACAATACGCAGGTGGCAGACCTGCGTAAACGGACATGCGGCGCGTCTTTTTAGACCGCAGCATGTCCTCGCGTATTGCGGCGACGGTGCGTCGCCGCAACAGAATTTTAACACAGGGCTATGTAGCCCTGCGTTCTTTCCGGAGGTGTTCCGGAGGTGTCCTGAACACCTCGGAAAGATTGCGCGTCATAAAGGGGGCGGGGCTTAGACGGAGCGGAATTTCCGCTCCGTCCAAAGCGCTGTGGTTCCGGACCGTGGAACCACAGCCTTATAGCTCCAAATTTTGCATTTTCGTAAGGGTAACAGGAGAAATTACACCAGACAATTTGTTGTGCAATTTCTACTGTGTTCGCAAGTACCCAATATTTGGATGAAAATAACTGGGTGCATGGCAGGGCTTGGAAGGGATGGAGCGCCATTTGACTTTTTGAATGTAAAATTTGCTGGAATAATTATCAGATGCCATGTCGCGTTTGGTGAGTCCCTTATGTGCCTAAACAGTGGAAACCCCCAGCAAATGACACCATTTTGGATACTAGACCCCATAGGAGAACTTATCTAGATGTGTATTTAGCACCTTGACCCCACAAGTGCTTCACAGAAGTTTATAACGTTAAGCCGTGAAAATAAAAAAATCATTTTTTCGCAGTAAATCATTTTTTCGCAGTAAATCGTTTTAAGCTCCAAATTTAGAATTTTCATAGGGATAACAGGAGAAAATGGACAGCAAAATTTATTGTGCAATTTCTCCTGAGTTCACCGATACCCCATTTGTTGTTGCTGAGTGAAAATTGCAAACTGCTGTTGTAGTGACCAGTACATTATGCCAAGCACATGCTCTGGAAACATGCATGTGTAAATTAAGTGAGCTCTCATCACTACAGAAATGCCAAACATGTGGATGCTAAATGTGGCTAATGCACACTGTGGCTCAGAAGGGAGGGGGCATTTGGATTTGGTAGCTAATAATATCCTGAATTTCTTTTGGGGGTCGAGGAGCCATTGGGCTTTTCCTGAGTCTTTGTGCTACCAGTAAAGTGGAAGCCCCTATATTTCTGATAAGAGGTGACAGACCTGAGTGAGGACTTGCTTTTTTGTGGATTGAGTTGAAGCTTTTATTGGAAACATTTTACATAACATTTATGATCACATTTATCTGGTGCTCTACGCTGAGCACTTATCATAGAATCATAGGATGGTAGAGTTGGAAGGGATCCTCCTGGGCCATCTGGTCCAACCCCCTGCTCAAAGCAGGATTCACTAATTCATCCCAGACAGATATTGGTCCAGCTTCTGTTTGAAGACTTCTATTGAAGGAGAACTCACCTCCTCTCATGGCAGCCTGTTCCACTGATCACCCAAACTGTCAAAAAGTTTTTTCTAATATCTAATCTGTGTCTCCTCCCATTCAGTTACATCCCATGGCTTCTAGTCTTTTCTTGTGCAAATGAGAATAAAGATGATCCTTCTACAATGTGACAGCCCTTGAGATATTTGTATACAGCTTTTAAGTTTCCTCTCAGTCTTCTCTTTTGCAAGCTAAACTTTCCCAAATCCTGCAACCGTTCCTCATATGACATGGTTTGCAGACGGTCACCATTCTGGTCGCTCTTCTCTGAACTTGCTCCAGTTTGTTGATGTCTTTTTTAAAATGTGGTGGCCAAAACTGGACTCAGTATTCCAGATGAGGTCTGACCAAAGAGGAATAGAGGGCAATAATGACTTCACGTGATCTAGACTGTATGCTTCTGTTAATACCTCTTAGAATTGTATTTGGCTTTTTTGCTGCCGCATCACACTGTTGACTCATGTTCAGTCTGTGATCTATTAGTATACCCAAGTCTTTTTTACATGTGCTGTTGCTTAGCACTATTCCTCCCATTCTGTATATGCTTTTTATCGGGGTTTCCATCTAAATCTCAAAGTGATGTGACAGATGAAACCTCCGATGGATCCATTCACTAAAATGAGGCAGCAGAGTTACTCTGGACTCCATCTGGCCTCTGTTCAGCAGTGTCCTTCTATTCAGAAGTTCACAAAACTGTGGCCGACTGCACTTTTATGCAATCCTAAAAAGACGGAAAAACGCCGGATCATAGATTTACATGGAAACCTCTGTGTAAGCGCTTAGCGCAAAACGCAGGATAAATGTGTTCTAAGCTTTACTGCGATCTTTGGGGGGCAGAATGAAAAAATCAACAGCATGTGAAGAATTGATTTTATTTATTCTTTATGCCAATCCTCATGTGATGTAAGTGATATGGTGACTTTATTCTTCGGGTCAGTGCGATTACAGTGATACCAGATTTATATCGGATTTTTACGTTTGGCTGCTGTCACACACTAAAAGATGCTTTTTATTGCGAAAACTAGATTTTGCATCACCATATTTTGAGAGTTACAATTTTTCGATATTTTGGCTGACAAAGTCATGTCATGGCTTGTTTTTGCAGGACGAGCTGACATTTTTATTGGTACCATTTTGCGGGCACATGACATTTTTTGACGCTTTTTATTCCGATTTTTGGGAGACAGAATGCACAAAAAACAGCCATTCAGGAATTGCTTCTTTTTTTTTTTATACCGTTCAGTGTGTGGTAAAATTGGTAACACAACTTTATTCTTCGGGTTAGTATAATTACAGCGATACCCTATTTGCTTTTTTTTTATGCTTTGACGCTTTTACAGATTAAAAACTATTTTATAGAAAAAATAATAATTTTTGCATCCCTTTATTCTCAGAGCTATAATTTTTTTTATCTTTCTGCTGATGGAGCTGTATGATGGGGTTTTTTTTGCGAGACAGGATGACATTTTCAGCGGTACCATTTTTCTTTAAATTCGTCTTTTTAATCACATTTTATTGTACTTTTTGTTCAGCGGTATGATGATAAAGCATTCTTTTTTTGCCTAGTTTTTTACTTTTTTATGGTGCTACTGAAGGGGTTAACTAGAGGGACATTTTTATAGAGCGGGTCATTACGCAGCGGCGATACTAAATATGTGTAGTTTTATTTGTTTTTTTATTTTCATAAATATATGTATTTATTGGAAAAATATTTGTTTCTTTTCTTATTTATTTGGGGATTTTAAAAAAAATATTTTTACACTTTTTAATATTTTTTTTTACTGTTTTACATTGTCCCAGAATGGGACATTACTGTATATCATCAGACAGCTGATCTGATGTTCTGCAATGCATCGGCACTGCAGGGCATCAGACCAGCATCTAACAGGCAGGAAAGGAGGTGTATCTGGCCCTGCTCTCAGTAGGCACTGACATGCCACCTTCCCTGAAGGACCCCGCGACCATATTGCGGCCGGGTGATCTCCATGGAGACCATTAAGGCAACGCAATCGCTTTGCGTTGTCTTGATGGAAGCTCCCAGGGAATGGGTTCACTACTGACAGTGGCATCAGAGGGGTTAAATGCCCGCGATCGGTGCTAGCTCCAATCGTGGGCATTGCTGTGGGGTGTCAGCTCTCACACAGAGCTGACACTGGCACCCAATCGCTGTGGCGCTCAGCGTGAGGCCACGCGATCTTGCTGCCGTACATGAACTGCTGTTTGCGGGAACAAAGCTCCAGCAGAGCAGTACAAGTACAATGCATGTCAGGAAGAGGTTAAGGGACTTGAAACTGTGATTGATTGCTTCTTCTATACACTAAACTATATATTAATCCCAGCTAAATGGTGGATTCAGAGGAAGACAACGGTGGCAGTCATGGGGGCCTTCAACAAGCCCTTGACTGCCATGACAACCCATTAATACCATAATTTAAATGCCACTGCCAGTATGAGTGATGAAAGTGAGATTAAAATGCTTAAACAGCAGCGATCAGTCCAAGTACAGGCTACTGCTGCCACAGGCAGATGCTGGATGTGTCCTGAGCTCAATCCTTATATGGGGTACCCAACATTGGCCCTACTATTATGTCCTACATCAGCAATGAGTTAAAACCTCAGTATAAACACTAATGTATCATATACCAGCCATAGATTTCTATGCAGCTCTACTGTTCCTCTGCATAGTTCCATAATGAACACAGTATGTCAGTGCTGTGCCTTTATATAGTCTTCTTGTACATACAGTAGTGTGTGCATGAAGCTCAAAGTCAAGATATATGACTAAGTAGGGATAAACTAGTTTATGAATTCACCTATTTGTCTATTAGCACATTTTGCCTATTTCCTAAGTAACTGGCGTGTTTTTTTTTCCCATAAATGATAATGTAGACCTAAATAGGATGCTGTGTTTACAGTTCAATTGTTATAAAGGGGGGTGAAAGGGAGGTGAAGGGGGATTCTGAAAAGTGAAGATTGATGAATTGTCAAACATGCCTCATTTCAAAGGCTGAAAAATGAAAAAAAAACTAAATGAAAAAAATATAAAATGCAATAGGTAAATAAAAAAATGAAAAATATATGTCATATATAGACCAGCTTTAGTCTTTTGTACCATTATATTTCTAACCACCATTTTACTGTAATTATAGTGAACAGTTGTGAATATCATTTTTAATTGTCTCAGAATTACAAGAATTTGCTCTGAAACACTCTCATTCCCATTACAGAAAAGAAAGTTTAAGCTTCTATGCCAGTTTTAGATTCTTCGCTGAATAGCAAATTATTTGAAAGACAGGTGTCTTATCACTTCATTGTTTATAAAAATTGAATCTGCTCTCAACATTGCAAGCTGAGCCAGGAAAAATGTTTCAAACTTGAAAATATGAATATAATTTTCATATAATGAAGTTTTGCATTTAAAAAAGCAATATATCGGAACAATTCTGTGTCTATGTACACAGGATATATTAAAAAAAATACTTTAAATGTATATTTATGATATACAGTGTATGTAGTAGAAGCCTAGCTGATAAATTGTTATATAAGTGTAGATTGTGAGCCTTCGCGGGCAGGGTCCTCTCTCCTTCTGTACTTATGTGTGTCCTGTATTGCTCATATTTATTGTACTTGTCTATATTCGCCCCTCTCACATGTAAAGCGCCATGGAATAAATGGCGCTATGAAAATGAATAATAATAATAATAATATAAGTACTAGTTGGTGGCCCGATTCTAACGCATCGGGTATTCTAGAATATGTATGTGTTGCCTTGTTGCTGCTGCTGCTTTTCTGTCATCCTCAGTGGCGTATTTTCGCTTGCGACCCATTGGAAGACAGGAAGCGTAAATTGTGATAGCGTACAGTAAAGAAGTATCTGTTCAGCGCGCTGTTACTGACAGAACGTGTTCAGTGAACGTGACTGAATTATGTCGCAATGTGACTGACAGAACGTGTTCAGTAAACGTGAGTGAACTATGTCGCACTGTGACTGAGAGAACTTGTTTAGTAAACATGAGTGAACTACGCAGGGCCGGCTTCAGCACCCACCGCTGCCCACACACATTGTGCCATCACGCCGCAATAATTATTTTCCCCTCCATTTGCTCATTTTTTCCCTCCATTTGCTCTCTAACACAGGTTTTGTGACAAGGGGTGTGCCTGCACCACTCCCCCAGCAACACCCACATCCAATCTGGAGGCAGCTGAGCAGAGAGGTGGGCACCTGTCGCTGATTGGTCGCGTCCAGCCGGGCGCGACCAATAAGCGACGAGGGATTTCCGTTACAGACAGAATTAGAAGATTATATAGTAGATTTGGGACTATCAAACAGTACTGTTGTCCATGTAGGACAAAAATAAAACTTGTTCATATGTCCTATTTGGGAACTATCCCCTACTAGTCAGATCAGAAAATGTGAGGAAAAGTGCATAAAACATTGCTTTCAAATGGTTCAGCTCAAATACTTGCCTGAAAAAGCACCTAAAAACACTATAAAGATTCAACAGATACATTTCTTTCTGATGAAGGACACATTGAAATGCACGTCAGGGTGAGCGGTACACCGCCTGCAGGCTCATGGTCTCCCTATCCATATCTTCTCTATACGCAGTATATATATTTGATCATGTACACCTGATACTATTGGGCATTGCAATATAACTGTTGATTGCTCTTTATTCATCATAGGCCCCAGGGTATGTGTAATATGTGAACTTACATTGTTTGTTTTATAGATATGGTCTGAGTCTTTTTGGAGCCAAGTCTGGTTTATGGCTTTTATGATTTGTTTCATTATTAACATCAGGTCTCATTTCTATATACAGTTGAAACTTTACATATACTACATAAAAAGACAGATATGCATGTTTTTTACAATATCTTACATGAAATCATGATAACCTTTTCCATTTTAGGTCAATTAGGATTGCCATAATTATTATTTGCCAAATACCAGAATAATGAGAGAGAATGTTTTATGGCATTTTTATTACTCACTGCAAAGTCAAAAGTTTAAATACATTTATTAGTATTTAGTACTATTGCCCTTAAACTGAATGACTTGGGTCAAACATTTGGGATAGCCTTCCACAAGCTTTTCACAATAGTTGGTTGGAATTTGGGCCTCCTGACAAAACAGGTGTAACTGATCCAGGTTTTTAGGTCATCTTGCTTGCACCTGCCTTTTAAGCTTTGCCCATATATTTTCAATAGGATTGAGATCAGGGCTTTGTGATGGCCACTCCAAAACATTGACACCTTAAGACACTTTGCTACTATTTCGGCAGTATCCTTCAGGTCATTGTCCATTTGGAAGACCCATTTCGACCCAATCTTTAACTTCCTGGCTGATGTCTTGAAATGTTGCTTCAGTACTGCCACATAATCTTCTTTACTCATGATGTCATCTATTTTATGAAGTGCACCAGTCCTTCCTGCAACAAAACAACCCCACAACATGATGCTGCCAACCTATGTTTTACAGTTGGGATGGTGTTCTTATTATGCCCAAAAGTTAAATTTTAGTTACATCAGACCACAGGACTTGTCTCCAAAAAGTAATTCTTTGCTCTTGTATGCATTTACAAACATTAATCTGCCATTTTTATGTTTCTTTTGAAGTAATGGCTTCTTCATGGCAGAGTGGCCTTTTCTGCCCATGTTGATACAGTACTCATGTGGATATTGTCACAATCTTACCAGCTTCTGCCATCATCTTCACAAGGTCTTTTGCTTTTGTCTTTGGGTTTATATGCACATGTTGGACCAAAGAACGTTCATATCTGGGACATAGAGCCTGTCTCCTTCCTGAGCAGTATGATGGCTGGACATTGCCATCTTGTTTGTACTTGCGCAAAATTGTTTGTACAGATGAACGAGGCTCCTTCAGGTATCTTGAAACAGATGACATCATCATATGGTCAGTCCAGAATTGTTTAAAGGCATAAAAAATGTTAGTGTATGTAAACTTTTGACTTTGCAATCAGTAATAAAAATGCCTTAAAACATTCTCTCTCTCTCATTATTCTGGTATTTGGCAAATATTAATAATTACTGTAATCCTAATTTACCTAAAACGGGAAAGGTTTCTTCTAATTTTATGTCAGATATTGAGAAAAATGTGTCTTTTTATATAGTGTATGTAAACTTCTGGTTTCAACTGTATATATATATATATATATATATATATATATTATATATTTATATATATATATTATATATATATATATATATATACATATATATATATATATATGTATATATATATATATATATACACTGCTCAAAAAAATAAAGGGAACACTTAAACAACAGAATATAACTCCAAGTAAATCAAACTTCTGTGAAATCAAACTGTCCACTTAGGAAGCAAAAACTGATTGACAATCAATTTCACATACTGTTGTGCAAATGGAATAGACAACAGATGGAAATTATTGGCAATTATCAAGACACACTCCATAAAGGAGTGGTTCTGCAGGTGGGGACCACAGACCACATCTCAGTACAATGATTTCTGTCTGATGTTTTGGTCACTTTTCAAAGTTGGTTGTGCTTTCACACTCGTGGTTGCATGAGATAGACTCTACAACGCACACAAGTGGCTCAGGTAGTGCAGCTCATCCAGATGGCACATCAATGTGAGCTGTGGGAATGTTTTCTGTGTCTGTCAGCGTAGTGTCCAGAGGTTTGAGGCGCTACCAGGCCAGTACACCAGAAGATGTGAAGGGGGGCCGTAGGAGGGCAACAACAAGCAGCAGGACCGCTCCCTCTGCCTTTGTGCAAGAAGAAACAGGAGGAGCACTGCCAGAGCCCTGCAAAATGACCTCCATCAGGCCACAAATGTGCATGTGTCTGCACAAATGGTTAGAAACCGACTCCATGAGGATTGTCTGAGTGCCCCACGTCCACAGATGGGAGTTGTGCTCACAGCCCAACACCGTGCAGGGCACTTGGCATTTGCCACAGAACACCAGGATTGGCAAATTCGCCACTGGTGCCCTGTGCTCTTCACAGAAGAAAGCAGGTTCACACTGAGCACATGTGACAGACGTGACAGAGTCTGGAAATGCCGTGGAGAGCGATCTGCTGCCTGCAACATCCTTCAGCATGACTGGTTTGGCAGTGGGTCAGTAATGGTGTGGAGTGGAATTTCTTTGTAGGGCCGCACAGCCCTCCATGTGCTCGCCAGAGGTAGCCTTACTGCCATTAGGTACCGAGATGAGATCTTCAGACCCCTTGTGAGATCATATGCTGGTAAGGTTGGCCCTGGGTTCCTCCTAATGCAGGACAATGCCAGACCTCATGTGGCTGGAGTGTGTCAGCAGTTCCTGCAAGATGAAGACATTGAAGCTATGAACTGGCCCGCACGTTCCCCAAACCAGAATCCGATTGAGCACATCTGAGACATCATGTCTCACTCCATCCACCAACGTCATGTTGCACCACAGACTGTCCAGAAGTTGGCGGATGCTTTTGTCCAGGTCTGGGAGGAGATCCCTCAGGAGACCATCCGCTGCCTCATCAGGAGCATGCCCAGGCATTGTAGGGAGGTCATACAGGCACAGGGAAGTCATACGGGCACGTGGAGGCTACACACACTACTGAGCATCATTTTGACTTGTTTTAAGGACATTACATTCCACTTTAATTTTATGGGTGACTCCAAATCCAGGCCTCCATTGGTTAATAAATTTGATTTCCATTGATTATTTTTGTGTGATTTTGTTGACAGCACATTCAACTTTGTACAGAACAAAGTATTCAATGAGAATATTTCATTCATTCAGATCTAGGATGTGTTATTTGAGTGTTCCCTTTATTTTTTTGAGCAGTGTATATATATATACTATCTGGCAGTGTCCGGTAGCTGTTATTGTTTTATAGAACCTGTTATGGTTCAATGTTTATATTTTACATGTGTACTCACTGTTTTCTTTGCTACCACATACCCTATCTATCTAAATAAAGGTCTTTCATTAAGTATTTTGCATGTTTAGACTATTTAATCATTTTTTTTCCTATTGGTTAGTGTTTTGTTACAATTTGCCTACCTATATTTATTCAGCAGATGTACGTGTATCACTCTGAAGGTGATTCCCTTTAAAAATCATTTACAAAAGACTACATTATAGTACCTGCTTTTTCTTTGCAACCTTTGTTTAACTGTTCTCCAAGTAGGACAAAAAAACTTATCCATAAATCCTATTTGGGAACTATCCTCTACTAATCAAAGCAGAAAATGTGAGGATATGTGCATAAAACATCGTTTTCAGCTCAAATATTTGCCTGAAAGAGCACTTAAAAACACTAAAAAGATTAAACAGATACATTTGTTTCTAAAGACAACTTGCTGTTCATAAGTTCAAGTGTTTGAGCATTTTTAACTACAGGTTTCCAATGACGGCAAGTGGCTAAAAGAAAAAAAAACGTACAATTATTCATTTCTCTGAAAACCCTCTACACTTTTTAATACAATTCCTAGGATGGCTCAAAATGCACCCAGAAAATAACTGAGCCTGAGCTTGTTTGCTTGAAAAAGAAGCATTACCAGTTTCTTCATTGTTCAAAGGAGTTAAACAATTTTTAAAAATTCTAGTGAAAAAAATGCCACAAAACACTCAAAAACCAAACAACTGACAAAAATGTTGCAAAAGCACTAAGTAAACAACCCAAAAAACTGTGGAAACAATGCTTTCCAAAGAGTCTTTCTCTTGAAAAATACCGTGTGGTTCCCACTGAAAATGCATCGTTGCACTTAACTGAACCAAAAGATGATTTGACTCTGGTAGACTCTTCCTGTCCATGTATTTTCTTGAATTCTTACAACACTATATTCTGCTAGGCCTTTGAAAGGTTCTTCAATGTTCTGGTAACCAATTTAAGTCAGCCCCCATTGTTTAAAATATCATTCCTGTGGATTTTATAAACATTGGTTTCATAAGATGTTTCCTCCTAGACCAGCCAGTAGCATCCTTGTGACTTAATCCTTATCACTTAGCTCTCCCACTGAAAACTGTTGCGAAATAAAAATAATTCCCAATCGATACATTTTGGTCACTTTGCTTCAAAGAAATTAGATTAAAAGATATCAAAAAGGCATGAGTCCAAAAAATTATACTAACTAAAATTCCAGTTTCTCTAACAAAAAAATGGCTTTCATACACCATGTAAAAAAAAATTAAAAAGTATGAACATTAGAATATAATTATACAAAACCATATTTTCCAAGACGTCACAACTGACAGCACCACCAGGAGGTTGTCCTTCATATCCTTGATAGTGACAGGAACACAGAAGAGGTTAAATAGCCCCTCCCCACCACCACCCTTCAGTGTTTTTCCTGTCCCTATTGGGGACAGACGCAGAGTAGCGCAGGGGCACGAAGACAGAAGAATATGTGCGTGCTGGTGATCCCCTGGGGTTGTCGGAACCTGGTCGAGATGAGGCTCCTGGGAAGGACCACATCCCCCTCTGTGGGGGCTCTGGGTGGCGGAGTCCCCGTCGGGAGATAGACTCCGCAACAACGCTGAAGTCGAGCTGGATGCTCCCAACAGCTGCTGCATCCCCTCAGCGGGCTCTGGGCAGCGGCTGCTTTTCTGACTGTGGATTCAGCCGGCGTCTCGGGCCCAAACTTCCGTCATCGGGAGGCGCGCTGTGACAACTTCCGGGGGGCGGGTCCACAGAACCTTGTGCCTGTGACCGTCCCCGGGACTACAGGCAGTGATGGGAGCTCGCGGAAGCGCCGGGACCCGCTGCGAGTCAAGCTCCCGACACTGCAGGTGTCAGGCATGTTGGGGGGCATGGCTTCCTTTAGGGTACCGAGCGGGGTGTCACCATGGCGTCTGGCGTGCGTACCACAGGGAGCGTGCATAGTATGGCTGAAGACCTGGGACGCCGAAATCAACAGCAGCTGAGCGCAGAAGGAGGACGAATCAGATATCTTGAAGCCAGGTAAGATGGACTACTTAAAGACAGACAGTTGACAGCACACTTGACTCAGTAAAGATGGAGAGTGTTAGCCGTCCTGACGTCCAATCCTTAGAGCCACCCCTGGACCCTGTAAGTAAAGGGTAGTAGGGGTCTTCTAGAGGGTCACGAGATACACAGATACAGTCCCTTCTTTACATTTATTTTCAGGAGGCGCCTAAACGATCATTTACAGTGACCAAACGAAAGGGTAACAAATGTCCTCTATGCTCAGCAAGACTCCCAGAAGAACATCTTAAAAAATTATGCGAAAGATGCGTATCTGGGTTACTGAAGGAGGAACAGACCCCCTTACTGGACAGCATTAGATCCATGATAAGGGAAGAGGTGCAGGCGACAGTATCAACACTGGTTTCAGTACAGTCCCCCCATCAAAAGAGACCTAGATGGGGTGAGGACCCAAGCTCTCAAGAAGGAGAAGTATCGGCCTACTCCATTTCAGATTTGGATGAGGGCGAATGTTCCTTAGTAGAGTTGAGCGATACTTTCCGATATCCTAAAGTATCGGAATCGGAATGGTATCGCCGATATCACTAAAATATCGGCGATACCCGATACCGATACCGGAAGTCCCATGTAAGTCTATGGGAACAAATATCGAAATTAAAAAAAAACCCATTCTTGCCTTGTTGGTTAATTGTACATGAAGGAAAACAAGAAAGAGTAATGTAGAATGTATTGGGGAAGGTTGAGGAGACATTAAAGGCATAGATGTTTAACCCAATCAAATGGAATAGCATAAATATTTTTTTTTTAAAGATGTTCGGATTGACGAAGAAATTGACAATGTTAACGTTTTTTATATTTTGGCAAATATGTATATTACACAACTTCCATGCTCTTCATCTTCACCTTTTTAACTTTTCACACCATTTCTCCTTCATAATCTTCTGCAGCATCATCTTTTTCATCAAATTATTCTTCATCTTCACCT
The DNA here is from genome assembly GCA_033576555.1 of Oophaga sylvatica. Classification (NCBI taxonomy): domain Eukaryota; kingdom Metazoa; phylum Chordata; class Amphibia; order Anura; family Dendrobatidae; genus Oophaga; species Oophaga sylvatica. The sequence goes on from JARQOD010000002.1 coordinate 207,494,449, forward strand.
TCTTTATCTTCTTCTTAAACTTCTTGCTATTCATCTTTGTTAACATTACTCATATTCTTCTTATTAAACTATTATTCTTATTCATATTCTGCTTCATCTTCTTCATCATATTCTTATTTGTGACAGAGAATCCTGTACTTGTAATCTGTCAAAGTATGAATTTTTCATCCTTCCGTTCTTGCTGTCACAAAAGATTTAAATTACAACAGTATTTGTCCGTGTTCAGTTTAGCCTGCAGCAGCAGGCATTTTCCAGGGGCACCACGAGGAGGAACGGACTCACCCCCATACACTGCTTAGTCTTCTTCTGCTTAGAATTTAGAGCATATATTTTGCTCTTCATTTTGGTCTTATACTTCATGTTCTTCTGCTTTTAGATCTTCTGCTTATTGTTCTTGTGTCTCTTGTTCCGTATCTTGTATTTGTAGCACAATCTTGTACCAGCTGATGTTACTGGGACACGGTTACTAAGCAGGAGGTACCTGTGCTCCAAAGCACTACAAGGACCAGCAGACGTTGCTGGAACTCGGATACCGAGATGGAGGCACCTAGGCCAAAGGCACTGCGGAGAACCAGTTGACGGTACTGGAACCCGGAGGGGCAGCAGAAGGAAAAGAGCCAATGGCACAACCGAGGACCAGCTGACGTTACTGGGACACGGTTACTAAGCAGGAGGTACCTGTGCTCCAAAGCACTACCAAGGACCAGCAGACGTTGCTGGAACTCGGATACCGAGATGGAGGCACCTAGGCCAAAGGCACTGCGGAGAACCAGTTGACGGTACTGGAACCCGGACGGGTAGCAGAAGGTACAAGAGCCAATGCAAGTAAAGAGGACCAGATGACTGTGCTGGAACCCGGAGGGGCAGCAGAAGGAAAAGAGCCAATGGCACAACCGAGGACCAGCTGAGGTTACTGAACCCCAGTAACACAGGAGCAAGTGTTGACTGTGCTAACAGCACTTCCGAGCAACAACTGGCGGTGTTGGAGCCCAGGGTCAAGGAGGATGTTTAAATACTAGATCAAGTAATTTCCTTGTTACCTGTCAATTTTAAATGTCTATACTTCAAACAAGAGAAAGATAACCTTTACTACCATAAGATGATGATTTCATTTAAACTAATATCTAGATAAATAAAGAATTGACAAACATAAACACATACATTAACATGTTGAACAGCAATGCAAACCACAAAATAAATTAGTTAAGGAATCTGCTATACGGTTTGTACATAAAAGCATACAAGTACATATCTGAATCCATTAATGATGGATAAGTAACAGTATGTACACCATTTTTATTGTATAGACAATGAATGTCTGACTTCAAAACATCATCAGCATTACAAGTTATCTGTGATATTACTAAAAAGTTCCATTTGCTGAATAATGTCACTAAATATTTTATACAAAATTATACAATTTCCATCATGTAATACTCATAATATGTGGCAATAATCATTTTTATTAACAAACATAACCTTTCAAAAGTGCATAGTGCATAGTGAAAATTGCTATTTATGGCTGACTGTGACTGTCGACTTGGAAGCATGACAAACAGATAGATAAGGTATATATAGATGAGACTGCATAGCCACAGATGGTGAATTGCGATGTAATACTGTACCTCAATAAAGTGTGCGTCACTACTACATAATTTTTTTTATATAGCTTTATAAACAGGGTACATGGATGTATGCTTGTGCCTTTGTTTTGACGCACAGACTGCCTTCCTGCTGAGACGCATTGGGTAGTGAACAGTTGTGTGCAGTGTTCACTGCAGTCTCTGCGGAATAACCACACTTAGACCTTATAACTTTTCAGAGTTTCTTTATCAATCTACCAAGATGAAGAAGGCAGGGAGTAAGGCACGTGGTCGTGGTGTTTCTTCAGGGAGAGGACGTGGGGATTCTGTGGCTGCTGCGGCCCCCAGTGACACAGCATCCACCAGTTTTCCCCGTGAGCGTTCCTTTATGCGCACTTTTGTAGGAGCTCGGAGTACCCCCCTGCTGCGGGAAGAACAAATTGAAGCCGTTGTTGTTTGGATGTCAGCCAATGCATCGACTTCAATTGCTTCCACCTCCTCTCAGGACCACAGCACTGTTGGGCAACCATCTGTCTCTTCACCGCCTGGCAAATTGCCCAGGCAGTCAGAGAGTTCTGTACAGGAGCCAGCTGAGTGTCTGCTTCTGTTCTCAGAATCTATTGGCTTGCAAACAGGGGCCCAGCCAAGCAGCATTCTGTAATGTGAAGAGGGAGTATGCAGTGATGCGCAACAGCTGTGTCTCTCTGAATCTGAAGAGGCGGGTGAGACAGTGCCGATGGTCAGCACACCGCAGAACGCATCTGATGATGATGAGACCCAGGTGCCAGTTTCTGTTGAGCATGGTGCTGGCCAGACCACCCAACAGCAGGTGTTGGAAGAGGGTAGTGGAGATGATGAGGTCCAAGACCCAACATGGCATGAGGAACAGGAAGGTGGTGGAGCAGCTCAGAGGAATAATAATAATATTTATTTATATAGCGCCATCATATTCCGCAGCGCTTTACAGTTTAGCCGTTTCAGAACACAAGTCATAAGTAACAACGTTAACAATACAATAATTTAAGCTAAATAAGTCGCCCCTGCTCGTGACAGCTTACAATGTACAATGAGATGGGGGAGATACAAAGTATAGGTGTTTATATACAATGGTGCATTTACAATGATGTTCAGCCATCTTAAGGGACTGAGGGATGGAGATAGTGAATGGGGCTAGAGACACACACCACACTTACACAGAATACATAGAATGACTTTGATTAGTGAATGTGATAGGCCGCTCTGAACAAATGTGTTTTGAGGGAGCGCCATGAAACCATGCAAATTGGGATAGTCCTAATTTCTTGGGGTACAGCATTCCAGAGGATTGGGCGTTAGAGCAGGAGAAGTCTTGGAGTCGGGAGTGGGAGGTACGTATTAGTGCAGAGGTTAGTCGAAAGTCGTTTGCAGAGCGCAGCAGTCGGTTAGGCCGATAGATAGAAATGAGGGAGGAGATGTAGGAGGGGTGCTGCACTGTGGAGAGCTTTGTGGGTGAGAACCAGTACTTTGGTTGAAAGCTGGGAGAGGCCTAGAGAAATGGTTAGTGATAGAAGGAAGATAGAGGAAGACATTGCCCCAACGGTACAAACAGGAGGAGAGTTAGGCTGCAGACTCGGTTGCCTGTAGCCTCCAGTTTGGCACCTGTTCGGAGCAGTTGTCTTCCAAAAGTCAAAACGTGCGCTCCCAGGACTTGCACTGCGTGGCCCTTTTTTCACACACTTGCACATGATATTTGCTATGTGAAATGCAAGCTGTGTAATTAAAAATTAAAAATAGCTAAAGTGTCAGTCACCTAATACCACAAATATGTGGAAACATGTGCGGACAAAGCACGTAGTTGAGTTACAAAGACACACTAGAGATGTAGGCCAACCTACAGCAGCACCTACATCTTAGGTTGTGTTGAAGCCTCTTCATCGAGCTCACACACAGCTGGTTATGCTTCCTCACAGGATCGCCATGGAAGAACCTCGGCCACTGTTGTCCAGAGACAAACTGTTATTCCACACCAGCAGCAAGTTCCCTGTCATCCTCACACTCCCAGGCCACAAAACAGCCAGCGGTAGCACAGGCATGGGATAAAGACGGCCATACTCCGCAAACCATGCACGAGCACAGGCTCTGAATGCTGGCATTGCAAAACTCCTGTCCCTTGAAATGCTGTGATTCAGGCGGTGGAGACAGACAGTTTCCGTAACTGAATATCATTGTCAATCCACATACAATGTGCCAAGCCGATTTCATTTCAGCAGGCAAGCGTCCCTGGTCTGCAAAGCATGTTGAGGGAAAAATTAAACATGCGCTACTAAAAAGCCCTCAGTAGCAAGGTCCACCTGACCACCGATGCGTGGACCAGTACCCATTGTTATGATCTGCTACAACCCGTAAGGAAAGAAGGGAAAATTTTGTCCCTACAATACAACTAAGCTGAATCCCTACGATGTAACGGGGAACCTGATCTGCGACCAGACCGCTAAAAGTCTCATCTAGTGTGAACGAAGACCTATAGTTGCGAGGGGTAATCCCTACAAGATCTAGGGACTGTGAGAAAGGTGGACACCTCCTAACATAAATTGTAGCATGGATAATTAAACAGAAAAATAAATACTTTGTGATCCTAACATCAAGCAAACTGACAGATTAAGGCACCTAAGCACCCGGCTAGCTTAACAGTAGATAATACAAAGAGTCAAGCAAAGCCAGAAGGGCGGAGCCAGACTAAAATGGGAAAAAAGGTCATGTGACCAGCAAACTGAAACAAAAACCCAACAAAGGGTTCTAACACCCATGGCCAGGGACAATACCTTTCCTCACTGCCCATTGGGTCAATGTTGTGCAGCCGGGTACTGATCTTGCGAGGTGGCGCTGTACGTTTCTGCCAACTCCAAGGATTGCAGGAATCAAGTCGTACACATTGATTCCCCCTCCTATTCCAGTTCCTCAGAATCATCGCTGCAGGAGCCGTCACGGTCTACCTCCACATGGACCCGTGAACGTTTACCTGTTGCGACCGATATGAGCACAGCCGTGTCCAAATGTCAACAGGCCATCCTGAAATTAATTTCCATGGGGAATCTTAGCCCACAGCGCAGGAGCTCTTAATCCATAAAGCAGGAGAGCGAGTGTGGTTTTTGGAAGGAATCTCAGGAGGCTTGGTGTGTTGAAATGGCCGAAATCTGGTGTCAGCTCGGGCTTGGCAACCTCACTCACATACCATGTTGTCTATTGCTCAACTTGGTCGTGCAGGGGTTTTTTTGAGGGACAATCCGGTCTTGATGCACTGCTGCACAAGGTCCGCCTAGATGGCTCACTTGGACGTTCCAGCATGGCCAATCGCTGATTGCGCTCTGCAACGCGATTTCACCTTCATGAACATCGCATCATATGTGACGCCCACCAGGGGAATTCCCCCGTTACTATGTTGGAGCGGTTGTGTGGCAGCAGCCCAACAGTAATGGAGTATCAGCTGCATCAGGCCAGTCAACTCGCAATTTCGCCGTTCAACTTCACCCCACTACTGAGGTGGGCCCCTTTTAATAAGAATAATAATATTATTTATTTATTTTGCGCCATAATATTCCGCAATGCTTTACAGTTTAAACAGTTTTCAAAACACGAGTCATAAGTAAAACGTTAACAATACAATAATTAAAGCAAATCAGCCGCCCCTGCTGGTGAAAGCTTACAATCTAACAATGAGGTGTGGGAGTTTAACAAATAAGGTTTTATATAAAAGGTGTTTTTACAATGTTTGGTCCAGCCATTTTAAGGAAGTGAGGGATGCATGGAGATAGTGAATGGGCTACAAAACAAAAATTACAAAAATAATTTTGATTATGATGTGATAGGCCACGTGAAAAAGGTGTTTTTGGGGAGGCCGGGAAACCATCCAAATTGCGGATATTTCCTTAATTTCTTGGGTAGACATTAAAGGATTGGCGCAGCGCGGGTGAGTCTTGGAGTTGGGAGTGGGAGGTACGGATTAGTGCAAAAAGGTTAGCCCGAAGTCGTTTTTGCAGGTGCAGAGTCGGTTTGGGGCCATAATAAAAAAATAAGGGAGGAATGTGGGGGGGTGCTGCGCTGTGGGGGGGTTTTGTTGGTGAGAACCAGTAATTAGATTGGATCCTATAAGAAGGGGGCCAGCCACGCCATGTAATGAGGGGCCCGAATAAATGAAGGATATTCCCCAAGTTTTGCGTGCGTTTGTGGCAACGCGGATGGCAAATGCGGTTGATCCACTAGTCACCCCTACTGCCCCCTTATCGCCTGCTTAAAAAAACACTGCAAGCACAAAGGCATATTTTAATTTGAGGGAGGTGGAGGATGAGGAGTCCCAAATTCCTCACCTTCGGGCCCGTCCGCAACGGGTTCCTACAAAGGGCTGGGGACTTTCAAATTACCATCGTATCAAAAAATTGAACCTCCAGAGCCGCTGTCTTTATTTTAATAACCATTACAAATTTTTTAAATGTTTTTTACAAAGCACATAATGTTCATTTTTGGTCTATCCTTTTGTAATGCTATTGTTTTTTCCCTAAACTGATGTTACAGAAATTATGATACAATTTTTAAATTTTGAGTTTTAAATTTTGTAAATTTATATGTTTTGAAGGACTTTGTGAGGAGGATGGGAGGGTCATTTGGGGGAGGAAGACACGCTCCGAGGGAGGTAGACAATGCTCTACATATGTTGACCAAGGGTGGGTGAGACACAGGCGGAGATGAGCCTCATTGCAGGGGACAAACGTTTCTTTGGGCCCTTGGGAGTCGGGAGCACAGGTTGATTTCCTTTCTGCATGGCTGAGAAAACGGGCCGCCGCATCGAACACTTCACACCATTCTGATTTTGGGTGTACACCCTCCTAAACCCTCGCTACCGGGACAACTTACAAAGCCTCTCCAAAAACCGTTTTTTACCGGGAGGTAAAATCGGGTACCAAACCACTGGTGCAATCCATAATGTTCTCCATTCCAGCCGAAGCACGCTGCTGCTCTGATTTACAAAGCGCTTGTGCGCGAGGCAGTGGAGAAGTCAAACAAAGGGACACAAGCAGCCCTTTCACAGGGCAAGAACAGATTTCCAATGTGTCGAAGTTTTGTGGGCGAGCGCCCAATGTCTACCCATCCACCGAGACGGCTCCGTCAGCAGAAAGGGAACATTTCCGTAAGATGGTTACGACTACATGTCTTGCCCTTCTCGTGTACTCTCAATGGCTCTTTCCCCATTAAGTTTTGTGTCTCAAGGGTACATGGCCAAAGCTTACCCGTAGCATTGGAGGTGCTGGCTTGATCTGCGCCAGTGTATTATGGAGCACGTCTTTTTTCTGCTGAGGGGTGAACTAACCCGTTGCTTTCGGGACTATCCCACGTTTAAAGTAAACGGTTATTTTTGAAAATTTAACTAGGCATGGATCTCGCCTGAATTTCCTGCCGGTTTCAGATTAACTAACGGTTGGCAACGTTTTTCCCTGTCTCCTGTTATGTTCATCTTTCTACCACCTGAGCTAACTCCCGGGCTACAACACGGGCCCGTTGCTGCTCAGAGGGGGTCGTTTCCACAAAACCAAACACAAAGCTATAGTAATAGGGGGGGTTCAGTAACGCCTGCTTTTCCCCTCTTTGGGAGGCAAAAATTACTGCTACCCTACTACACATGTTTTTTTTAAAAAAATGAATGTTAAAGTGGGCTAGTGCCCCCACCATTTGATATCGGCTACACCCCTTATTTCTAAGCTGTAAACAAGTGAAACGTCAAATTTAAAACCCAATTCAATGATTAGTGTGGGTAACAAATCGGGAACTAAATAATTTGCATATTATGGCAGATATCCACAGTCTAACACAAATGCTAACACAAAAGCATACTTATGCTATAGGGTACTGATGGGAACCTTCCACTTTCCTCCCTTTTACCAATCCAACTCCATATGCCTCAAATCGGGAATGTTGGAGTGCTAATGTGGGTTGAACTTTGACAACAGCGGCCGTCAAGGTTAATCCTTCTGGTTTTGGTTTTTTAAATAAAAGCATACAAGTAAATATAAAAAATACATTGTTGATTAGGGAAAAAGGATGTACACCTGTAATTTTGTGAAAAACCAATGGATGTAGGACTATTCCTCTTCAACTTACTTATTTTTGTGTCATTTGAAAAAATACATATTTTAGTTAAAAAAAAAAACCCATGTTCAGTAGTGTGAAAGGCCCGTTTGTGTACTTCTATATTGTTTGCAACCAAGTATTGTTACGGATGGAAGCCCCACACTAATAGTTAGAATTTATTTTAAATGGAATGAACCCGAACCAATTGGAGATAAATGAAAAGGATGGCACTGAGAAAACCTCAGCAAAAGTAAAAGCAGCAGTCCCTTGAAAAGTAACTGGAGCGTGATCTGCACTCAAAAAATAAAAAAACCAGACTAAAAGTGAACACTAAAAACACAACTGTCCACTAATTGGTGAAAAGCTCCTTTCTGTACTCTTAGTGTTTGCAACCAATGTATTGTATCCGGATGGAAGCGCGTACACTAATAGATTAAATTTATTTTAAATGGAAGTAGAAGACCAATTTGGAGATAAATGAAAAGGTTTGGCCACTGAAAACACGCTCGGGCAGAGTACAAGCGCATTGCTTGAAAAAAGTAACGGAGCGGGGATCTGCACTCAAAAAAGTAAAAAAACAGACTGAAGTGAACACGAAACACAACTGTCCACAAATCTGTGAAAAGCCCCCCTTTCTGTACTTCTTTTGGTTTGAAACCCCAATGTATTGTATACGGAGGGAACCCGCGTCACCTAAAAGATTTGATTTTTTAAATGGAATTAGCAGAACCAATTGGAGATAAATGAAAAGGTGAGCCCCTGGACACGTCAGCAGAGTACAGAGCATTGCTGAAAAAAGTAACTGGAGCGTGATCTGCACTCAAAAAAGTAAAAAAACAGACTGAATGAACACTGAAACCCCAACTGTCCACAATCGTGAAAAGTTTCCTTTCTGTACTTCTAAAAGTGTTTTGCAACCAAAAATTGTATACGGATGGAAGCGCGTCACACAAATAGAATTAATTTTTTTAAATGGAATTTTGCAGAACCAATTGGAGTAAATAAAAGGATGACCCACTGAGACACCGTCAGCGAGTACAAGCAGCATGCTTGAACAAGTAACGGAGCTTTATTTTCATTTAAAAAATTAAAAAAAAAAGACTGAATGAACACTGAAACCAACTGTCCACAATCTGTGAAAAGCTCCTTTCTGTATTCAAAAAGTGTTGGCAACCAAGTATTGGTTTTCGGAGGAAGCGCGTCAAAACAATAGTTAGATTTATTTTAAATGGAATGTAGCAGAACCAATTGGAAAGAAATAAAGGGGATGAGCCATGAGAAAAACGCCAGAGAGTACAAGCAGCAGTGCTTGAACAAGTAACGGGAGCGTGAACTGCACATCAAAAAAGTAAAAACACAGATGAAGTGAACACTGAAACACATTGTCCCCCAATCTGGGGAAAAGCTCCTTTTTTGTACTCCTTTTGTGTTTGCAACCAAATGTTTGTATACGGTGGAAGCGCGGTCACCTAATAGATTAATTATTTTAAAGGAATTAGCAGAACCAATGGGAAAAAATAAAAGGATGACCACTGAGACACGCTCGCGAGTACAAGCAGCATGTTTGAACAAGTAACTGGGCGTGATCTCACTCAAAAAAGTAAAAAACACAAAATGAAGTGAACACAAAAAACACAATTTGTCCAACAACTGTGAAAAGCTCCTTTCGACTTCTTTAGTTTTTTGAAACCCCAAATGAAATTGTATACGGATGGAAGCACGCACCTAATGATTTGATTTTTTTCTAAATAATGGGCTCCCCAATTCCACTAAATAAAATAAAAAAAAAAAAAAAAAAAAGTGAACGTGCAGATGCCTACAAACGCGGTGGATGCAGAGCAAACTGCAGCGTCACCTCACGTCACACACACACCTTGCACAGAGCCGTTAAAACAACCCCGGCAAAAGAAGCTTTACACAGCGGTTGTAAACAGCCTGCCTCAAGCACGTTATACAAAAACGCAATATCAACCCGCCCCAGAGAAAAGCGCGTTCTTTCCCTAACGAGTTCACAGCCAGTGACGCAAAAAAAGGTGCGGGCCTTTTTAGTGCATTCTGACATCATTTCAGCAGCCAATCACAAGCCTGCCATTAGTTAAAAGGACCCATCCTTTAAGGATGTGCCCACACTTCGTAGGATTCCTCATTGGCTGATAAAATCAAAAATTGCCTCTCAAAGAATTATGGGAACTTCCCGATTCCGGATACGATATTTGAAAAAAGTATCGAATTAAGTATCGGAATTCCATAACGCGAAATCGGCCGATACCGTTTCTTGGGGATCGGAAAGGCCAACATATTCCTTAGCAAATTTCGGAAAGGGGGGAAAAAAAATCTCTCTTCCTCTGAAAATACTGAATGCTCGTGCAAGCCTTTTAGGAGTACCATGAAGGTAGAGGCCTCCGCAAAACCTTTAACAATCCAGGTGAAATGTTTGGTGGACTGTGAACCCCCGCTGGAATAATCTTTCCAGTGAAAGTCACATAACACAATATTTGAAGGAAAGGGAAGACTCGGCAAAGCTAGTAGCCCAAGGGACTTTTTTTAAAAACCCGCCTTCCCTCGACCCAGAGGGACTAAAGGTTGGGAAAACGGTAACCAAAAAAAGAAAATCCGTGGCTAAATTCTCAAAAAAGACAGCAATTCTTTTGAAGACTCATCCGGTATTTAAAAACCCAATGGATAAGAGGTGGGAGGACCTCCTTCAGAAAGCCGGGGGAGTCATCGGTGGCCTCAAAGGAAAATATAGTGGTTACTTCAGTGGCCAGGTCAATTTGGCCATGGGTGAATGAATGGAAAGAACCGATTAAAAACAAAACACCAAAGAAGGGCCTCGGTCATTACCACTATTGAAGAGGGCGACTGTTTTTTTGGCATACACCTCGGCGGAATGGTCCGCTTTTTTGCAAGAAACAGTACTGTCCAATGCAGCGAGGCGGACTTTGTTGCTTAGGTCATGGGAGGGAAAGATACACAGTAAAAGGGAACAAGCTTTGTTCAGAGGGACACAGTAATGAGCACTCTAGACTAAAGAGTGCTTATTAACGTACCGATCCATGCCTCACATCAGAATTTCCTCAGGTTGCTATAAAGGACAGGGGAAATACAGCACTTTAAGTCAGGTGATTTACCCTTTTGGGTTTTCTTCTGCCCCTCGAATCTTCACCAACTCATGGCGAAGCTATGGCCTTTCTAAGAGAAAAAAATTTTCTCATCATTCCTATTTTGACACCTGCGCGGTACAGACTCTCCAAAGCAGAATGGAGGAAATTTAATAAAACGGTGTCAGCCTGGAGAAGCTGGGATGGCAAAAATCTAGAAAAGTCAAATTTCAAACCCAAAGAAAGAAGTTGTTTCTTGGGTCTCCGATTCAAAACAAAACTCTTTTCTACCGCTACACAAACAGAAAACCAATCAAACAAGAGATCCAGTTGATACAAGATGGAAAAATTTCTCCTTTAAGGAGAGCTGTGAGAATCCTGGGCCTGAACCTCATGTATTCCCCAGTGTCCAATGGAGCAATTCATTCAAAAACCTGCAGCAGGAGATCCCGTGGCAAGGGAAGCAGAGAAGCATAAATTGGATATCAGAATGCGACTATCTGGGAAGGTAAAGAAGTTCCGTCATGGTGGCCAGTACACGAACCTCGGAAAGGAAACCCTGGGGACGTTTCTGTTTTATTAACATCACTTTTGTATGCAAGCCTCAGAGGCTGGGAAGCTCACATGGAAGGAAGTTATTCAAGGAATTGGCCCACAGCAGAAACATAACAATCTCAAACCACAGAGAACTAAAAACATTTTGGGGAAAATCTCTAAGAGGAAATCAGGAACATTGAGAAATCAACACGTCAGGATCTTCTCAGACAAACTCAACAACAGTAGCCTTCCTCCTACACCGGGAGGCCAGGCCAGTCATTTTCTGTCATGGTGCATCGCCATGAAGATCGTCGCGGGCCCAAATTTTGACTTCTCACAGCGAAGTTGCTGTTTTCTTTGTGTTTGGCAGTTAGGGAGTTAATTCTGTCTGTGCTCAGTTCTGGGACTGGGTGCCCGTTTCCCCCTCTGCAATTAATTATTGTTGATTTGGTTTTCCTTTAAATTCGGTTGTCTGTGTTGGGAGTTGCCATGAAATTCTTCATGCGACCAAGATAGGATTGTATCTGTAAAAGAATGTTAAAGAGCTCCTTATTTTTTAAGTCACCTTGTTAGAGTTTAATACCCGATTTTTATGTTCCTTCTGTGTTTTGAGTGGTATGCAAGTCTGTTTTTTTCCCCCAGGGCGGGCTTGTATGTCTAATCTGGGTTTAGCAGAGATCAGCCCAATCCCTTGGGGTAATAGAACCTTCTTAGGCTGATTTACAGGGTTCAGGGACTGATTGGAGACGGGTTAGGCTTTGGGGGACTGGACCTTTGAACCATTATCCGTACCTCCAAGGTGAGGGATTAGTTAGGACCCCAGTTAGGGTTTAGGTTAAAACCCCCGGTCCTCCCTTTTCCGTGGGCAAAGGGACAAGTCCCAAGATTAAACCCCCGATTCAACGGATTCGTGTGGTAAATTTTATTCATATTTACAAAGCTGAAAGTTGCTAAACTAATGTTGTATAGATGTTGTTTTTAAAAAATAGTTTACTGACAACGTAAAAAATTCATAAGACCGGGGTGACATTTTCATGGCCTAAAAATTATTCCCAGTTGCCATGGATCCAGTAGCCCAGCTGGTCTGCAGTTGCGGGATTAAACCATGGAGCTTACGGACATTAAAATCCAAAGTTTTTGTCTCCTCGGGGGCAAACCAGATTTGAACCTAAAGTAGCTCTCCCGGACAGGGGTTTACTGGTGGGGAGACAAATTTTTTACCTTCAGGGAAGCATGGGGGAAAAATTTTATTTTTTTTGGTTCGCCTCGACATCAGGGAGTGGGAGCAGAGAGTGGGGGAAATTTTTAACTCCCCTTTTCCACAAGGGGACCCTCAATCCTGGGCCTTCCCCTTCCTCCGGGCCCCCGGTCTACAGTCAGTAAAAACGTTTTTTTTCTGCCCGGGGTTTTTTTGGTTTGAGGGGCCCGATCGGGTCCCTCTTGTGAGACAAAAAAACGAAAGGGGTACAGCGGGAGATCGCCCGGGGGGAGGAATTTGCTTCTGATTTCCCCTTTAAAAAGGGCCACAATACCCCCGGGAAAAAGACCAGCCTTGAACCCAAAATTTTTGTCATGGGCTTTTTGAAAAATTTAAAAGGGAAAAGTTTTGGCTCAGTATGATTTCCCCCATCATGGGGGCTGCTAGGGCCCCTTTCTCCCCTACGGGGTAGAGGCCCCGGGAGAGGTGCGGGGTTTTAATCCCCCCCCTGTTGTTACTCCACCTACTACTAAAGTCCCTTAGTTGAGGCCCCCCCCTTTTCCCCGTTCGGGGGGAGCCTATGCAGTTGGGGGGGGCATCATTTCGTAGGAGGGGATTGGGGGGAGCCGGGGGGCAAAAAGGGGTTTTTCGGGGGGGGGAAAAAGGGCCCCTTTTTTTGGGGGAATTCCCAAACCCCGGCCTTTTTTGGAGAAAAAAAGGGCCCCCGGGGGGAAAAAATGTTCCCCCCGGTTTTTTGGGGGGACGAAAACCTGGGGGATGTATTTCGTCCGCGGGTTTTTTCAGTTCCTTGTCCCAAATGGAGGTGGTGGTTGGTACGAGAGTGGGAGATTTTCTGTTCTTTTTGGGAAATGGGTCCGGGGCTAATCGGGTTTTGGCGCTCATTTGCTCAGGCTCAAGGTAGGGGTCGAGGTATTGGTAAACCCCACCCCCAAAATTTTCCAAAAAAACCCGGGCCCTCGGCCAAGGTAGCTTTTTTAAAGATTTTATAACATTGACCTTGGGGGAGGGCAATACTTGGGAAAAATTTTATCTTGAAAAGTTTTGGGGGTCCCCCCCATCCATTGTTTTGGGGGTTTTCCTTGGGGTTTGGGTTTAAAACATAACCCTGTGAAAAAATTGGAGCCCCCAAATATAAGCCAATGGGGGGGGTTTTGCAAAAAAAAACCCCGCATGAAACAGTCATCAGTGGGGTCGTGCCTGGGGATTTTTTCCCCTTTTTTGGAGGCCCCTTTGGGGTGTGTTCTTTTAGGAGGGGTGTCAGGATTTGCCCCCCTCATCGGTGTAGTGCTCTATTAATTTACTTCCTGATGCTAAGTTCCCTAAAGCTAGGTTTTTTAAACCCTTTCGGGGCCTGAGAGGCAGGCTAGAAAGATTATATTTGGGGGAAATTGGGCCCAAAAAGGGCATATTAGACCTTCATTTCCCCAGGGGCCCCCGGGGGGGTTTTTTTTTGGAAAAAAAAGATGGGGGCCCCGCCCTTGCTTGGTTTTTCCCGAATTTTAACTTTTTTCTTTTGAGATCCGTTTTCCCCTCCCTCTGTTCCTGATCTTTTTAATAAAAATTTTTTGGGGCCAAATGGTTCTCAAAAAATTGGTCTCGGGGGGGTATAATCGTTTTGGATAAAAGAGGGGGATGGGGGGGAAAAAAGGTTTTTAAACGCCGGGGGAATTTAAAAGAGAACCTTGTATCCCTTTTTTGGTCTGACTACTGCACCAGCAGTTTCCCCAAATTTTTTTAAAAGAAAATTTTTCGTCATTTTGGTGGGGTGTTTTTTGGGCGTATATTTGGAGGGGATTTTAATTTTTTTCAAAACCGGGGCTTGTCTCACCCGGAGCTGGGGGGACAGGTGTTGCAGATCTTGCGAGGAAAAAAAAACTATACCCCAAAATGGGGAAAATGTGTAATTTTTCCCCACAGGGGAATTCAGTTTTTGGGTTTCCCCTTTGGGCAGCCCCCCCCGGTTTCCGTATGGGGCCCCGAAAAGGGGAAAAACAAAAGCTTGAATGGGATCAGCCCCAGGATCTTAAGGCTCTGCAGCGTTTTTTTGGGGGGTTTGCTAACATATTCCGGAAATTTATTTGTAATTTTTCATCTGTTTTCAAACCTCACTGACATGCCCCCAAAAAAAGGGCGGGTTTTTTTAAATTTCGGACAAAAAATTGCCAAAATTTTTTTCCCCTTTTAAAAAAAAATTTTTTTTTCGGCACCCCCCTTTTCCCCCCACCCAAATTTTATCACAGCCGTTTTTTTGTGGAGGTGGAACCGGGGTCTGACGTTTTGGGGGGGGTTTTTAAATTTCCCCCGGGTTTTCCTTTTCCCCGGTAAATGGATCCGTGCGCTTTCTTTTCTAAAAAAAAATTTCGTCCCGCCGAAAGGAATTAAGATATCGGGGAAAAGGGAACTTTTTTTGGGCCTTAAGTTGGCCCCTTTTAAGAAAAGGGGGGCATTTTTGGGGGGGGGGGTTTTCCCCCCCGGGCACCGCATTACTGATCAAAAGAACCTGCTGGATTTTTGGGAAAAGCTAAGCGTTAAATTTTTCCGACAAATCGATGGGGGTTGGGGTTTTTTCCGGTTTAATTTTTTTTCATTATCGCCCTTTTGGTCTAAGAATGTTTTAAAGGGGGCCTTTTTTTCGCAGTTTCCCCGGGGGGCCGGGGGAAAAGGGGACCCAAAATTTCCTTTTTCCCAGGGGGGGGTGGGAAGGGGGCGGCTGTAAAATTCTGGCTTTTGGAGGAGGTGTTTTAAGGGCCGGGGGGCGCCCCTGCAGGATCCAGGGGGGCTGTTTGTCCCAAATCATTGAGACAAAAAAGGTTTTTTAGGCAAAAACAAAAATTTTTCTTTAGCAGGACATCCAAAAGGGGTAAAAAGGTCTTTAGATCTCCCTTTCTCGCCGGTTTTTTGGGGCCTTTTAAGTTAATAAAATTTTTTAACTTTTTTTGCGTCCCCTGGGGTTTTTTTCCGTCTAAAACCCCCCCCAAACCCCCCGTTGGGGAAAACCCCTTACCCTTGAAACTTCCCGGAGGGGTCCCCGGACCCCCTTTGTCTATGGACTTCATCCGGAACCCCTTTCCCATCCTCAGGGAAAACGTTAAACGTGGTTGTTGAAGGGGTTAGTAAATTTTGGACATTTTTTTTGCTCCCCTTTCCGCCCTCCCAATGCTAAAACTCTGGCGCAGGGGGTTTATTGGGGAGATTGTGTTCTTCCCCGGGTTGCCTTCTGATGTGGGTTTTGATAGGGGGGGTCAGTTTGTGTCCAAGTTTTGGAGGGCATTTTTTAGGGGGGGGGATGCAATTGGGGATTTTCCTCGGCTTTTTTTCCGCAAAAACCAAGGTCAGACAGGCGTTCTGAAAAAAAAAACCCCGGCTTATCTTCGGGGGTTTTGGGGTCCGAGAAAAACCGGGGACTGGTCTTCCTTTTTTTCCTCTGGCCCCAGTTTTTTCTTAACAACAGGCGGGAGCGAGTTTTCCAAAAGGTAAAAAAACCCCCTTTTTTGGGGCATATGGTTTTCATCCCCAGTTTTGTACATTCAATGGGGGGGGCCCTTCTGGGGTTCCTGAGGGGGGGGGTTTCTCGTCGTCACTTGCTTCAGTTGGAGAGGTGTATTGAATAATCTGAGTGCTATGGGGAACCGTATAAAAACGTATGGCTGATAGGAGGAGAGTTTCTGGTCCAGATCTTAATGTGAACGATCTGGTATGGTTGTCTACCAGAATATAAAACTTAAAGTTCCCTCCGGAAGCTGGGCCCCAGATTCATCGGGCCGTACAGGAATCATTCCATAATTAATCCTGTGGCATTTCGTCTGACCCTCCCTCCTACGTTTAAAATCCACAATGTGTTCCACAAGTCATTACTTAAGAGGTAGTGGCACCAGTCATACCATCACCTCTACCTCCTCCTCCAGTGGTGGTCAATGGTAACTTGGAGTTTCAAGTGTCAAAGATCATTGACTCACGTCTGAATCGCCGCCCTTCAGTACTTGGTGCATTGGAAGGGGTATGGTCCAGAGGAGAGGACGTGGGTTCCTGCGTCTGACTTAACGCAGATCGTTTGGTGCGGACCTCCACAGAACTCACCCGGGCAAACCTGGCCCTGAGGGTCCGAGGCCCTCGTAGAAGGGGGGTACTGTCATGTGTGCATCGCCATGAAGATCGTCGCGGTTGCACATTCTGACTTCTCACAGCTGAGTTGCTGTTTCTTTGTGTTTGGCAGTTAGGGAGTTAATTCTGTCTGTGCTCAGTTCTGGGACTGGGTGAGTTTCTCCCGCTGCAATTAATTATTTGTTGATTGGTTTCCTTTAAATCTCGGGTTTGTCTGTGTTGGGAGTTGCCAGTGAAATTCTTCATGCAGACCACAGATAGGATTGTATCTGTATAGACTTAAGTTAAAGAGCTCCTTAGTTGTTTTAAAGCTCACCTTGCTTAAGTTAATATCCCAGATCATTTAGTTCCTTCTGTGTTTGAGTGTGTATGCAAGTCTGTGTTTTCTCCAGTCTGTCTTGTATGTCTAATCTGTGTATTTAGCAGAGATCAGCCCATATCCCTTTGGTGGTAATCAGTATCCTTCTTAGGACTGATTACAGGGTTCAGGGACTGATAGGAGACAGGGTTAGGCTGGAGACTTGGACCTCTGAACCATTATCAGTACCTCCAAGGTGAGGGATTAGTTAGGACCCCAGTTTAGGGTCAGGTTAGACCCCCGGTCCTCCTCTTTTCCTGTGACAGTGTATCAAGTCCTCAAGATTAACCCTGAGTTCAACGGATATCGTGTCAGGTAAATCTATTCTATATTTACATGCTGATGTTGCTAATCTATATGTTGTATAGAGTGTTGTTCTTTAAGAATAGTTTACTGACATCGTACACATATCATAAGACCGCGTGACATTTTTCACTGGCCCATAAAATTATTCCCAGTTGCCATGGATCCAGTAGCCCAGCTGGCTCTGCAGTTGCAGGGATTATCCATGGAGCTGACGGACATTAAGTCCAAAGTTTTGTCTCCCTCGGAGCAAACCAGATTTGAACCTAAAGTAGCTCTCCCGGACAGGTTCACTGGTGGGCGAGACAAATTTTTTACCTTCAGGGAAGCATGTAAATTGTATTTTCGGCTTCGGCCTCGATCATCAGGGAGTGAAGGCAGAGAGTGGGAATTGTTATCTCGCTCCTACAAGGGGACCCTCAATCCTGGGCCTTCTCCCTTCCTCCGGGATCCCGGCTCTACAGTCAGTAGATCGATTTTTTACTGCCCTGGGTTTGGTATATGATGACCCAGATCGGGTCTCTCTTGCTGAGACAAAATTACGTAAGATACAGCAGGGAGATCGTCCGGCGGAGGAATTTGCTTCTGAGTTCCGTAGATGGGCCACAGATACTCAGTGGAATGACCCAGCTCTTAGAAGCCAGTTTTGTCATGGGCTTTCTGACAAATTAAAGGACGTTTTGGCTCAGTATGATTCTCCTCCATCACTGGAGGCTGCTATGGCCCTAGCTATCCTACTGATAGACGGCTCCGGGAGAGGTGCGAGGTAACTCCGCCCCTGTTGTTACTCCACCTACTACTAAAGTCCCTTATGTTGAGGTTCCCCTTGTCTGTTCGGAGGAGCCTATGCAGTTGGGAGGGACATCATTTCGTAGGAGGGGATTGGCGGTACGCCGCAGGACTAGAAGGTGTTTCTTCTGCGGGAAAGAGGGACATTTTGTTGGGGGATGTCCATCCCGTGCCTTGTTGAGCAAAAAGTCGCCGGAAAACTGTTAATCCCAGGTTGTGTGGTGACGACAACCTGGGAGTATGTATTTTCGTCCGCTAGTTCTTCTCAGTTCCTTGTACCAGTGGAGGTGGTGGTTGGTACGAGAGTGGAGAGATTTTCTGTTCTTCTTGATAGTGGGTCCGGGGCTAATCTGGTTGACGCTCAGTTTGCTCAGGCTCAAGGTATGCATCTGAGTGTATTGGTCAAACCGATCCCTATATTCTCCATTGACGCCAGGCCTCTCGGCCAAGGTAGCTTTGTTCATGAGGTTCATAACATTGACCTTCGGGTAGGGGCAATACATAGGGAACTATTATCTTGTTATGTGTTGGAGGGTCTACCTACTCCTATTGTGTTGGGACTTCCTTGGTTGGTTAAACATAACCCTGTGATTAATTGGCAGTCCAGAGATATAAGCCAATGGGGGGAGTTTTGCAAAGTAACTGCATGAACACAGTCATCAGTGCGGTCGTGCCTAGTACTTTGCCTCCTTTTTTGGAGGACTTTGGGGATGTGTTCTCTGAGGAGGGGTGTCAGGAGTTGCCTCCTCATCGCGTGTATGACTGCTCTATTAATTTACTTCCTGATGCTAAGTTACCTAAAGCTAGGTTATATAACCTTTCTGGTCCTGAGAGGCAGGCTATGAAAGATTATATTTCGGAAAGTCTGGCCAAAGGGCATATTAGACCTTCATCTTCCCCAGTGGCCGCGGGGTTCTTCTTTGTGAAGAAAAAAGATGGAGGCCTACGCCCTTGCTTGGATTTCCGCGAACTTAATCGGATTACTGTTCGAGATCCGTATCCACTCCCTCTGATTCCTGATCTCTTCAATCAAATTGTTGGCGCCAAATGGTTCTCTAAATTGGATCTCAGGGGGGCGTATAATCTGATTAGGATAAAAGAGGGGGATGAGTGGAAAACGGCGTTTAACACGCCGGAGGGACATTATGAGAACCTTGTCATGCCTTTTGGTCTGACTACTGCACCAGCAGTATTCCAACATTTTGTTAATGACATTTTTCGTCATCTGGTGGGGCTGTTTGTGGTCGTATATTTGGATGACATTTTAATTTACTCACCAGATCTTGTGTCTCACCAGGAGCATGTGAGACAGGTGTTGCAGATCTTGCGAGACAATAAACTATACGCCAAACTGGAAAAGTGTGTATTCGCCGTACAGGAACTTCAGTTTTTGGGTTTCTTGGTGTCAGCCTCCGGTTTCCGTATGGACCCTGAAAAGGTGAGAGCAGTGCTTGAATGGGATCAGCCAGAGGATCTTAAGGCTCTGCAGCGTTTTCTGGGGTTTGCTAACTACTACCGGAAATTTATTTGTAATTTCTCATCTGTTGTCAAACCTCTCACTGACATGACAAGAAAAGGGACGGATTTTTCTAAATGGTCGGACAAAGCTTGCCAAGCTTTTTCCTCTTTGAAAAAATGTTTTGCTTCGGCACCCGTTCTCATCCAACCAGATGCATCACAGCCGTTCGTTGTGGAGGTGGACGCGTCTGACGTAGGGGTGGGTGCAATATTGTCCCAGGGTCCGTCCCCTGGTAAATGGCATCCGTGCGCTTTCTTTTCTAAAAAATTGTCGTCCGCCGAAAGGAATTATGATATCGGCAATAGGGAACTTTTGGCCATTAAGTTGGCTTTTGAAGAATGGCGTCACTTTTTGGAGGGGGCAGTCCACCCGGTCACCGTCATTACTGATCACAAGAACCTGCTGTATTTGGAATCTGCTAAGCGTCTGAATTCCAGACAAGCTCGATGGTCGTTGTTTTTTACCAGGTTTAATTTTGTTGTCACTTATCGCCCTGGATCTAAGAATGTTAAGGCGGATGCCTTGTCTCGCAGTTTCCCAGGGGCCGGGAAAATGGATGACCCGATTCCTATCCTTCAGGAGGGGGTGGTAGTGTCGGCTGTATGTTCTGAGCTTGAGGAGGAGGTGTTAGAGGCTCAGGGGGACGCCCCTGCAGGACCTCCAGGGAGACTGTTTGTCCCAAATCAGTTGAGACAAAAGGTTATTGAGGCACATCATAATTCTGCTTTAGCAGGACATCCAGGGAGTAAGGCTACTTTAGATCTCCTTTCTCGCCGGTTTTGGTGGCCTAACGTTAATAAAGATGTTTTAACTTTTGTCGCGTCCTGTGGGGTTTGTGCTCGCTCTAAGACCCCTCATACCCGTCCGTCTGGGACCCTTTACCCTTGAAACTTCCGGAGCGTCCATGGACTCATTTGTCTATGGACTTCATCACGGACCTTCCTCAGTCGTCAGGGAAGACTGTCATACTGGTGGTTGTTGACAGGTTCAGTAAGATGGCACATTTCATTGCTCTTCCTGCCCTCCCTAATGCTAAAACTCTGGCGCAGGTGTTCATTGGGGAGATTGTGAGACTTCATGGGTTGCCTTCTGATGTGGTGTCAGATAGGGGGTCTCAGTTTGTGTCCAAGTTTTGGAGGGCATTTTGTTTACGTCGGGGGATGCAATTGTCATTTTCCTCGGCTTTTCATCCGCAGACCAATGGTCAGACAGAGCGTCTGAATCAAAGCCTAGAGACTTATCTTCGGTGTTTTGTCTCAGAGAACCAGGAGGACTGGTCTTCTTTCTTGCCTCTGGCAGAGTTCGCTCTTAACAACAGGCGGAGCGAGTCCACTGGTAAGTCCCCGTTTTTTGGGGCATATGGTTTTCATCCCCAGTTTTGTACATTCAATGGGGGGGGGCCCTTCTGGGGTTCCTGAGGAGGAGCGTTTCTCGTCGTCACTTGCTTCAGTGTGGAGAGGTGTATTGAATAATCTGAGTGCTATGGGGAACCGTTATAAACGTATGGCTGATAGGAGGAGAGTTTCTGGTCCAGATCTTAATGTGAACGATCTGGTATGGTTGTCTACCAGGAATATAAAACTTAAAGTTCCCTCCTGGAAGCTGGGCCCCAGATTCATCGGGCCGTACAGGATCAGTTCCATAATTAATCCTGTGGCATTTCGTCTGGACCTCCCTCCTACGTTTAAAATCCACAATGTGTTCCACAAGTCATTACTTAAGAGGTACGTGGCACCAGTCATACCATCACCTCTACCTCCTCCTCCAGTGGTGGTCAATGGTAACTTGGAGTTTCAAGTGTCAAAGATCATTGACTCACGTCTGAATCGCCGGTCCCTTCAGTACTTGGTGCATTGGAAGGGGTATGGTCCAGAGGAGAGGACGTGGGTTCCTGCGTCTGACATTAACGCAGATCGTTTGGTGCGGACCTTCCACAGAACTCACCCGGGCAAACCTGGCCCTGAGGGTCCGGAGGCCCCTCGTAGAAGGGGGGGTACTGTCATGTGTGCATCGCCATGAAGATCGTCGCGGTTGCACATTCTGACTTCTCACAGCTGAGTTGCTGTTTCTTTGTGTTTGGCAGTTAGGGAGTTAATTCTGTCTGTGCTCAGTTCTGGGACTGGGTGCAGTTTCTCCCGGCTGCAATTAATTATTTGTTGATTGGTTTCCTTTAAATCTCTGGTTGTCTGTGTTGGGAGTTGCCAGTGAAATTCTTCATGCAGACCACAGATAGGATTGTATCTGTATAGACTTAAGTTAAAGAGCTCCTTAGTTGTTTTAAGCTCACCTTGCTTAGAGTTTAATATCCCAGATCATTTATGTTCCTTCTGTGTTTGAGTGTGTATGCAAGTCTGTGTTTTCTCCAGTCTGTCTTGTATGTCTAATCTGTGTATTTAGCAGAGATCAGCCCATATCCCTTTGGTGGTAATCAGTATCCTTCTTAGGACTGATTACAGGGTTCAGGGACTGATAGGAGACAGGGTTAGGCTGGAGACTTGGACCTCTGAACCATTATCAGTACCTCCAAGGTGAGGGATTAGTTAGGACCCCAGTTTAGGGTCAGGTTAGACCCCCGGTCCTCCTCTTTCCTGTGACAGTGTATCAAGTCCTCAAGATTAACCCTGAGTTCAACGGATATCGTGTCAGGTAAATCTATTCTATATTTACATGCTGATGTTGCTAATCTATATGTTGTATAGAGTGTTGTTCTTTTAAGAATAGTTTACTGACATCGTACACATATCATAAGACCGCGTGACATTTTCAGAATTTTTCAGATGCAATATTTCCTGGGCAGACCTGACAGTAAAATCAATCACAGCGGTACACCTGAAGGGCTCAAAGAATCAGGTGGCAGACTTTCTAAGCAGGGAAAAAGTTCAACCTCAGAGTGGTCTCTAAACCATGAGGTCTTTGTCCAGCTGATCCAACACTGGGGGACTCCAGAAATAGACTTATTCACCTCAAGGAAAAATACAAAAACAAAAAAGTTTTTTTCATTAAATCCAAGAGACACTCCAACGGGAATAGACGCCTTAGTACAGAGCTGGAATATGAAACTCTCTTACACCTTCCCACCGCTTGCCCTAATACCGATAGTCTTGAGAAAGATCTAGGAGAGCCAGGCATCCGTAATCTTAATAGTTCCATACTGGCCCAAGAGGAGCTGGTTCTCCCTATTAAAGTGGATGGCCTTGGAGGACCCAATCCTTTTACCAGCAAGACCGGACCTCTTAATTCAGGGGCCTCTACTTCATCAAAACCCAGAGATGTTACAACTGTCAGCTTGGATCCTGAGAAGGAGATCCTGAGGTCAAAAGGATTGTTGGAACTAGTCATCACTACCATGCAAAAGAGCAGGAAGCCGGTGACTTCAGCGATATATCGGAAGATCTGGAAAAAATTCTGCTCAGTTCCAGTATCCTTCTCCCAGGGTCCAGATATTCCCTTGATTCTGGACTTCCTTCAGTCTGGCTTTGATAAAAGCTTAGACTCCAGAGCGCAAGGCTGCACCTGCATATCACTGGTTCCCATAGACTTGGCTGGAGAGCTAGCAGTACCTAAATGTATACCACAAGCCTGAGCAAGATGCTGAGACCAATGTCTGTGCTGAGCAGCAACTGCAGCGGCTGAACCTGAATGGGGGATCACAGCATCAGATAATGCTTGGGATCTATCCTGCACAGAGGGGGGATTCCTGATACAAATACTCTATTTATCCTGTCCAGTAAACAGCATTGAAAAGCAAAGCAAGAATTGTGGTTTTATGGTCATTTTGCTTAAAACAATGAATTGAAAGTGAGAAAAAAGTTTCATGAACCCCAAAATGACTCCAATAAAATCTAAAGTTAGTGACAAAAAAGCCCTCATACAATTTTATTGAGAAAAAAATAAAAAAGATATGCTTCTTACAATATGGTGACTAGGGATGAGTGAGTAATGAGATATTCGGACTCACTATACTTGTAACGAGTAGGTCCTTATACTTGCGCATTGGTTACGAGTATAGCGAGTCCAATGCAAATCAATGGGAAATGCGAGTAATGGGTGCATGATTGTTTAAATGGAGGTGGTAATCGGGAGGAGAAAGTGTGTGTGCGGAGACTATGTGTGTGAGCGGAGACTATGTGTGGGTGGAGAATGTGTGCATGTCTGGGTGCGGGGGTCTGTGTGTATCTGTGTGACTGTGTGGGGGGGGTCTGCGGGGCTGTATGTGTGTGTACATGGCTGTGTGTGTGTGTGCGGTTCTGTGTGTAGGCAGGCATCGTCTGATGGGACTACAAGTCCCATCCGGCTATGCTTGCTACAGTGACAGCGTTAGCGGATGATGGGACAGTAGTATTGAATAGTAAAAAAAAAAACACACACACATACTCACCATACACAGCTAATCCCCGAAGCCCTCGATCACCTGTACAATGACCGGAGATAATGCTCCTGCTGTGGAACACTCTGCCGCCGAGGTCACCTGAGTTCATTCTCACTTTACGGCACCATTGCTGCATGAAAAGTTTCTCACGCAGCTGTGCCGCAAGTGAAAATTGCTGCAAAATTTCTCAAGCAACAATGGTGCTGTAAAGTGAGAATAAACTCAGGTGACCTTGGTGGAGGAGTGATCCACAGCAGGAGCACTAACTCCAGTCTTTGTACAACGGAGACCCTGGAGAGCGATCACAGCTGATAGGTAGATATATCTATAGATAGATAGATATATCTATAGATAGTGTAATGTCCCAAACTACCTGTGGACGGGGAATACTCACTTGGCTGGTCGTTGAGGCATACACTGGGACACTCAAGGTTAAAAAAATCCATTCAGTTTATTAAAGTACAGCATAAACTGCTCCTCAGGAACTTAGTAGCATGCAGCCGCCAGTACAATGTTTCTAACACCTTCAGCTTCATAGAATAAGCACAGTCTCACTGACCCCGGTCAGAATAACACGGATTCCTGTCTGTTACCTGTTGGTGTCGGCTACCTGGTGCCTCTTCTCCTCAGAAGTATCCCACAAACAGTTCTCACTGACCCCAGTCTGTATCACTCAGGTTTGGCAGACCATCCTCTCCGGAGATATCTCACAGATCTCCTTCCGCTGGCTCCAACCAGCCAGCACTGCACACAGACCATTCTGTAGTGTCCAGCCTGGACACATGGAAATCTGTCCACACTGACAGACTCCCAAAACGCTCACTCCCATGTGCCAAGCACATCTCCATTACATATCTGTAACCACACCCAGGTACCTATCACATGGCTAGTCACGTGACCGTGACATCACCACTGGTCCTCAAACTCACAACGACACACAGGGAAAAAAGGGTACAGTGAGCACTCTCACCTCTGTGTGAGGTATATGGGTATCCAGACCCTCCCATCTCTCAGAGCTACCCATAACCTGGACACCAGTGTGAACAACAACTACTTAGCGCTTACGTGCACTAAAGAAAAAATACTCCTGGTTACATCACAGGGAGCAGCCATCCCTGTGATACATACCTCCCATTAGTCATGCTACAATAGATAGATATATAATACCAAGGCTAATGTTTAGTAATGAACATAAAATGGTACATAAAGAGTTAAACAAAGACACACACACACACACAAAATCTGCACGCAATATCTATTTAATTTAAAAAAAGGGAAAAAAATGGCATGGGCTCCCACGCAATTTTCCAGTCCAGAGAGGGAAAGCCAGCGACCGGGGCAGATGTTTATAGGCTGGGAAGGGGTTAATACCCATGGATCTTCCCATGCTATGAATATCAACCGCTGTCTGCATTGCCCCAAAAAAATGACGTGGGGTCCCCCTATAATTATTAGCCAGAAAGGCTATGCAGACAGCTGCAGGCTAATATTCAGAAAGGGGCCATGGATATCACCCCCCTGGCTAAAAACACAGCTTTCAGCCGCCTTAGAAATGGTGCATCACTAAGATGTGCCAATTCTGGCACTTAGCCTCTCTCTTACCATTGCCCTGTAGTGGTGGCATATGGGGTAATAAGGGTTTAATGTTACCTTTGTATTATGAGGTGACATCAAGCCCGGTTAGTAATGGGGAGGTGTCAATAAAATGCCTATCCATTAATAATCCTATATTTATTAATGGGTTAAAAAAGACTGCCAGAAAAAAGTATTTTAATGAAATAAAACAACACACAGATTTCCAATATTTATTTTATGCCTAATTCCGCAAAGCCCTTGATCACCCGGAAAAAAAATAATAATAAACACAACCGTATACTCCCTGTTCCCATGTAATCCATATAATAACGATTGTCCCACGACGATCTCCCATGGAGAGCTGTCACATCAGCAGCTTTCAGAAAATTCTCATGCAGCTGTGCCGCAAGTGAAAAGATGAACTCTGGTGACCTCGGCGGCGGAGTGATTATCTCTGGTCATTGTGCACCGGAGCCCCTAGAGATCGGTCACAGCTGCTGAAGTGACAGCTCTCCATGGGAGATCGCCGTGGGACAATCGTTATTATATGGACTACGTCGGAACAGGGAGCATACAGTTGTGTTTATTATTTTATTTTTTTTACAGGTGATCGAGGGCTTCGGGGATTAGCTGTGTATGGTGAGTATGTACTCTGTGTATGTATGTGTTTTTTTTTTTACTATTCAATACATTAGCGGATGATGGGACTACTACTGTCCTATCATCCGCTAATGCTGTCACAGTAGCAGGCATAGCCGGATGGGACTTGTAGTCACATCAGACGATGCCTGCCTACACACAGACCCACACACACACACATACAGCCCCGCAGAACCCCGCACACACACACAGATACACAAAGACCCCCGCACACAGACCCCCCCACACAGACACGCACATACATAGTCTCCACCCACACACATTCTCCGCCCACACACAGTCTTTAGAGCCTATGATGAGTCATCATATGCCTATGATGACTCATCTATGACGCTGTGTGGCCAGCCAATCATAGTAATTCCACAACCAAGAAGGCTGCGGCATTACTGTGATTGGCTAACATGCTGGGAGGGAGATCCAAATATTGCGAGATGAGTAGTGAATTACTCGCTATGTTTCGAGTACCGAGAGTACCGCATTACTCACTGAGCACCGAATACTTGCGAGTAAACTCGCTCATCCCTAATGGTGACACATAAAAACACTACTTTTTTGGAAAAAATGGATTTTATTTTTAAAAAGGGGTGCTATATGAATTAAAGATACATATTTGGTATCAATACATCAGTAATGACCCAAACTGTAAAATAATCGTGCTATTTATCCCATCCAATAAACACTGTTAAATCACCAATCCAGCATTTGTTTGTTTTTTATCCATGGAGTTGTGCTTTAAAACGTAGGTCCCTTGCCCCCGGCCATGTACTCACCCTCCAGTGTCTTCACTGATTTTCAGTGCTGCTCTTATCCTACTGTGTCATCTTGTGAACTCAGCGTCTGACAGGTCGAAGTCAGAAGCTACGTCAAAAGCTCTCAATGCAAGTCTATGAGAGCAGCAACCTATAAACCAAGGCGCAGGTGTGCCGGACCTCCCATGGACCCAGGTGTCCTTTGCAATCAGAATATACTTTATACCATTCAGTGAACCTTGCCAACAGTGACTATATGAATAAGACCCTGTGAGGGTTGAAATGTTATGTTCTTGTTGCCTCACCATTTTCTCTATCCCTGCACCTGAATTGTGTTATTGCTGCATCTATACAATAAAATTCTCACAAGCAGCTATCAAGAGTGTGCAGTGATTGAACATTACTCTACTACGGGGATTACCATCCCACTTCACCAGCACCTTGGAACTCTCCAGGCAAGAGTGGTCGTCACACTGCCTGTCTAATTGCCCTAGATTGGGTGGCCAGGCTATCCCATGCACAAAACTGACAGCATCAAACACCCCTAAAATCTATAGGGTGACTGAGCTGCCACTCACTGCGTCCATAGGACTCAGTCAGTGGTGGAATTGGTACAATACATTTATTATTTAGTAATTTACATTTTATTTGTACACTTCAAAATTGAAAAAATTTTGTCCTGGTCACTGAAAGCGCAAAATGTCAATAAACCCTTGGCAGCAAAAGGGTTGATGGTGGCTCTTATGTTGTATGGGCAATAATTCTTGAAGGACAAAAATAGAGAAAAATATTCCAGCATCGGAGCTGATAAAAATTTCAACATTTATTCAAAAAATACACCCAAAAAACCTAATGAACTCAGGGCATGTAATACCATACGCGTTTAGGACTACAGTTATCTTTAGTCAACATTTCGTGATCATATGATAAGAATGATGATTTCTATGTGTGCACAACTGAGTAATATGAACTATCGCATTTGGGCAATTTTTTTGTTAAACTACTTAGAAATTAGTGAATTGTGACATACACATTATTCTGTTAATTAATTATAACCTAAGGGCAATGTAATATGAATTTAACAGCAGATTATTTTTAAGTGTTTTTATTTAAATTTGTTCTAACTCACATTTTACACATTGTGAAGCAAGAATGCATACAAGAAACATGATAAACATCCTGATTTATAAAAAAAAAATTGTAAAGTGCATGACATTTTAAAAAACACAAACATGTCAAATATGTTTGTAGAGGAAAACATTCAAACTAATTCACAATTCATTCCATTTCAGTCCTCAAGGCATTCTTGAAAAATAACACTAAATTTATTTAAACTTAATCTTTCTAGTTCAGTCGACTCTTCTGTAGTTTCCCCTAGATTAACTTCCTCATTTGATGCACTGTATTTTTCCAGGAAGTTGGGAATCAAAATAATTTTTCATGCTTTGTAATGCATTAAATCATGAAGTATCACATCCACTGGTAGGTCAGCTTCGCAAATATATGTTTCTTTTAAATTATAAGAAATTATGAAAAATATTTAGACTTGAGAGTCCTCAGTGGTTGATACTTTTTAATGGCTAACTGAAAAGATGGTAACAAATTGCAAGCTTTCGAGACTACTCAGGTCTCTTCATCAGGCTAAACTAATACAACATCTGAAGAATCACATATTTATACACAAAACAGCACAGAAATAACGCAATAGATAAGACAAGTGACGTGAAGCAGAATTGTCATTATGGGAGAGGGATAAACATAAATATTGGAACAGTTCACAGATTAGGAGTGTGAAAATTTTATTGCCCTCTGCTTCACGTCACTTGTCTTATCTATTGCACTATTCCTGTGTCCTGTTGTGTATAAATATATGATTCTTCAGATGTTGTATTAGTCTAGGCTGATGAAGAGACCTGAGTAGTCTCTAAAGCTTGCAATTTGTTACCATCTTTTTAGTTAGCCATTAAAAGGTATCAACCACTGAGGACTCTCAACTCTAAATATTTTTCTATCTACTGGCTAACACGGTACAAAGATATACATCTTTCTTGTAAGAAATTATGAATGATTCGACCTTAGAAACTGCAAGGGCTCATTGCATTCTTAAAAAAGGATCTTTCATCAAATTTTTCATGTTGAGCTGGACACATGATATAATAGTCACAGAATTTGACTTTTTTTTTTATTTTGCCTCTCTAATGCGAAGATATTAGCAAAAGTATTTGGCACCAAATGAGTTAATTTTAGTTAAGTCCAAGTTGGTGTTTTCAGATTGTTTTGAACTGTGAACTGAGTTAATATCTGATAACATCCACTTGGACTTAACAAAAGTTAACTCTTTAGGTGAATACTTTGATTGCAAATATCCCTGAAATGGAGTAGCAAAAAAAAGTTTTATTGAGTTCAACATTTAAAATTTGGTGAAAGGTCCTCTTTAATAGTGAAGTGATAAGTTTATTACATACCCATAAACTGCCCAATAAATAATGGTTTAGCATTTCCCCATATTGTACTTTCTTTAAAATGGATGGAGTGGAACAAAGCAGCACTGTTCATTGTTTAGTGGCTGCTGCTGAGTACTGCAGTTTATCTCCCCAATAAACAATGTACGGAGCTCTGATGTTCCAATCTGTACATTATTTTTACCAGGCCACTGCATGAGCAGATATCAGCTTTTCAGTGCGGGTGCCTGTTGTATGACTGATCTGATATTGAGAACCTACCTCAATGATGAGTCATAAATTTGTGGGTCCTGGACAACTCCTTTAAACCTAAAGGCTCATGCATATAGCCATATTTCAAATCTATGTTCCACAGTCCAAAGCTTATGCACCCAAAAAGTGACATGATGTGCCTCAGATCTCATAAGCATATTACAATGGAACCCTGACAAGATAGAAAATCAACTGTAGGATGGGATGGGGGTAAGAGGTTGGTTCAGTCAAGAAGAAATACAGTTCTTTACTTGAAAAGTGGTAATCATGAAAACTAGATGATGGTCAATTTTCAACTAAGTCACATGAATATGTACAAAAGGAGCGTGTTAGTGAGGCAGAGTCTCTCAGATGCAAGGATGGTCAGAGGTTCACCAATCTATGAACAACTGCGTCTAAAAATTGTGGAACAATTTCAGAAAAAAATTCCTAAACATAAAATTGCAAAGTCTTTGAACATCCCACCGTCTTCAGTACATAGTATTATGAATAGATTCAGAAATTCTGGATAAATCCATGTGCACAAGGGACAATGTGGTGTTCCACTCTATACATTGCTTTTTTACGCCACTTCCTGAACAGGTATTAGTTTTTCAGTCGGGGTTCCTGGTATTGGACTCTGACCAATTTGATATTGATGACATACCCTAATTATGGGTTATAAATATGTGGGAGTTGTTTAAACCTAATAAACTAAAGAAATCTTCTAATCCTTTCTCCCTCTTCATGTCCGTTGTGCTCCCTTGTGACCGGGATATCCTGCATCATTCATTACATCCTCATCTGAGGCACCTGGCTGAAGCAGCATTGGACTGTTCTTTTATTTTTTTTTTCGCAACTGACACCCTCTGACCCGCCAGCCTTACATATTTTATAAAAAAAAATGGTAAGTCACATACTGCGTCCAACACAATCGAATGGCTTTGCAGAAGTGTTGAGGTAATGAACTGGCCGTTTGCTGTCCAGACCTTTCACAAATAGAAAACCTTTGCAGTGTTATGAAAAAAAATGCAGCAAAGCCCCAGAACTATTGAGCAACTAAAATCCTACGTTAGACAACAATAGAACAATATTCCTCTCCCAAAACTCCTACAATTGGTCTCCTCACTTCCCAGACCTTTACAAACTGTTATGAAAATCAAGAGGGAATAGATTAGAAAGGGAAAAACATTTAAGGGAACTACATCAGAGAGAATCTACTATATGAGAGATTTCGCCAATTGTAAAACAGAAGGTGTAGTGTACATGGCCACATGTTTATGCCCACATAATTATATTGGGAAAACGAAGAGAAAATTACGTAGACGCGTGGGGGAGCACCTTGGTGACATAAGACATAAGAAGGATACACCCTTGGCGAAACATATTAGATTTGTCCATGAGAATAATCCTAAATCAGGATCCTTCTGTGTCCTTTAGGTAGTGCGGCAAAATCCACGTGGAGGAAATTTTGACAAATTGCTATTGCAGAAAGAATGTCAGTGGATATTTAGACTACGATCTATTATGCCGAGTGGCCTTAATGAACAGCAGAATTATTGCTATTTTATTTGATTCATTGTCCATTATTATTAGCCAGAACCAGAACTGGTGCTTTTGACCCAGTTATAGTATCGGTTATCTTTCTTTCTTGACTTATTCCCGCCTTGTTTTTTTCTCCTTCCTTATTATTATTGGCTTGATGGTGTATGGATTTGTGTACAATGGAGTGTGGAATTATGGGTGACTATATATTTGTATGCCCAGGGGATATTTGTGTACATATTCACTCTCTCAGTACACGATATAAAGATACAGTAGGTAGATGTTTTATATATACATTGTAGGGCAAGGAGGTCTTATTGTTGTGCCCTAATGTGAATGTTGGTCTATTACTGGTATATTTGATGTATGCAGGGTATGATGTGGTTTTATTATGAGTACAGTTTGTTGACTTTGATATATGACACATACATAATATAATGTGACTGGACGTGCATGTGTGTATATGCGGGTATTCAATACAGGGGGGTGCTCTGATCTAAGTGCCTGTACCTGCCACCGGGATAGCTGGCGCATGCGTGAAGTAAGGTGGTGTACGTGTTATGCTTTGCTATGAGTGCAGAGCATGTATACTTGTTCCCGGGATACCCGATGCATGCACGGTATGTAGTAGCGATGAGCACAGAGCGTGTCTGTTTGTTGCTGGGATACCTGCCATCAGCATAACTGGCGCATGTGTGGAGTAAGGTAGTGGATGTGTAATGTTCTGCTATGAGTGCAGAGCGTGTCTGTTTCTGAGATACCCGACGCATGCACAGTATGAAGTAGCCTTGAGCGCAGAACGCGTCTGTTTGTTGCTGGGATACCTGCCATCAGCATAACTGGCGCATGTGTGGAGTAAGGCAGTGGATGTGTAATGCTCTGCTATGAGTGCAGAGCGTGTCTGTTTCTGAGATATCCGACGCATGCGCAGTATGAAGTAGCCTTGAGCGCAGAGCGCGTCTGTTTGTTGCCGGAATACCCGACGCATGCACAGCATGAAGTAGCTGGGTGGCCATCTGACGCGTGCGTGATGCGCTTGGGGTTGTATTCTGGTCACGTGATGTATACCTCTAGCGTCTCTACTTCTTTCGAGCATGCGCAGTATGTTTTTACAGACATTTCCTTATTTTAATATCTCTATATACATACTGATATGTGCGCCTTTGCGCACTGGTTGGGCCTTTATCGTCTCTTGAAACCTGGATTAGTCTTGGGTGACGTCAAACAGGAAATGATCGCATGCAGGGAGTTAAGTATTTAAGGAGGGGGTGCGAGACTGTAGGTGCAGCCTCATCAATTGGATAACTCTCCACTGCCATACTACTATGAATCTCTCCTGATGAACCCGTGTATGGGGGAAACGCATCGAGAGTTTGTGGATTCTATCTGAGAAAATACGCCATGACGGTTTTCAACCACCTACAGTATATGCCGCACTACACCTGTACAGATAAGCACTGTTTATAAATAGGACTATTGTTGTCTGTATGGGCTAACTGGGTATATCTGCTATAATCTGTGTGGTGCATTGGTGTGCAAACTTTGTGTTTTAATATTGATATCATCCTGTGGGAGTTTGTTATTACATATCAACACCATGTGTGATCTATTTGTTGATAAACCTTTGGTTATCTGATTGGATTGAGATTCAAATATGGTGCCTTTTAAGGTTAATCAATATGAGTAATGTAGGTCACTGAATATGAATATTATCAGTACTCAGTATGTTCATATGAGTGTTGTGTAAATGATCAAGCGTGTCTGGACTATCCACCTTTCTTACATTATTAATGAATTTTGTACCTACTTAACGCCATTCATGAAGATTCAATTATCTAACAAGTGGACAGAGGCCATCTGGTCCTCTGTTTCTGACTTTACGTCTTATATGGTGAAGTAGGAGAGAAAGGACAGCCGTCAGACAAGCGCCATTCTCGTATTTTCTTAGGGTGTCAACCTCCGCACCTAGATAGGGGTCCAGACAGAAAGATATACAAGGTCAGTTCACTTTCTCTACACAACGGCTGAGTGAGACTGATACTGTTGTTGTGCACCATTTATCACATTTCGGAGACATTGGTGTTCTTTCTATTTTGAGGTGTTTTGTGTGGTGCTCTGCAGCATATAGGGTATCTAAGCAGAGGTGGATTTAAGCCAGATATTGAGTATATTGCCAATCTAAACCGACTGGAGGTTTCTTTTAGAAAATGTGTTACCCCAGCAGTTTTTGAGCCCATTATAGTTAGCATGGGCGTACCCAGGATCAAAACTAGTGGGGGGGGGCAAGCCATGGTCGTTTAGGTTGTAAAATTTTAGAACGAAAAAGGTGAACGAAACAAAATGAAATTGAACAAATGACAGCCATACACAACATAATCCCCTATACCAAGACCAATAATACCACATACAAGGAGAAATACCGACATTATCAATCCTATTATGTAAACAATTCATTGATTTTAAGCTTATCTTTGCAGTCTTCTCTTCTGTTCAGCAGGGGGGCTTCAAGCTCATGCGTGCTTATCACACACTGACACTGAACCACTCAACACTGCCCTTTCCAGACACAGCAATTGGATTGATCTTTAGGGAAAAAATGAAGAATATTAGATAGATAGATAGATAGATAGATAGATAGATAGATAGATAGAAATCTAGAGAAATTGGAGGCAGCACACCATTTGTAGTGAAAAAAAGCTATTTAATAAGCCCAAAAGGCGACATTTCGGTCCAAACAACAGGAACCTTTCTCAAGACTTAATGGTGTGCTGCCTCCAATTTCTCTAGATTTCTATAATTGAGGTTTAGTATTTGCCTGGTGGGCTCTACACCCGGACTCTTTCTTTGTGCTGTTCTAATTTTCTTCTTTTAGATAGATTTTAGCATGGAATGCAAGCAGATCCCACCCTGAAATATACCCCATCATTGTCCCCTTCTTTTAATAATGTACCCCATCATGGCCCCTTCTTGTAGTATTGTACCATAATGATCCCCTCCATGTAGAAATGTGCCCCATCCTGATCACATTCATGTAGAAATGTAGAAATTGCCCATTCCACCACCTCTGTCATTTCCTCCTCCCTATCACCCCCATCATTGCCCTTTCCACCATCATTGTCCTTTCCACTACCACCATCATTGCCTTTTCCCCAACACCCCTATCATTGCCCATTCCACCATCTCCATCATTTTCTCCTCACCACACCATTATTGCCCTTTCGATCACCACCATCCTTGCCTTTTCCATCACCCCCATCATTGCCTTCTCCCCCAACACCTGTTATGTTTCGGTAACTGAGGAGTGCAGGTAAAAAAGGCAATACACCAGAGCAGTTGGAATCTATGAGATTGCAGTACCCTGACTAACCACCACAACTAGAGGCAGCCGTGGAGCGTTCCTACGTTGGTCCTAGACGCCTCGTCACAGCCTGAGAAACTAGCTACACCTAAAGATAGAAAGAGGAAAGCTATCTGCCCCGGAGCAGATCCCCAAAGACATAGAAAGCCCCCAAACATGTAATGGCGGTTAGACAAGAAGAAATACTGACACAGACAGAAAATAGAATGAGCAAACGTTGGGGCCCAAACTACCTAAATAGAAAAAGATAGGAAGGGTACTTACTGCAATCTCAAAAAACCCTGAAAAGCACCAACTCTACTAATTTCAAAAATACCTGAGATCACACGACCTCTACCACCTAAATTAGCTCTCTGGTGTAACAAAATCAAAACAGCAGCCACTGAAAAAACTGGAAAAAGCAAATGTACAAACATCAGTGGCTGAACAAAACTGAGAGGGCAAAAGCCCCCGGAGGGGACCCTGAAGGCCCCCACAGAAGTGCAGGACAAAATGCAAAAATCAAGCACAAAAACAAAAAGAAGAAAATGTCTTATCTGTAAGCAGGAGATGCAGACTCGACACAGCAGGCTACAAAGGAAACAGGAATCAAGGATTGAGACCAAAACAATTGATCACCGGCAACCCTGATGGGAAGGCAACTCCCTTATATAAGACCAGTCAGTAACACCTGATTCCCAATCCTCACAATCTTCACTGGGCAGACCAGTACCGCTTGTAACCACCAGAGGGAGCCTCTGCTCAGAACTCATTTCAAGCCCATTCACAACAAACACCCCATCATTGCCTTCTCCATCATTCCCATCATTGCCTTTTCCATCACTCCCATCATCCCCATCATTGCCTTCTCCATCCCTCCCATGATGGCCTTCTCCATCCCTCCCATTATTCCCTTCTCCATCCCTCCCATCATCCCCATTATTGCCTTCTCCATCACTCCCATAATTGCCTTTTCCATAACTCCCATCATTGCCTTTTCCATCACTCACATTATTGCTTTCTCCATCACTCCCATCATCCCCTTCTCCATCCCACCTATCATCGCCATTATTGCCTTTTCCATCACTCCCATCGTTGCCCTCCCTATCACTCCCATAATTGCCTTCTCCATCACTCCCATCACACACACTTCTTCATCCCTCCCATCATCCCCATTATTGCCTTTTCCATCACTCCCATCATTGCCTTTTCCATCACTCCCATTATTGCCTTCTCCATCCCTCCCATCATCCCCATTATTGCCTTCTCCATCACTCCCATCATTGCCTTCTCCATCACTTCCATCATTGCCTTTTCCATCACTTCCATTATTGCCTTTTCCATCACTTCCATTATTGCCTTCTCCATCACTCTCATCATTGCCTTTTCCATCACTCCCATCACTGCCTTCTCCATCACTCCCATCATCCCCTTCTCCATCACTCCCATCATCCCCATCACTGCCTTCTCCATCACTCCCATCATCCCCATCACTGCATTCTCCATCACTTCCATCATTGCCTTTTCCATCACTTCCATTATTGCCTTTTCCATCACTTCCATTATTGCCTTCTCCATCACTCTCATCATTGCCTTTTCCATCACTCCCATCATCCCCTTCTCCATCACTCCATCATCCCCATCACTGCCTTCTCCATCACTCCCATCACTCCCATCACTGCATTCTCCATCACTCCTATCATCCCCTTCTCCATAACTCCCATCATTGCCCTCCCTATCACTCCCATAATTGCCTTCTCCATCACTCCCATCACACACACACTTCTTCATCCCTCCCATCATCCCCATTATTGCCTTTTCCATCACTCCCATCATTGCTTTTTCCATCACTCCCATTATTGCCTTCTCCATCCCTCCCATCATCCCCATTATTGCCTTCTCCATCACTCCCATCATTGCCTTCTCCATCACTCCCTTCATTGCCTTTTCCATCACTCCCATCAATGCCTTTTCCATCACTTCCATTTTTGCCTTCTCCATCACTCTCATCATTGCCTTTTCATCACTCCCATCACTGCCTTCTCCATCACTGCCTTCTCCATCATTCCCATCATCCCCTTCTCCATCACTCCCATCATCCCCATCACTGCCTTCTTCATCACTCCCATCACTGCATTCTCTATCACTCCTATCATCCCCTTCTCCATCACTCCCATCATCCCCATCACTGCCTTCTCCATCACTCCCATCATCCCCTTCTCCATCACTCTCATCATCCCCATCATTGCTTTTTCCATCACTCCCATCGTTGCCGTTCCTGTCACTCCCATAATTGCCTTCTCCATTACTCTCATAACACACACACCTCACCGCTGCTCTGAGCTGTCTGGAGCTGGCAGCGTCTTCCCGCGCTTCCTCCACTTCTCCCGCGCTTCCTTTCACTGTCCCACAGCGGCGCAGAGCTGAATGATGATGTCATCCAGCCGCGCCGTTGAATGCCGTGTGAGGAAGGATGGAGCAGGTTAGGGCCGGCGATGACGCATGCCGGCAGAAAGGGCTCTGCATGCTGGTTTGCCAACGCTGCTCCCTCTGCCCCACGGTGGGTATGCCCAGAATAGTTAGGCATTTTTTATGTAGGGATATCTGTATTATTGTTATAATTTTACTATACTTATTAAAAGTTATATTTTATTCTATGGCATTTTCTCAGTAAGTCAGTCCTGACCTTTCACAAATAGAAAACCTTTGGAGTATTATGAAAAAAAAAATGCAGCAAAGCCCCAGAACTATTGAGCAACTCAAATCCTACGTTAGACAACAATAGGACAATATTTCTCTCCCAAAACTCCTACAATTGGTCTCCTCACTTCCCAGACATTTACAAACTGTTAGAAAATCAAGAGGGAATGATACGCATTGGTAGACGTGGCCCTGTCCCAACTTTTTTGAAAAGTGTTGCTGCGATGAATTTTTGAGAATTTTTTTTCAAATCAAATGGAAAAATGTCTAATTCATCTTCTGATCTGTATTTTATGTTCTGTTGTGAATAAAATATGGCTACAATAGATTTCCAAATCTTGTTTTTTTAAACTTTATACAGTGTCAAATCTTTTTTAGAAATGTGGTTGTACATTTATAACTTCACCCATATTTCTTAGTTCAACATCACCACCTCTCGTCTATGTTGTCCTAGATAGGTTTTCATAGAAAACCTGAGAGATAATCTCTAACTCCTTTATGACTAGCTGATTATAATCAGTATTTTTTTTTTTAGCTTTCTTTCTCCCATTCTCCTAACCATTGTAACCATTTCTGTCTACATAGTCATATGAAGGCTTATGTTTTGTGGGACGATTTGTAGTTTGGAATGACTCCCTTTAATTATCGTTAAATTTACTGGAAAGAAAACAAACTGAAATGATTTTTTCTTTTAGTTTTTAAGGAATCCATTGAACAATAAAAATAACTTATTTTTTACTTATGTGATAACTAGCTGAAGAGCCCGGCGCTGCTGGGCATAGTAACTAACTACTGTTAGTTATAACAAATTATAATGATTATATCTCTATATATAAAGCTGAGTGTATAGCCCACTCCGCATAGTAACATTCACTATAATATCCCACACAATCCCGTCAGCCAGAGCCACCGGACTACTACCCCTAATATCCCACATTGTCCAGTCAGCCAGAGCTACTGGACTACTACCCCTAATATCCCACATCGTCCAGTCAGCCAGAGCCACCGGACAACTAATATCCCACATCATCCTGTCAAAGCCACCGGACTACTACCCCTAATATCCCACATCATCCCATCAGCCAGAGCCACCGGACTGCTACCCCTAATATCCCACATCGTCCCGTCAGCCAGAGCCCACGGACAACTACCACCAATATCCCACATCGTCCATCAGCAAGAGCCACTGGACTACTACCCCTAATATCCCACATCGTCCAGTCAGCTAGAGCCACCGGACTACTACCCCTAATATTCCACATCATCCCGTCAGCCAGAGCCACCGGAGTACTAATATCCCACATCATCCTGTCAGAGCCACCGGACTACTCCCCCTAATATCCCCACATCATCCCGTCAGCCAGAGCCAACAGATTACTACCCCTAATATTCCTCATCATCCCATCAGCCAGAGCCACCGGACTACTACCCCTAATATCCCACATCGTCCCGTCAGCCAGAGCCACCGGACAGCTACCCTTAATATCCCACATCATCCCGTCAGCCAGAGCCACCGGACTACTACCCCTAATATCCCACATTATCCCATCAGCCAGAGCCACCGGACTACTAATATCCCACATCATCCTGTCAGAGCCACCAGACTACTACCCCTAATATCCCACATCATCCCATCAGCCAGAGCCACCGGACTACTCCCACTAATATCCCACATCATCCCGTCAGCCAGAGCCACCAGACTACTACCCCTAATATCCCACATCATCCTGTCAGCCAGAGCCACCGGACTACTCCCCCTAATATCCCACTGTCAGGACTCTGAACATTTTTGATTACCTTTTGTGCATTACTGCCCTTTTCCAAGATGTCATCTTTGGTCACATGTGCACTGTGTCTTCCTGCTATATAACTCCACCCCAGCCTTTAGTCTGTGCAAGAGTATTCTGCCTTGCATCCTGCTTCTGCCTTGCATCCAGCTTCTGCCTTGCATCCAGCTTCTGACCTCTGGTGGCTCCCTGGTGTTGTACCTGCTCCAGTCAACCTGTTGGTGATCCTGCTACTCTGCTCTGAGCTCCTGCTGCATACACCGGTATTCAGTAATCCTCCTTCATTTGGCTGCTTGTGTTTACTTCCTTCTGCATTTGCTGGACATGTAAGCTGTTGCAGCTCTGCTCTGCTTAAACCTGAGAATATTACCCAGGCCTCCCTGGTTCAGCTAAGATATTATTTGAACAGCCTTATAAGAATATCTACCTGTGCTTGGACTAAGCAAGGACTTATTTGTGTCAAGTATCCTCAAGTATATTTGTGCTTCATGGACTCTCTGCTTGATTGCATTTTCCTCTGAAGTTTCCTATAGACTGTTAAGCTGCATTCAATATCTGCACTAAGTGTTGTGGACTTGAGCTTTGCTCTGCACCTGTTTGAATCACCGTGTGATAATATAGACTTTACCACTTATAAAACTGTGTCCTGTAGTTGTCTTGTTCTACGCAAAGAGTCTCCTGAGTTA
Source organism: Oophaga sylvatica (assembly GCA_033576555.1). Lineage (NCBI taxonomy): Eukaryota > Metazoa > Chordata > Amphibia > Anura > Dendrobatidae > Oophaga > Oophaga sylvatica. The sequence continues at coordinate 207,534,159 of JARQOD010000002.1, forward strand.
TCCCCTATAATCATTACACCCACATCATCCCGTCAGCCAGAACCACCGGACTACTACCCCTAATATCCCACATCATCCCATCAGCCAGAGCCACCGGACAGCTACTCCTAATATCCCACATCATCCCATCAGCCAGAGCCACCGGACTGCTACACTTGATTTCCCACATAATCCCATCAGCCAGAGCCACCGGACTACTCCCCTAACATCCCACATCATCCCATCAGCCAGAGCCATCAGACTACTACCCCTAATATCCCACATCATCCCATCAGCCAGAGCCACTGGACTACTCCTCCTAATATCCCACATCATCCCGTCAGCCAGAGCCACAGGACTACTAATATCCCACATCATCCTGTCAGTGCCATCGGACTACTACCCCTAATATCCCACATCCCGTCAGCCACAGCCACTGGGACTACTCCCCTAATGTCCCACATCATCCCGTCAGCCAGAGCCACAGGACTACTAATATCCCACATCATCCTGTCTGAGCCACCGGACTACTACCCCTAATACCCCACATCCCGTCAGCCAGAGCCACTGGGACTACTCCCCCTAATGTCCCACATCATCCCGTCACAGCCGCCATAACTTCCATTCCGGGATCCCTTTAAGAGAGGCCTGGCATCAGAACCAAAGTGCTGGATGGATTTGCCCTGACTTCCATACCAATGATCCCTTTAATAGAAGCCTGGGGTGAGAATCAGAGCGCAGAGTGGATTTGTACTGGGGATCCCTTTAAGAGGGAAGATGTGCCTATGGGATGGATGATGGGGATATGGGCACAAGAGCGGGTGATTCATTTCTGTCATGTGCGCTCTGCTTCTGTCTGGGGGGCAGACAATGGCTGGGAGCTTATGTTCCCGGGGATGCGATTTCTCCCACCTGGTCAGTGTCAGCTGAGGTGTTGTCGTGGAGTGAGACAACTGTTGCTCATAGCAACCAATCACAGCTCAGCTTCTATCAAACAGCTCTGGTGAAATGAAAGATGCTTAGGGATTGGTTGCAAGGAAAACTGTTGCTCATAGGGGCAGCACGGTGGCTCGGTGGATAGCATTGCAGCCTTGCAGCGCTGGAGTCCTGGGTTCGAATCCCACCAAGGACAACATCTGCAAGGAGTTTGTATGTTCTCCCCGTGTTTGCGTGGGTTTCCTCCGGGTACTCCGGTTTCCTCCCACACTCCAAAAAAAAACATACTGATAGGGAATTTAGATTGTGAGCTCCATCGGGACAGCGACGATAGTGTGTGCAAACTGTAAAGCGCTGCAGAATAAGTTAGCGCTATATAAAAAAATAAAGATTATTATTAAAAAATAAAGATTATTATTATTCATATCAACCAATCACAGCTCAGCTTCTTTTAAACAGCTCTGGTTAAATGTAAGATACTCCGTGATTGGTTGGTGATACACACATACACACATTCAATTTTATATATATAGATAAAAGGCATTATTTTCTCGTAATAAATTTGGTTTGTGTCATCATTTTCAGAGATCTATAACTTTTAGATGTTTACGGAGATTGATAATTGCTTGTATTTTGTGTGACAATCTGATATTTTTATTAATAACATTTTTTGAGCAGATATAATGTTTTGATCTCCTTTTTTATTGCAGTTTTTAGGGGAGGTGCAGTGACTAAGAAAAGCGCAATTCTGACTTTTTTTTCGTTACTGTGCCTACTATTCTGAGTAATTCATTTTATATTCTTATCAATCAGATATTTTACAGATATGACAATACCTAATTTACTATTAGTCTAAAAGGTGGAAGATTCTAATTGTAATAGTCTTTTTTTTCAGATTTGCAAAATCTTTTTTTTTTGCTTCATTTCTTCCCTTATAGGACTTGAGCCTGTAATCATCTGATTGCTTATACTCTTATACTATATACTGAAATGCAACTGTATTGTGATACAGTATTGTGAACAGTGGCGATAACTGCTCTGGTCACGCCTGTATGAATGAAAGTCAGCGGCTCCAGGGAAAAACAATGTTAATTTTCTTCTGGGTGCAGTCGGACACTTACATAAAGCTATTAACCTGCAGAAAAACCCCATGTCTGCAGGTTAACAGCTTTATCGGACTCAAAAGGTTCTCTTTACTTAACTTCAATCAAGATTTATAATTCATAAAAACTTTAAAATCATAAAAGGGTCAGTGGAGTCTGTCTCATAGAGAACTGTGCAATATTACAATATAGCACCTATACTTTTCAGATGCAAAGTCAGGTAAATGTCACACCTTTTCCACCAGTTTGAATTGATTTATGTAGAATATTCACACATGCTTTCCTCTGCTACAAGACTCCCGAGAAGGGTTTTACCAGTTAGTGCAACTGATGATTTTGTGGTAGATTCCATTCATTTAGTATAGTTGCTTGATCCAAAAAACTATTTCTGTCACAGCTCATTGCCCATGAGACAGCTGATCTTATGCTTTGGTAGAAATATCCCAGTGCAAATCCCCATAAGACATGTTGGATAAATAAATATAATGACCTATATGTCACTTCTCAAGACATGTCTTTTAAAATCCTTCTTCTGACAACAAATCCAGTTGTTAAATATTAGATTTCTATCTGATTATGTTAATTAAACTACCGTGCTGTTAATGTCAAGCATGACAATATGTTTTAAGCTGTGATTGACAATGCATTGCTAAAACAGAGGATGAATATTATTCAGATCACATTAGTATACAGAGCCAAAGATAACAACAAAAGCTTTGATATATTTGTGTCTTCTTCATTTCAATGATATGACATTTTAATACTTGACACGGAGGGCTGAGAACGAGAATCTATCTGTGAACAGACAATGAAAAATTAATTTGAGCTCCTGGTAGACGTGTTACGTACACGTGTTAGACATTAAAACAAATTGTGTTAGTAATTCGAGTTATCTTGCAGCAAGATGTCAGACTTCATTTATTCATTTCAACAAGTGAAGTTCAGAAGAATTGCGATGGTGTAGCCTGGGTTTTCATCCTGAGATCATGATATATAGAACTGCCCAAGAGTCAGCGTATCCTACTCAAGCTTAATACAGAATATAATCATGTGTGTCACAATCTGAGTATAGCACTGCAGATAAAATCATATGTGACAGCTTTCACATGCAAAGCTCTGATCACTATAGTAATAAGTAGGGAAAGTGCATGTGACCTTTACAAGATGGGACTTGTATCTTCTTGCTGCATTTTTGTTGTCTGGCTCATTTATTTACTTGTCAGCACTGGGATTTTTTTTAATTTATAAAAATGAATTAGTGTGCTCAATGGGTTCTATGGCACATAGGATAATATATTATGAAATGACTACTTGAATGACTAATTGAATGGGTAATGCAATTGGTCTGATGCCAGTTACTATGACAGGTAGGTAAAGGCCTAGGCAAAGTGAACTGTTTCCAATGGCATTTTTCCCCTTGCAGCATTTTATGGATTAAAATAAAAAGTTCTAACATTATTTTGTTGAGCAAATCTTTAGACATTCAAATTCGCTAATTTTTTCCCCAAAAATTCAATCCATGGCTAATCATTTTGCAGTGAACCTAAAGTACTACAAAGCCTCTAATTGCCTGGAAAAATGTGTATGGCATGCTGAGATATCTTTGGACTTTTTCAACCCATTTCATCTTCTTTAATTCAAACACAGCCTTAGTAATGACACAATGAACTCAACATATATACCTATGTGTAAATGGATGGGTACCAGTTAGCAAACAGCAGATTGTTTAATAGTACACCAACCTGTTGTACTTATGCTTTCTAACAATAGAAAAACATTCCAAACATGATTGCTTTTTGGGGTTAAATATCCCAATATCGGTGTTTATACACATATAATTTCCGGATTGCCAGGTACTTCTAATGCTTTGGTTCAATGGTCAGACATTCTTGAGTGACCTAGCCAATTTTGACCTTAATGACAAAGCCAAATTTTTAAAATATTTACCAGTGTCAATTTATGTGGAAATAACTCTGGAATGCTTCAACGGATCCCAGCGATTTTGAGAATGTTTTTTCATGACATATTGTACTTTATGTTACCAGTAAAATTTATTATTATATATGGCTTACGTTTATTTGTGAAAAAAATTTAACATTTGGTGATAGTTTTGAACATTTTGCAATTTTTTAAACTAATTCTTATGCCAGAGTTATGTCATACAAAATAATTAATAAATAACATTTCCTACATGTCTACTTTACATATACATAATTTTTATACAGTTTTTTGTTTTGAATTGTTAGTAAGAATTATTCAAATTTGATCAGCAATTTCTGTTTTCTAACAAAAGTTAATGTGAATACTTTTCCGCCCAACGATGACAAGAGTATTCTTAGAGTGATACCTTTATTGGCTAACCAGAAAATTATATGTTTGCAATCTTTCAGAGCACAGGGGCTCCTTCTTCAGGCAAGATTACAAATAGATTAATAAGAAAAATGCACAACTTTTAAGGGATAGTACAGTAGGACATTTGTTCATTAGGTGGGAGGTGTGATGCCTCCTAAAGATAAGCCAAGGAAATCGAATTAGCATTTTCTTACAAAGGAGGGCAGTGGGAATGATGTTCTTATTGTCTGCATCCCCCTTGGTGGGGTGTAACTGTGCCATGTAGTGAGTCAAAATCACAGTACCACAGTTATTCTAACAAAAGTTACAAAACCATTTCTTAGGACCACTAAGGTTTACAAAAGGGCGGTCCCGATTAAAAAAAGCTACTTTCAAAACCCAAAAACGGGTTTGCTGAGCGAAACCCGACCATAGGTGAGGTCGGGCCCTGCATTCGGTGCCCCCGTGCCAAATTTTGTTTTTAAATGCCAATGGAAGGACGCAGATTTTGGCAACGCGGGTGACTGGGCAGCGGGCCCCACCATCTTAAAAAGGGGATTTCAGTGA
>JARQOD010000002.1:207539174-207697762 GCA_033576555.1 Oophaga sylvatica
CCTCCTCCATTAACTTCCCTCACCTCCCCAAAGTGAGCCCTGCCCCCCAGCCCTTTTGAGGAACCACATTGCCTGACTGTCCAAAGGTATGGAATTTTACTCCTCATCCCCCCTCTCCAAAACCTCACCCGTGCTTGCAGTGTTTTTTAAAACCAGCAGATAAGGGGACAGTCAGGCGCAGGCTCATCTGCCTCGCCATCCGCTTGACTCATCAAAACCACTCATAGTGGTGAATGTGAAAGGGCCCAAATTGCAGTTTTCCCTATGCAGCATACCCATTACTGCTGGCTCTGCTCACACAACCGCTCCAACAATTAACGTGGAATTCCCCTGGTGGTACTCCATATGATGCGATTTCAGGAAGGCAAATCGCGTGCAGACGCAATGCCGATCTGGCAGCTGGAACGCGAAACTGACGCACTCTAGGCGGCCTTGGCGCATGCTCAAGATCCATATCCCAAAAAACCTGCACACCAAGTTGACCATTGCCAGTTATTGTGATGATTTGCCAAGCCCAAGTGCCACCAGCTTCGGCCATTGTCACACACACCAAGCCTGGCTGGAATTACTGACAAAAACCAACGCGCCTCCTGCTGATGGCATCCCAACCCTGCCTGTGTGCTTCGATTCCCCATGGAAATTATTTTCAGGACGGCTGTTGACTTTGGCCACGGCGTGCTCTATCGTCGCAACGGTAACTTTCCCACGGTCCATTGGGGAAACTGACGGCCCGCAGCGATGATTCTGAGAACTGGGAGTGAGGAGGATCAATTGGACAGACGGATTCCTGCAATCCTTGGAGTTGGCAAACACTAACGCCCCTCGCAAGATCTGTACCCCCCCACAACATTGACCCAATGGCATAGGAAAGGTATCGCCCTGGCCATGGAAAGGTCCACGCTCGGTGGGGTGGACCTTGCTACTGACGGCGTTTAGTACGCAGTTTAAATTTTTTCCCCCCAACATGGTTTTGCAAACCAGGGACGGCTTGCCGCGAAATAAAAACGCTTTGGACATTGTATGTGGACTCCAATGCCTTAATTACGGAAACTTCTCTCCACCAGCCTGAATACAGCATTTCAAGGACAGGGTTTTGCAATGCCACTTCAACCTTCTCTGAGGGGTTTTGCCGAGTATGGCCATCTTTTTTCCCACCTGTGCACCGATGGCTGTTTGTGGCCGTGAGTGAGGAGACGGGGGAACTTGCAGCTTGGTGAATAACACTGGGCTCTGGACAACAGGACAAGTTCTTCCATGGCGATCCTTGGAGGAACCGAACCAGCTTGTTGACTGGAGGAAGAGGCTCCACACGCGAAATGTAGGTCTGCTGTAGGTTGGCCTACACCCATGTGTTTGTAATCAACCACGTGCTTTGTCCCAATTTTCCACATTTTGTGGTATTAAGGTTACTGACACTTTTACCCCTTTTTACTTTTTGATTGCCAGCTTCATTTGAAAGCAAATATCACTGCAAGTGTGTCAAAAAAGGACCACGCAGGCAAGCCGGGACGCCCTTTTGGCTTTGTAAGAAACTGCTAACGAACGGGCCAACGAGGCTAACAGGCAACCGATCTACAGCCACCTCCCCTACTGTTAGGACCGTTGGGCAATTTTCTTCCTCAGAGCTGCTCCCAACCACCTTCCTGTTCCTCACCCATGTTGGGCTTGGACCCCATCACCCATACCCTCTTCCAACACCTGCTGCTGTTGGGTGGTCTGGCCAGCACCAGCTCAACAGAAACTGGAACCGAGCTCATCATCACAGATGCGCTGCGTGTGCGACCACGACACTGGCTCACCCCCCTTCAATTCAGAAACACACTTTCACATCCTGCAACCCCTCTTCTTCAATTCCAAATGCGCTTGGCGGGCCCCCTTTTGCAACCAACGATTCTAGAACGAAGCGAACTCACTGGCTCCTTTAAAGAGCCCCTGCCTGGGCAATTTGCAGGTGGTGAAAACAGAATGGTTTTTCAACAGGCTGGGTCCTGAAGGAGGGGGAAGCAATTGAAGTCGATGCATTGGCTGCCTCCAACCAACAAATTCAATTTGTTCTTCCCGCAGCAGGGGTTACCCACTCCTAAAAAACTGCGCAAAAAACGCCAAGGGGTAAACTTGGAGCGTTCACTGGGTCGGCAGCACAGGCACAAATCCCCCTCCTCCCCCCTCCCAAACTCCACGCCACACCACGTGCCTTACTCCCGCTTCTTCATCTTGGTAATTATAAAGGAAAGCCAAAAAGTTATAAGGCCTAATGGGTTTTCCCAAGACGCAAACACTCAGACAACAGTTCAGTAGGTGGAAAGGCCCCTTTGTGTACTTCTATAGGGTTTTCAACCAATGTATTGTAACGGGGAAGGTCACACTAATAATTAATTTTTTTTAAAAAAAAATGGAGCAGCACCCAATTAGAGAAAAAAAATTTTAAGGATGAGGCAGTGACACACCTCGCAACTACAACCACATGGTTGAAGAACTAACTGGAGCGTAATCTCACTCAAAAAAAGAAAACCACAACAAGTGAACCTGAAACACAAATGTTCACTAGCTGTAAAAGGGGCCCCCTTTGTGTCTTCTAAGGTTTGCAACCAATGATTGTTTACGGATGGAAGCGCGTCACCTAATAATTAGATTTTTTTTAAAATTTAAAGGACACACCAATTAGAGAAAAATTTGAAGGAGAGCAGGACACACCCAGTAGACACAACCACGGGTTGAAGAACAACTGGAGCGAACTGCATCAAAAAATGAAAAGCTCACAGACACAGGGAACATAAACACAACTGTTCACTAGCTGTAAAAGGCCCCTTGGTACTTCATATTTTTTGCAACCAATGTATTGTATACGGATGGAAGCGCTCACACTAATAATTAATTTTTTAAATATAATGGACAGCACCAATTAAGAAAAATGTAAGGAGAGGCAGTGACACACCTCAGAACTAAACCACAGTGTTGAAGAACTAACTGGACGAAAACTGCACCAAAAAATGAAAACTCACGACTACAGTAACACGCAGACAACTTTTTCGTAGCTGTAAAAGGCCCCTTGTGTACTTCTATAGTTTGCAAAACCCAAAGATTGTATCGGAGGAAGCGCGTCACACAAAGATTATATTTTTTAAAATAGAATGGCAGCCCAAATTAGAGAAAAATTAAGGATGAGGCAGTGCAGACCTCACAACACAACCCCAATGGTTGAAGAACTAACTGGAGCTGACTGCCTCAAAAAATGAAAACCTCCAGACTAAGTGAACACTGCACACAACTGTTCACTATCTGTGAAAGGCTCCTTTCTGTATTTCTATAGTGTTTGCAACCAATGTATTGTATACGGATGGAAGCGCGTCACACTAATAGATTATATTTTTTAAAATAGAATGGAGCAGCACCAATTAGAGAAAAATGTGAAGGATGAGGCAGTGACGCACGCTCAGCAGACTACAACCAGCAGTGGTTGAAGAACTAACTGGAGCGTGATCTGCACTCAAAAAATGAAAACCTCACAGACTACAGTGAACACTGCACACAACTGTTCACTATCTGTGAAAGGCTCCTTTCTGTACTTCTATAGTGTTTGCAACCAATGTATTGTATACGGATGGAAGCGCGTCACACTAATAGATCACTGTTAATTTCAATTTAATGGAGCTGCACCAATTCCACAAAATAAAATTAAAAAAAGAGTCAGTGAGTGACACGTGCAGATGCCTACAAAACAGCGTGGATGCAGAGCAAACTGCAGCGTCACCTGCACTCTCACACACACACCTTGCACAGAGCTGTTAAAACAACACTGCAAGGCAAAAGGAAGCTTTACACAGCGGTTGGTAAACTGACCTGCCTAAAGCACAGTACACAAAATCGCAATCTCTAACTGTCCCTCAGAGTCAGCAGAGCAGCGTTCTGTCCCTAACTGAGTTCACAGCACAGTGACGCTAAAATGCGGCGGCGCCTTTTATAGTGCATTCTGACATAATTTCAGCAGCCAATCACAGCCATGCCATTAGTTAAGATGACCGCAGCATTACAGAATGTGCCCACACTTCGTAGGATTCCTCATTGGCTGACTAAAATCACAGTGCCTCTCAAAGAATTATGGGAACTTCCGATTCCGGTATACGATATAGGAAAAATATCGGAACTAAGTATCGGAATTCCGATACAGCGAATATCGGCCGATACCCAATACTTGCGGTATCCAAATGCTCAACACTAGTAAGGAATCACACATTACAACATTAGACGGCAGAGAGTTCCATAGTCTCACTGCTCTTATAGTAAAGAATCTGCGTCTGTGATTATGGCTAAATCTTCTTTCCTCCAGACGTAGAGGATGCCCCCTTGTCCCCGTCACAGGTCTAAGAGTAAAAAGATCATTAGAAAGGTCTTTGTACTGTCCCCTCATATATTTATACATTGTAATAAGATCACCCCTAAGCCTTCGTTTTTCCAAACTAAATAACCCCAAGTGTAATAACCTGTCTTGGTATTGCAGACCCCCCAGTCTCTAATAACCTTGGTCGCTCTTCTCTGCACCCGCTCCAGTTCAGCTATGTCTTTCTTATACACCGGAGACCAGAACTGCACACAGTATTCTAAGTGTGGTCGCACCAGTGACTTGTATAGAGGTAAAATTATGTTCTCCTCATGAGCATCTATGCCTCTTTTAATGCATCCCATTATTTTATTTGCCTTGGCAGCAGCTGCCTGACATTGGCCACTAAATGTGAGTTTGTCGTCCACCCATACACCCAGGTCTTTTTCAGTGACAGTTTTGCCCAGTGTTTTACAATTAAGCACATAATTATACATCTTATTTGTTCTACCCAAGTGCATGACCTTACATTTATCCCATTAAAGCTCATTTGCCATTTATCAGCCCAAGCTTCTAGTTTACATAAATCCTCCTGTAATATAAAATTATCCTCCTCTGTATTTATTACCCTGCAGAGTTTAGTGTCATCTGCAAATATTGAAATACTACTCTGTATGCCCCCTACAAGGTCATTAATAAATATGTTAAAGAGAAGCGGCCCCAATACTGACCCCTGTGGTACCCCACTGCTAACCGTAACCCAGTCCGAGTGTGCTCCATTAATAACCACCCTTTGTTTTCTATCCATGAGCCAGTTCTTAACCCACTTACACATATTTTACCCTATCCCCATTGTTCTCATTTTATGTATCAACCTTTTGTGTGGCACTGTATCAAAAGCTTTTGAGAAGTCCATGAACACCACGTCCACTGCATTCCCTTGGTCCAGTCCTGAACTTACCCCTTCATAAAAGCTTATCAGATTAGTCTGACAAGAAAGGTCCCTCGTAAACCCATGCTGATACTGTGTCATGAGGTTATTCAGCCTCAGATACTCCAATATAGTATCCCTTAAAAAACCTCCAGGATTTTACCCACAGTAGATGTTAAGCTCACTGGCCTATAATTTCCAGGTTCAGTTTTTGCCCCTTTTTGAATATTGGCACCACATTTGCTATACGCCAGTCCTGTGGTACAGACCCAGTTATTATGAATCTTTAAAGATTAAAAATAATGGTCTATCTATAACTGTACTTAATTCCTGCAGTACTCGGGGGTGTATCCATCCGGGCCCGGGGATTTGTCAACTTTAGTGATTTTTAGACGCCGCCGTACTTCCTGCTGGGTTAAGCAGGTGACATTTAATGGAGAAATTTTTTTATCTCTGATCATGTTATCTGTCATGGGATTTTTTGTGTAAATACAGTTGAAAAAAAGTCATTTAGCATATTGGCTTTTTCCTCATCCTCATCCACCATTTCACCCAGACTATTTTTAAGGGGACCAACACTATCATTTTTTAGTTTCTTGCTATTTATGTAGTTAAAGAATATTTTGGGATTATTTTTACTTTCTCTGGCAATGAGTCTCTGCCTCAATCTTTGCTGTCTTGATTTGCTTTTTACAGAATTTATTCAGTCTTCTGTATTTATTTAATGCCTCTTCACTACCTACTTGCTTTAATTCCCTAAACACTTTCTTTTTGTCCTTATTGCGCCCCTTACAGCTCTATTTAGCCATAGTGCTTATCCTCCTAATTCTAGCATGTTTATTCCCGTAGGGTATATACTGTGCACAGGTCCTATTCAGGATACTAATAAACGTCTCCCATTTGCTTTGTGTATTTTTATGTCTCAGGATATCATCCCAGTTTATTGCACCAAGATCATCTCTCATCCGTTGGAAATTTGCCTTCCTGAACTTTAGTGTCCTTGTAACCCCTCAACTACACATCTTATTAAAGGATACATGAAAGCTTATTATTTTGTGATCACTATTACCCAAGTGACCCCAACCCTTATATTTGATATGTGGTCTGGCCTGTTGGATAATATTAGGTCTAGCAGTGCCCCCCCTCTTGTTGGGTCCTGAACTAGTTGTGAAAGGTAATTGTCTCTCATAGTTGTAAAAAAACTTATTACCTTTGCTGGAACTGCAGGTTTCTGTTCCCCAATGTATTTCAGGGTAGTTGAAGTCCCCCATAATAATGACTTCTCCTTGAGTTGCTGCTTCATCTATTTGCTTTACGAGGATATTCTCTGTTGCTTCCATTATTTTAGGAGACTTATAACAAACCCCTATCAGTAATTTATTATTTTTCCCCCCTCCCCTAATCTCCACCCACAGAGACTCTACATCTTCATTAGATTCACAGATATCACGCAGGATGGGTTTTAAGGATGATTTTACATATTGGCGAACAAACAAGCAACTCTGGTAAACCGTTTGTTCGAGGCATTCCCAGCACACAGCAGAGGTGCAGGTTCTACCACGAGCCGTAGTAGGCCAAATGGAAGAGGTGTTCTTTGTGCACACAGCCGAAGTGGCATTGGAGACAGAAGTTTCATGACCATGTTGTGGACTGATTTCTTAAGTAATGCTCACACGACTGTTAATACTGAATCGATTAAAACAGAGAGGAGACAGCAGTTGTCAACAGTGGTACAAAAATACCTCTCCTTCCCTATCGATGTTCTCCCTCACAGTTCATTCCCCTTTAATTACTGGGCCTGTAAACTGGAAACCTGGCCTGAATTGACACAATATGCCTTACAGGAGCTCGCTTGCCCTGCTGGTAGTGTGCTATCAGAAAGAGTCTTCAGTGCTGCGGGTCAATCCTGACAGAAAGAAGGACCCGGCTGTCAACCCAAATTGTAGGTGATCTCACCTTCATTAAAATGAACCATGCCTGGTTTCAAAGGATTTTGTACCACCTTCCCTGATGACACATAGGTTGCCAGCAAAATGGCTCGCTTTGTCCTCCTCTTCCTTAGACTTCTCCAATTCCTCCATTTGCAGCTGCTGAACGTCCAGCCTTCACCTCAACATATACCAGTTTTTCCATCTCCCTAACTGGGCTGCCTTCCCCCCCAAGGGCCGGCATCAGCACCTGGCGCACCCGCACCTGTGCTGGTTCCCTGAGCAGGTGGGGGGCCCACTCGTGGCAACGGCACTGGCACAGGGCCCCTCATAGTACGCAAAATTGTCTCCGATGGTGGGGGCCCACTCGCCGTCAGACACACCGGTGTACTATGAGGGGCCCTGTGCCAGTGCTGTCATCAACTAGTGGGCCCCCCTGCTTGCTCAGGGCCCAGCACTTGCAATACTTATATCTCCCTGCTCCACCGCTGTGACGTCTTCCACGCTTCCTGACAGTGACATTCAGGTCAGAGAGAGCAATGACGTCACGTCTGTATGCCCTCTGCCTGAACAGTCCAGTTTTTTAATGTTTGGAGCAATATATGAGGAGTGGGACCTTATACCCTGGAGTATGACATATGGGCCCATCATACACTGGAGCATCATCCATATGGCCCATCATATACTGGAGCATTCAAATGGGGGAGATAAGACACTGGATCAGCATCTACGGGGCCCATTATACACTGGAGCATTATAAATGGGGCCCATTATATATGGAGCATTATATTGGCCCATCATACGCTGGAGCATCATCCATGGGGCCCATCATATACTGGAGCATTCTAAATGGGGACATCTGACACTGGAGCAGCATCTACGGGGCCCAATATATCCTGGAGCATTATAAATGGGGCCCATTATATATGCAGCATTATATTGGCCCATCATACGCTGGAGCATCATCCATGGGCCTATCATATCCTGGAGCATTCTAAATGGGGACATCAGACAATGGAGCATCATCTACGGGGCCCATTATACACTGGAGCATTATAAATGGGGCCCATTATATATGGAGCATTATATTGGCCCATCATATGCTGGAGCATCATCCATGGGCCCATCATATACTGGAACATTCTAAATGGGGGACATTAGACACTGGAGCAGCATCCATGGGGCCCATTATATACTGGAGCATTATAAATGGGGCCTATTATATATGGAGTATTATATTGGCCCATCATACGCTGGAGCATCATCCATGGGGCCCATCATATCCTGGAGCATCATATGGGGTTCATTATTTATGGGGCATCATATAGGAATATGGAGCATCATATGGAGCACATATGGGGCCTCTTCTGTATGGAGCATTATATGGAGCCCATTCTGCAAGGAGCAATATACGGGGCCCATCATATACTGTATGGAGCTTTATATGAGACTCATTATACTGTAAGGAGCAATATGTGGGCTCATTATACTCTATGGGGACCATCCTACACTGTATGGCACATTATATAGGGACCATCATATACTGTAGCATTATGTGGAGCTCATCATATACTGTATGGAACATTATATGGGACCAATTATTTATGGAGCAATATATGGGGCTCATTATTCTGTATGGCACACTATGTGGTGGCCAATGGCCATAATACTGTATGGAGGAATATACTGTCCTGTTTTTGAGCTATTGTAGAATTTAAAATAGAGTCATGTAATGTAAGAAGTGAAGTATTTGTCATTGTACAATACCTATATTTCTGTGCCGTATCGGAGCATCATGAATTGTGGTATGTGTTATAGGCGCCCACTGACACTTTCGCCCGGGGCACATGAAAACCTGGAGCCAGCCCTACCCCTCCACAACTTTAGCCAAATAACCCCCAGTTTTCAATGCGTAACTATTATTTTAAAATAAATGAAGGTTGCCAAGCTTAAGTAATACGAATTGATGTCGTTGGCATTAAAATGGGCACTGTAGGTGTGTTTATTGTCCTCCACTCCCTGCCGACATTGTTTCCCCATTGACTTGCATTAAGTTTCGTGTTTCAGTCGGACCTCCGACTTTTCCCGATAGTCGGGCGATTTCATTCGACTCGACTTTTGAGAAAGTCGTGTTTCATGAAACCCGTCTCGACCCTAAAAAAGGCAAAGTCGCTCATCTCTAATCAAGAGTATTCCAGCTAAATCTGAGATCGAAAACTGCCAATTCTACAATCTAGGTACTTTCATGCTACCTACTTTTGCTTTCCTCACATACTGTGTGAACTAGACTATTACACTCCACCCTGAACACACTTAGCTGAACTACCTAGTAAAATCTGCCAAGACTTTTCCCAGCTTCCGAGGCTAATTCACTGTAACTCTTCCCTGCTCAGCTTTCAATTTTCCCATAACTTTCATAAAAGGGAATACAATAAACCATGCAATCTAGCAATAAGTCTTATCTGTGTCATATAGCAGTATATGATGCAGTAACATGCAAATATATCATTATGTCATAACAATGTTGTCTCCACATAATGTGGGATGTTCTGACACATTGTGCCTGTTCCAAATTAAATTGTAAATTTCAAATATGTGACCGGAAGAATCACTCTAATACATTAAGAATCAAAGCTGATCTCTCTTTATTCCATACCTTTGTTGGGGTTTTATAGGTTATCAGTATTCATGCATTGTAACAATATAATTGGCTCATCTTATCTCTAAATATATGCTGGCATTAGCATACATACTTCTAATTGGCTAAGTTAACATTGTTAACACCCAGCTTTTGGTCTAGGTGTTGTACAGCCCCTAGTTTCATTTTTCTCACTTTCCTAAGTTTTTTCTAAGTCCTATACACAAAGACATTCCAGAGCCCCCTTATCTAATCATGGACTCCATCTTGGAAGAAAAGAAATACATGTTGAAAGAAACTAAAATAAAATCAGGGTAGATTAATATAAATCCTGCTCTCACAACAGCAAGCACCTTAACGGGGGATGGGGCGGTGTCAGTTGTCTTCCTATACAGTAGCGTTAAATGAAATCTGTCACCAGGTTTTGATACCATCTGAGAGAAGCATGGAGTAGAGGAAGAGACCCTTATTCCAGCTATATATTACTTACTTTGCGGTCACTGCAGTCTTGATAAGAGCAGTTTTATTTGCTGCATATCTACGGGTTCTCTGAATATTGAGCTCTGTATAAACCCATCCACATCACTAGACCTATAGTGATAACATCTTGCTAATGAAACAGTGATTGTATCAAAATTAAAGCAAGTGTCCCAATAACGTCACTCACTGGAATTAGGGTCTACATCATGTTTTCCTTTAACTTAATCACCAATGCAATATAAAAACAGATACAAAAATATTAAATTAGAATTCAAAATCTTGTCAATGATTCACAAGGAAATTCTGGTTCCTTATCAATCTGAATTAACTTTCATAACTTTGTACAAGTCATATAAGTTTAAAGGAAGATATTTTTTAGCTCAAGAATAAGGAATCAAATGATGTATTGTTGTTATTGGTTTAAAATGCATCAATGTGCATCCTGCTTGTTTCTCTGCCAATAATTACCTGGCACAGAGTTTGGCATTTGTAATCAGAACTTCAAATGCAGAAACATTTGTTTGAAACACAAGAGTTATATTAATAGATATTGTAACATATTTACCTGAAATTACCTTTATAGATATTTCATAATATAGTGCTGTAAAACAATGAAACATATACAGTTAATTCTAGTTTATATATAGCTTCTCTGATACTTAGAAGAAAAAAACACTTTATGTAGGAGAAATCAATTTACCGAAAAGGGGAGCATATGAGGCTATGAGAGCACGATCAGGAATGGCTCACTGTTTGTTCAGAATTTGACGCAGGTCAAATCTGCACCAAATCTGACGTCACTAGCAGGTCACCTGCGTCTTTGATGCATTTTAACATGCATTTGTGATGCGTTTTTTCATTGCATGTGTTTTTTTGTCACTTGAAATAAAGCTAATTGAAAGTTGGCTTCTGTGAAGGAAAAAAAATGATTCCCTATTTGCAGATATTTTGGGGTATGTACACACGGTCATTAAACGCTGCGGGTTGGACGCTGCGTACATTTGCAGCATCCAACCCGCAGTGGCCAGATGTTATAACACAGTGGACGGGATTTCAAGAAATCCCATGCCCACTATGCATGTACTGATGCCTAAGGCTCACCTGCGGATACTGACATGCTGCGCATCTTTCCAAACCGCAGCATGTCAATTTATAGGAAAAAGGAAAAAAAAGGAGCAAAAAGATAAAATGCAAATTTTATTCAATCATTATGAAAAAAGTCATAAGAAGTCTCAATAAGTACAATTACAAACATGGCACGATACAAAGGAAAATGGCAAATAGAGGGAGAAATTCAGATGTCCTCTGCCAGCTAAGTGCAGTAATGCCCTGGTAAAAAGTTGCTCCAATAGCAATAAGGTGCAGATACAGGTTCAATTACCATCATAAATATATAAATAAATGCAATGGGGCAACACTTACTGATGTAGGGAAAGGCAGGGGACGTCAGAAAAGACCCACTAGTAACCCGCGCACATATCACTTGGATATAGTCAGCTTTCTCAAGGGGATATACAACAGGAAGTCGCAAGGACCTTCAAATAGCATTGGTGATCAGTCAGGTGACCCGATCACATGTGTGCAATCTACCAATGAAAACAGCTCTGTCGGCGCATGTAATGAGTGAACGCCAGGCCTTTCATCCAGCACCGCGTCACCACATCACCGCAGGAGAACAGGAGGCGGGAATTAACCCCAAGCTCAAGTCAAGTGCTGGAAATGAGGAAAAGACGCCTCCCGGATGCCAGGACACGGGGAACCCCACAACCGCACGCACACCGCTGTATTCATGAGAATTAAATGGGAGTGGTGGCATATAATAATACAAAGCTCAATGGCAATGATACTGAGACCCCCAAAAATTGCAAAAAAGTTCCAAAGCATGCCCCAAAGAAAAAAAAGCCAGCATGTCAAACATACAAGTGTTATATCATTCATAGCGAGGCAGCAGATATTAGCATTAGATGATATAGTAAAATACAAAGTGGGACTTCTGATGCAGAATCAACTTTATCCACAACTTCAAAAGAGGAACAACTCGGATCTCATGATGATAAATTAGAAAGTCAATGCGAACAACAAGGGATGTCACTAAAATAAATAACAAAACAAAAAAATTAAAAACATTCTACAAAGAAATTTGTTAAAGTGGGTCGGAAAGGAGCCCATATGTAGTACAAACATGATAAACTATAGAATGATGACTGCAAAAAGAAAAAAAAACAACCTAAAAGAAAAAACTACAAAAAGGGAGAAAATCTCAGAGACTCATTGAGGCCTCGGGGTGTCAGAGTATTAAGACGTACGATCCAGCTCATTTCTCGTTGAGCCAGAGTTTTTTAGTAATCACCCCCTCTTAGTCCCAGATGAACACTCTCAATCCCTCTTATCTGAAGAGAACCCACATCACAATCGTGACTGATTTTAAAGTGACGGGGTAAAGTCTTTAGACAAGAGGGATCAGGCTCATTCCTAGCTGCACGGATGTCCGTAACATGTTCTCGTACACGGATACAGAGTTCTCAGGAGGTCAGCTCAACATAAATCAGAGAGCAACCACATGTGGCATAATAGATGACGTTTGTGGTGCCACATGTGACATGCTGTCTGATACTGTATACCCTAGTTCCATCCGAGGATGCAAAAGAGGAACTTCTAAAGACATTCGTGCATGCGAGGAAATGGCCACAAGAAAAGCAGCCCTGAACTGGGCCCCTGGTGGTGAACGGATTCCTAATAGGAGGGATATAATGACTCCTAACCAGCAAATTGGCGAGATTCGGAGATCTTCTGGCTGTCTTGGAAGGTGTATCACCAACAATAGGTTTCAGGGAGGGCTCAGTGCCAAAAATCGACCAGTGTTTATTTAGAATATCTCTCACGTTTGCACACTCGTGACAGTATGTAGTAATAAATCTCACCTTGTTCTCCTCCCTGGGTTTAGCAACCTTCTGTGAATACAAAAGGTCATTACGTGGTGTCCTTCTGGCCCTATCATAGCCACGTCTGATGAATCTATGTCTATAACCCCGATGCTGGAATCAACTGGTTAAATCAGCTGCTTGGGAGTGGAATTTTTCGTCCGTCGAACAAATTCGCCACATTCTAAGAAATTGTCTGACCGGGACAGCTCTAATGGTAGATAGATTATGGGCGGACTCAGCGTGAAGAAGTGCATTAACAGAGGTTGACTTTCTAAAGACATCAGTCTGCATCTTCCTGGTACCATCAATATGCAAACTGATGTCCAAAAAAATCAATTTTATGAAAATCATATAAATACGTTAACCTGCTGTTAAGCGAGTTACAATTCAGCTGGTCCATGAATGCCTCGAGCTGCTGCACAGTCCTCCCCACATCATAAAGATATCATCTATATACCTGAGGCAGCACAGCACATGGTCTGCAGCCCGTGCGCCCCCGTCGCCAAAGATGAACCTCTCCCAGGCACCCAGGAAGAGATTTGCATACCATGGCGCACAGGCCGCACCCATGGCTGTGCCACGCTTCTCCAGGTAAAAAGCAACCTTGAACACAAAAAATTGTGGGTTAGGTTAAACAGCAGCAGCTCAAGGATGAGTTCACGCAGAGAGCTGTCCAGGTTGGAGGTCTCCAGAAAGAGCCGAACAGCATCAAGACCGTGGCTATGTTCGATGCAAGTGTACAAGGTTTGTACATCCGCAGTGACCAGAAGGACGCCATCGTCCACAGAGACGCCATCGAAATGCAACAGGAAGTCCGTTGTGTCATTGGCATATGACGGTAACACCTCAACCAAAGGTTTTAAGTAATAGTCAATGAACCGGCAGACAGGGTCACAAAGACTGTGAATGCCGGACACAATCGGAGGGTCGAGGGTGTCTTTGTGGACCTTAGGGAGGAGGTAAAAGGTAGAGATCTTAGGGAACCTGACTGTCAATCCCTCCAACACCCTCTTATCAATGATCCTATCCTCCACAGCGCTGAATAAGATCCGCTGTAACTGGGATGAAAAGGAGGTCATTGGATTATATGTCAGTTTTGTGTAGGTCTCAACATCCCTCAATTGACGGAATGCCTCTTTCTCATTATTCACACATGGCCAGATTACAATGTTCCCCCCTTGTCTGCCGGTTTAATCACAATTTCCTTGAATGATTGTAATTCCTTGATAGCCTGATGTTGCAGATGAGTCAGGTTATCAAATTTGTGACAAGAGGAAAGTAATTTCAAGTCCTCGGATACCAATTTTGTAAAAATATCCACTGTAGGACATAAGGACATAGGGGGGAACCTGGAAGATCTGGTCATGATAGCCGGAGGAAACCTACCTGAAGGTGTTTTAGTTTGTTCCTCAAGGAGTTCTTCTAAGACCCTCAGTGCCTCCCCTTCTGTCTCAGTTAATGATTCCCCGGAAGCATGTCTTTTATAATGTAGTTTCTTCAGAACAAGCAACTGGGAGAAAAAATGTAGATCCTTCAGGGCTGTGAAGTAATCGAAGGGGTTAGTGGGAGAGAAAGTCAGGCCCCTACCCAAAACATCGAGTTTGGCATCGGTGAGAGACCGAGTAGATAAATTGATTACCTGAAGCCCCCGAGTTTTGAGACTCCAGGTTTTTCCTCATTTCCCATTCAGGATGAGGACTTCAAGACGAAATGGGAGGAAATTTCTAACACTTGTTCTTATGGCTATATGGCATTGCTGAAGGGCATGGATGCTCACACTCTTGGGGAGATTGAAACAGAGATTGAGTCCATTCAGGTTACTCTTAAAAAAGATATGACATCTGATGCTCTTAAGAAGTTAAATGACGATATAGATGCAGAGCTACAGAAATGGGCAAACGATATACAGGGCACTAAAGGCAGAAAGTTTAAACGTGATATACATGATAAACAATCTTCTAATGTTTACAGATGGCGTGGCCCTGGGGATCGATCTCGCCCACGCTACAGAAATTTCTCCAATTCAAGATCTAGGTCTGCATCTACTAGTTCTAATATTTCTCGTGATGATAATACTCCCCAAGGAGCTCATCCATCTACTGAGCAGTCCATGCCCTCTACAAGCAGAAAGATGAATATACGCCAAGCTACTAAGAACAAAAATCACACTGGAAAGCAACCCTCATCTGAGAGTCATCAGGGGGGCTTCAGGTAATCAATTTATCTACTCGGTCTCTCACCGATGCCCAACTCGATGTTTTGGGTAGGGCCCTGACTTTCTCTCCCACTAACCCCTTTGATTACTTCACAGCCCTGAAGGATCTACATCTTTTCTCCGGGAAGCTTGTTCTGAAGAAACTACATTATAAAAGACATGTTTCCGGGGAATCATTAACTGAGATGGAAGGGGAGGCACTAAGGGTCTTAGAAGAACTCCTTGAGGAACAAACTACTACACCTTCAGGTAGGTTTCCTCCAGCTATCATGCCCAGATCTACCAGGTTCTCCCCATGTCGTTATGTCCTGCAGTGGATATTTTTACAAAATTAGTATCCGAGGACTTGAAATTACTTTCCTCTCATCGCAAATTTGATAACCTGATGAATCTGCAACGTCAGGCTATCAAGGAATTACAATCATTCAAGGACATTGTAATTAAACCGGTGGACAAGGGGGGAACATTGTAATCTGGCCATGTGTGAATAATGAGAAAGAGGCATTCCGTCAATTGAGGGATGTTGAGACCTACACAAAACTGACATATAATCCAGTGACCTCCTGTTCATCCCAGTTACAGCGGATCTTATTCAGGGATGTGGAGGATGGGATCATTGATAAGAGGGTGTTGGAGGGATTGACGGTCAGGTTCCTAAGATCTCTACCTTTTACCTCCTCCCTAAGGTCTACAAAGATACCCTCGACCCTCTGGGACGTCCGATTGTGTCCGGCATTCACAGTCTTTGTGACCCTGTCTGCCGGTTTATTGACTATAACTTAAAACCTTTGGTTGAAGTGTTACCATCATATGTCCATGACACAACGGACTTCCTGTCGTATGTCGATGGCGTCTCTGTGGACGACGGCGTCCTTCTGGTCACTGCGGATGTACAGACCTTGTACACTTGCATCGAACATAGCCACGGTCTTGATACTGTTCGCCTCTTTCTGGAGACCTCCGACCTGGACAGCTTTCTGCGTGAACTCATCCTTGAGCTGCTGCAGTTTATCCTAACCCACAATTTTTTGTGTTCAAGGGCGCTTTTTGTTATGATTTGGTAGCTGAGGAGAGCAATCAAAAAAG
The DNA here is from genome assembly GCA_033576555.1 of Oophaga sylvatica. NCBI lineage: Eukaryota > Metazoa > Chordata > Amphibia > Anura > Dendrobatidae > Oophaga > Oophaga sylvatica. The sequence goes on from JARQOD010000002.1 coordinate 207,555,695, forward strand.
GAAATACACCAGAGAGGTTGGAATCTATGGGATTGCAGTACCCTGACTAACCACCACAACTAAAGGCAGCCGTGGAGCGTACCTACGTTGGTCCTAGACGCCTCGTCACAGCCTGAGAAGCTAACTACACCTAAAGACAGAAAGAGGAAAACTATCTGCCCGGAGCAGATCCCCAAAGAACATAGAAAGCCCCCAAACATGTAATGGTGGTTAGACAAGAAGAAATACAGACACAGATAGAAAATAGTATGAGCAAACGCTGGGGCCCAAACTTCCTAAATAGAAAAGGATAGGAAGGACACTTACTGCAACCCCAAAAAACCCTGAAAAGTACCAACACTACTAATTACAAAAACACCTGAGATCACACGACCTCTACCACCTAAATTAGTTCTCTGGTGTAACAAAAACTAAACAGCAGCCACTGAAAAAACTGGAAAAGGCAAATGAACAAACAACAGTGGCTGAACTAAACTGAGAGGAGCACAAGCCCCCGGAGGGGACCCGGCAGACCCCCACAGAAGTGCAGGACAAAATGCAAAAAGCAAGCACAAAAACAAAAAGAAGAAAATGTCTTATCTGTTAGCAGAAGATGCAGGCACGAAACAGCAGGCTACAAAGTGAACAGGAATCAAAGATGAGACCAGAACAATTGATCACCGGCAACCCTGATGGGAGGGAACCTCCCTTATATAAGACCAGTCAGTAACACCTGATTGCCAATCTTCCCAATCTTCATTGGATAGTTCAGTACTGTTTGTAACCACCAGAGGGAGCTTCTGTTCAGAATTCATTTCTAGCACATTCACAACAGTTTTTTACCTGGAGAAGCGTGGCACAGAAGACTTTACCCCGTCACTTTAAAATCAGTCACGATTGTGATGTGGGTTCTCTTCAGATAAGAGGGATTGAGAGTGTTCATCTGGGACTAAGAGGGGGTGATTACAAAAAAACTCTGGCTCAACGAGAAATGAGCTGGATCGATACGTCTTAATACTCTGACACCCCGAGGCCTCAATGAGTCTCTGAGTTTTTCTCCCTTTTTGTAGTTTTTTCCTTGAGGTTGTTTGTTTCTTTCTGCAGTCAGCATTCTATAGTTTATCATGTTTGTACTACATATGGGCTCCTTTCCGACCCACTTTTACAAATTTCTTTGTAGAATGTTTTTAGTTTTTTTGCTTTGTTATTTATTTTAGTGACATCCCTTGTTGTTCGCATTGACCTCCTAATTTATCATCATGAGATCTGAGCTTGGGGTTAATTCCCCACCTCCTCTTCTCCTGCGGTGATGTGGAGACACCGTGCTGGATGGAGGACCTGACGTTCACTCATCACATGCGCCGACAGAGCTGTTTTCATTGGTAGATTGCACACAAGTGATCGGGTCACCTGACTGACCACCAATGCTATTTGTAGGTCCTTGCGACTCCCTGTTGTATATCCCCTTGAGAAAGCTGACTATATCCAAGCCAAACGCACGTCGGGGGTACTAGTGGGTCTTTTCTGATGTCCCCTGCCTTTCCCTACATCAGTAAGTGTTGCCCCATTGCATTTTTTTTTATATTTATAATGGTAATTGTACCTGTATCTGCACCTTAAGGGTATGCCACACTAAACAATATCGCTAACGGGATCGCTAAAAAACGTCACTATTTAGCGATCCTGTTAGCGATGTTGTTCAGTGCGGCAGCTTCCAGCGACGAGCTTCCTGCTGTGATCTCGCTCGTCGCTGGAATCGTTCCGGACCCTATTTTCTCGTCGGCGCTCCCGCTGGGTAAGTATCTAATCGCTGTGTGGCACCTTTTCTTAGCGATTTAGCTGTACTTTTGTACCGCTAAAGTCCTTAAGAAGATCGCTAACGGCGATAGCATCGTTAACTATATCGCTAAATGTGGCTGCATTTAGCGATATAGAAACAATCCCGCTAGCGATCGCATTAGTATGCGTCGTTATCGTGATCGCTAGCGGGATTGTTTAGTGTGGCAGTACCTTTAGTGCTATTGGAGCAACTTTTTACCTGGGCATTACTGCACTTAGCCGGCAGAGGACATAAGAATTTCTCCCCCTATTTGCCATTTTCCATTGTATCGTGTCATGTTTGTAATTGTACTTATTGAGACTTCTTATGACTTTTTTCATAATGATTGAATAAAATTAGCATTTTATCTTTTTGTTCCGTTTTCTCCTTTTTCCTATCTAACATGGAGCTTTTGCTTTTTGATTCTTTTTGAGCTATTTAGCGCTCTAGTCTCTGTTACTATCTTGCTACCTGGTTTGGTTATTAGCATGTCAATTTATGTAGTGGAGACGTTTAGTCTCCGCTGAGTTAATTACCCATAGACTTTCATTAGATGCATTAAAACCACATTATCTTCCTAATCACATGCGTATTAAGTGCGGGAATGCAGCTTACTATGCATGTGTACTAATTTAAATAATGGTGATTCTTGTGACAGCCAGAAGTACATGACACAGGAAGTGGAGGAAAGCACAGAGAGAGGTCCCCTCCTTTTTTAATAAATACAAAATAATTTTAAAAAAATAGCGTACGGTCCCCTTATATTTGTTAACCAGCCAGAGTAAAGCAGACTACTGGGACTGGTATTTTAGGCTGGTAAGGATCTAATACCTATGAACCTTACCAGCCTGATAATACCAGGCCTCAGCTATCTGCTTACCTTGGATGGTTAGCAAAAATAGTGAGATCCCTTTCAAAAAATAGTGTGGGGTCCCAATATTTTTGTTAACCAGCCAAGGAAAAAGCGGACAGCTGCAACCTGGTATTCTCAGTCTTGTGAGGCTCATGGATTTCGGCCCTCACAAGCCTAAAAATAGCAGCCTGCAGCCGCCCCACAATTGGCACATCCAAAGATGCTCCAATTGTGGCACTTTACCCCGCTCTTCCCACTTGTCCTGTAGCAGTGGCAAGTGGGGTTCATATTTATGGGGTTGATGTCACCTTTGTATTGGCAGGTGTCTATAAGACACCTATTCATTACTAATCCTATAGTTATATGGTAAATAAACACACAGCCAGTCTTTTAATTTAAATAATGACACAGACTCCTTTAATAGATCTTAATTAAACCATACTTACTGCATTACCTATTCCACCGACACCCTTGTCTCCTGAAAGAGAATTAAAATAAAAAAGCAACAATATTCTTACCTGTCCTCCGAGAATATATACATACTGTCCCATGATGAGTCCAGCTCTGCTACATCTGGATGCCTTTGGCTGAATGGTGGCATTATGCCACCATTCAGCCTTATACCCAGAACACAGCTGAGCTTGAAGACGATCACCAGAGATAACTCGGTCCCTGGCGGTCACATACACTGCAGTTCTCACGATCAGCTGATCGTGAGAAATTGGCTAGTGACCGGAGACAACCCCGGTCCCCGGCAGTCACGTGCACGGCGGTTCTTGCGATCCGGCAAAACAAGGTACACTAAATTAGCACACATGCATAGTAAGCTGCGTTTCCGCATTTAATATGCATGTGACTAGGAAGATAATGCAGTTTTACTGCATCTAATGAAAGTGTATGGTAATTTATGCAGCGGAGACTGAGCATCTCCGCTACATAAATAGACATGCTGCAATCTGGAAAGACGCGCCGCATGTCCGTCTCCGCAGGGAAGCCGGAGGTGTCTGTGCACACATAGTGGGCATGGGATTTCTTGAATTCCCATCCACTATGCTGTAACATCTGGACACGTTTACTGACTGTGGGAACATACCCTAAGAAATTTGAAAAGCTGAAATATTCAGGGGAAAATAAAATAACAAAACTAAAATGTAGTTGCATATGTGTGAACACTCTCTTATAATTGAGGATGTCAAGTTCAGAAATAGCCAATCACATTCAAACCCATGTTACATAGTAGCAATTACATGTCTGCTATTATTTATAGTGATTCTTATGAACCCCATATAAAGTTTAGCTGTTCTAGTAGGATTTTCCTGACAATTTCTTATATGCTTTTTACAGCACAAGTCATGGTCCATAAATAGCTTGCAACATAGCAAAAGCATTTTATTTTGAACGTTATCAGTAAGGATCAGGTTTTAAAAACGTCCAAAGCATTAGATATACCATCTAAAACTTGGAAGATGTTGGAAGACGGTCATCAAGAAGTTACTTAAACTTGACAAAACAGTGACATTACCTAGAACTGGACGTCTCTCAAAAACTGATGAAAAGGCAAGAATAAAATTGGTACAGTAGACCATCAAGCAACACTAAAGAAGCTTCTTCAAGAATTTATCACAAGTACTGGTTGTGCACTGCATGGGACTATAATCTCCCAAATTCTTCAAATTATCTGTGGGGTAAGGTGGCAAGATAGAAGCTTTTTCTTAGGCCGGAGTCATACTAGCGAGAAATACAGACGAGTGCTATGCGAGAAAAAATCATCCCATCATCCGATTTTTTCTCGTCCGTTTTATACATACGAGTGAAATGCCGAGACTTGCCAATGCAAGTCTATGGGTGCGAGAAAAAATCGGGTTACACACGGACTATGCGTGTAACTTGCGAGGCATACGGAAGACTTCTCCAGGTGACAGGAAATTCAATCATCCATTATCAGGAAGTTTGGGCATGCAAATTACCATGGCACGCTCGAGAGCAAACCAGGAAGCATGCCTCCATGGAGTGTAGCATCATGTACAGACATATCAATATCGAGATGCTGATAGTTCTGGTCCAGGAGAGGCCAGAACTTTGGGACCAATGCGACGCACATTATGCGGACCGCACACGAAAGGAGGCAGCATGGAGGTCAATCTGTGCCCACATGTTCCCCAATTTTGAGGAGCGACCTCCTGAGGTCCAGCAAGAATTAGTAAGTACAATCCTAAAAAATTTTCAATAAAGTTTTACATGAGGTAACAAATTACCATAACCGCATCATATGTGGTGTGTTTAGTAGTGTTGAGTGATACTGCTCGATATCTAAAAATATCGAATCGGAATGGTATCGCCGATATCACTAAATATCGGCGATATCCGATTCCGATACCGGAAGTCCCATGTAAGTCTATGGGAACAAAATATCGCAACTAAAAAAAAACTTTATTTCCTTGTAAACACTAAATATACACACATAGAATACATATATATATATACATGTCATTGTGACATATATATATACATATATGTATAGTTTATACACTTCTACATAGCAAAATATCCTCTGATTCAATTGCCGGGTAAAGCCGGCTTCTGTGAAAAGACAGAAGCACCCGACATGAAATGACACTTGGTGTACATAGGGTTAACCATGTCTTTTCATGTCCTTTGCTATCTGATTTGCACAAACAATTACTTCAGTCTATGTGTGCAAAATTTCACACCTGTAGGGGTTAATTAAAGGTGTAAATTCGTTGTAAAAAAATGGACTTTTTTGCTACGAATTTACACCTTTAATTAACCCCTACAGGTGTGAAATTTTGCACACATAGACTGATGTAATTGTTTGTGCAAATCAGATAGCAAAGGACATGAAAAGACATGGTTAACCCTATGTACACCAAGTGTCATTTCATGTCGGGTTCTGCATTTTCACAAAAGCCTGCAATTGAATTAGCGGCTATTATACTATGTAGAAGTGTATGAACTATAAATATAAATATATATATATGTGTCACAAATTCAATGACATGTATATATATATATATATATATATGAGGTGTAAAATTGTTTAAAAAAAATGCGTGGGCTCCCGCCCTATTTTCGCAACCAGACAGACAAAGCCAGCGAATGGGGGCAGATAATAATAGACCAGAGAGGGACCATTATTTTTGGCCCCCCCTGGCTACTAACATCTGCCCCCAGACACCCCAGAAAAGACAAATCTATAATTAGATTCGCCCTTTCTGGCACTTTGCCCGTCTATTCCCATTGCCCTGTAGCGGTGGCGAATGGGTTAATATGGGGTTAAAGCCACATTGCAATTGAAAGGTGCCCTTAAGCCAGGTTAATAATTGAGAGCTGTCAATTAGACAACTATCAATTATTAATCCTATTGCATGAAATAAAAATAAAACACACACACTTTAATTAAAAATCATTTTAATGAAATAAAGACACATTTTTTTGACCATCTTTTATTTGACTGCAAAAACCATTTCCTGTAATAAAAATAAAATAAAAAAGCAAAATTATTCTTACCTATCCCATGCACAGTCAGGTCCTACGGTGTAATCCTTCAGAAAGGGTTAATGTTTACTGCAGGGACCGCAGCTAATGCTGCAGCCTCACAGTAAACCCCCAAATGAATAAGTTCCTCTCCTGGCTGACAGGAGAGGAAGTGGAAAGCTTAATTGATTGCTTTCCACTTTCACTTCAGGTCAGCCAGGGACACAATCAGTGACGTCAGAGGGAACTGATTAACAAAAATAGGGGTTCCCTTCGAATAAAAAATGGCGTGGGGTCCCCCCTATTTTTGTTAACCAGCCAGATGAAGCAGACCGCTGAGGCCTGGATATTCAGGCTCTTAAGGAGCCAAGATCCATGGACCTTGCCAGCCTGATAATACCAGGCCACAGCAGTCTGAATATCTTGGCTGATTAACAAAAATAGGGGATCCCATCGAAAAAAATTGGCGTGGTGTCCCCCCTATTTTTGTTAACCAGCCAGATGAAGCAGACCGCTGAGGCCTGGTTTTTCAGGCTGGTAAGGATCCAATATCCATGGACCTTGCAAGCCTGATAATACCAGGCCACAGCAGTCTGCTTAGCTTGGCTGGTTAAAAAAAATAGGGGATCCTCTCGAAAAAAAAACGGCATAGGGGTCCCCCTATTTTTGTTAACCAGCCAAGTAAAATGCAGACTGCTGCGGCCTGGTATTAAAAGACTGTCAAGGCCCATGGATTTTGGCCCTCAACAGCCTGATAATACCAGGCTACAGCAGCCCCACATTTGGCGCATCAAAAGATGTGCCAATTGTGGCACTTTACCCGGCTCTTCCCACTTGCCCTGTAGCGGTGGCAAGTGGGGTAATAAGGGGTTAATGTCACCGTTGATTGCACGGTGACAATAAGCCCGGTTAATAATGGAGAGGCGTCAATAAGACACCGATCCATTATTAATCCCAAAGTTATTAAATGCATAAAAAAAAGACAAAGCAAGAAAAAAGTATTTTAATGAAATAAAAGAGACAACACAGTTTTCATTTCTTTTATTGTACTCTCATTCCTGCGACGCCATCGATCTCCTATAAAAAAAGAAAAAAAACAAACCAACAGTATACCACCTGTCCGACGCAGTCCATAGTAACGACTGTCCCACGACGATCCAGCTCTGCTACATCGCAATGACAGGCAGAGCCTGTCATCGCGACGCAGCACAGCTGATTACCTGCTTCCCCAGCGGTGACGTCATCGGACTGACTGCTTTATGGCCGGGATTACCCAGCAGTCACTGCAGTTATCGCGAGAAACTGCATGTGACCGCCGGGGAAAGATGATGGCGGCCATGAAGCAGTCAAGGCCGTGACCGCCGGAGATCTTCTGCCAGGTAAGTGCCGCTGACTCCTGACAGACCCGACCGACGGACACTGACAGTGACAGACCCGACCGACGGACACAGACAGTGACAGTGACAATCCCGATTCCGGTATCCGATATGACGAAAATATCGGTACTCGGAATCGAAAGCCCGATACAGCTAATATCGGCCGATACCCGATATTTGCAGTATCGTATCGCTAAACACTAGTGTTTAGTAATATGTGTCATATTTCAGACTAGACACGTGCTAAAAGTAGCAGCCCACATTACACTGAAGCCTACATGTTGTAAGCCACACAATGTAATTGATAGTTAATTTTTTTTTCTTTGCAGTAACTGATGTTACTAGACGCTGGCAGAGTTGCCGGGACCAGTACGTGCGGGAACGGCAGCATTTTGGGTGGAGTGGCGATGCAGCGCCCAAGAAAAGAAAATATATATATTTTGACGGCCTCAATTTTCTGACACCGGTGATGGATCTCAGACCGTAAGTGCATGCATGACCCCACATCTTTTACACATGATCTAACTGAAATATTTTAACTTGTTTCTAATTTCAAATTTCTCTTTAACAACAGAATGGAGTCAAACCTTACGGAAAGGGAGACAGCTTCTGACTCTGAGGTCAACATTGACCCCGTTGGTGAAGGTGACGAAGTGGCTGGCCCATCTTCTGCACCAACAGGCAGCAACCACCCACCACCACCAACGTCTTCTGCCACACAGGAGGCTAATCCCAAGGATGAGGAAGGGGCTCACAGCAGCAGTCCAACCATGCTTCTGGATACCTCACCCCAGCCTTCAGCAATGCCACGCCATGGGCAGCGCAAAAGGGTGCTTTCCACCACTGGCACAAGGAGGCAAGTTGACACAGGGGTGTTGGACTATTTGTCCAGGGCTGCCCATGACGATGGAGAGGAAACGTTCTTCCGCAGTCTGGCACGCTACATGCGGCCCCTTCCATTTGCGCTGAGGCTGCGGGCCAAAGGTGCCATACAAATCCTCATCGATGCGTGCACACCCCCAAACAACCCAACTCCTGTGTTTCTGTTTCTGGAAAGGTGGCAAATGTCATCAAGCAACCTTCTGCCGCTGCAAGATATTCCAGAACAGCAGGCAGGAACAGTCGCTGCAGCACCTCCGCCACGTATGGCATCCCAGACACAGGCCACCCAAACCCAACCACCTAGGCCTAGGTCGGCACATGCTGTCCTCCTGCCATCACCACCCCCAACCTACCTCAACCTGTAATTTTTTTTTTGGGCTGTCCTGTAAGTTTTTTTTTTTTTTTTTTTTGTGGTTTTATTATTTGCGTTGTCCTTTAATACTTTATTATTGGCCCTGGTTAGTAGGCCTAAACTGCCATATGATGTTAATATGTTGTATTTATTTTGGCAAAAAAATATATTTTGAGTAAAACCATTGAAAACAATATGAGTGTGATGTGTCATTAGGACGACATACATTATGTGATTTGTATCAGTCTATACATAGGTTTGTGCAAAAAAGCACACACTTCAAACAGTAACATTACTATATTTAATTTCTAACAAAGCGAAAAAAAAACACTAAATAGAAACAGCATTGTGTTGCCAGGGAGTAGGTCCCTCAAATGAATCAAAATAATTGGTTAATATATCACGCACTTTTAGCCCAGAGGGCTGACGACGTGGATGAAGGACATGTGTAGTAGCCAAGTTAGTATTTGCAAACGCCACTTCATCACCACCATTGGATGGACAGTCATGGTATCTGGTGAAGTTGTGAAGTACCACACACGCTTTTATCACAACATTCACATTGCCTTCACCAAGTTGAATGGCGGACTGCAGGACCCGCCAGTTGGCACACAGAATGCCGAAGGACCCGCCAGTTGGCACCAGATGTCGGGCACGGGAAAGACGAAAATTAAAGATCCTGCGCCAGTGGTCCAGGCCTCTCCGTGGCTAGGGCCTAATGAGGTCACGTGATAACTGAAAGGTCTCATCTGCAACCATCACGTAAGGCACCGCTTCAATAGTAGACCCTGGTAGGTGACGTGGGTTTGGGAGGTCCAACTCATTATTGTGCAGCCGCTGACCCATAATGGAAGAATTGAAGACTCTGGAGTCTCCATTTCTTCCATAGGCCCCAATATCTACAATTATAAACCTGTAGGCACTGTTGACCAGGGCCAAAAGCACTACAGAAAAATACTGTTTACAATTATAATATTGGGTCCTTGAGTTCAGCGACTTACGCAATCGGATGTGCTTCTCATCCAGAGTTCCAATACTGTGGAAACTGGAACATGTCCTGAAATCCACGGGCTATAGGCAACCAGTCTTCCATTTTGGGCTCAGGCATGACCATTTGATTGAGTCGGGACCAGATTTCTGAGCACGTAGACCGGACAATGCCTGAGATGGTTGACTTTCCTATTAAAAATTCTAAATGCAGTGCCGCATATGAGAGGCCAGGGGAAACGAAAAAGAAAAAAAAATTAGAAGCCATGCAACCAAATACCAGTTTAATCATTGCTCAAAGTTATAGTCTATAACTAATAAACCATGCATTAACAAAATTAAATTTTATGCTATGGCTTTGGTCTTTATTATACAAGCATATATTGTAAATGTATAAATGTGGTTTTTGAAACATACAAAAAAAGAGCTACAGAAGAAAGATATAAGGCCATGAAATAAACAAGGCTGTTTTAAACATCATCAACATAGAGGTTTAATACATACCGTAACGTAAGGATAAGCCGCTCCTCTGCAGAAATACATTTGCACATCCTGGTGTCCTTAAAGTTGATCCCAGGGAGCACAATCTCCATCAAAATATCAAATGTGGCAAGGCTCATCTGACAATATTGAAAGAACTTGTCCAGATGGCTACGCATAGATGCATAGAGATGGTGGAAATGGCCTTTAGTGAGCCGTCGCCTCAAAAGCGGATGGACCCACATTCATCTCCGCCTCCTCGGATCCACAATCACTGGGTATGGCTCCCCAAAATGACTGGACAAAACTCAGTTGTAAAGCACCCGCTCAGTTGTGTTAAAAGTAAGTCTGTCTGACATGTTTGTCACAAAGCAGAACTAACACAACACAAGCACGGACTCTACAGCAAAGATTGGAGGCTCCCACCTGTTGTAGAGCCAATAAATAGGGTTCTTGATGATGATTTAAATTACTTTCATGCCTAAAAACCGTTATATGTCCATTTTGCAAGCTGACGAGAAAATCTCGCCATACGAATACCATACGGATGTCACACGGATGTCTAGATGCGAGGAAATCGCATCCTCGCATTGCACACAGATGATATAATGATATACGGATCACTGTTCAGGGAACATTTGTGCGATTCTCGTCCGTGAAAAATGGACCGATTTTTTTTATATGTTGTGTGTGACTCCAGCCTTACAAAGATAACATCTAAGCTATTCTTTACCAAAGCTTATATCAAATCTGTGAAAAGCATGTAGAAAAAGTGTGATGAGACCAAGGGCAACTTTTTGCTCATAATTCCAAAAGGCATGTTTGGTGCAACATTGCATACCATGCCCATAGTGAAGCATGTCGGAGGCAGCTTGGAGCTTTGCTGCTGTTTTTTAGCTGGAACTGTGACTTTAGTCAAGGTGCAGGTGCAGGGGATTATGAATTGTTCCATATCAGTCAATTATGTGTCAAAATCTTCAGGTCTCAGCAAAAAATTGACGATGATGGATTTTACCTCTCAGAATAACAATCCTAAACTTACCTGGAAATCAACAAAAGAATTGAGTTGTAAAAGATGATCAAAGTTTTGGAATTGCCCAGCCAGGACCCAGACCTGACCACTAGCAGCTAGCTATCTAACTGTCACTATATCAGTGGTGGTAAGCATGGATACCTAAGGTCCTCCATTGCCTGCACATGAGGAAAGAGACATAGTGAATCAGAAAAACTGTACTACATTTCTAATTGAAGGTATTTGCTAATATTATTATACCTACTACATATTGGGATAGGATCTTGGAGATGGGAATACCTCTTTAAGTTTAACTATTCGACAATAAAAATAACAGGGTACAAACAATAGCAAAGATATGATGTAGGGGCAGAGACCCTGATTCCAGCCCTCATTTACTTTACTGGATGCAGCAGTTTTTATTAAAACTGATATATGTGTTGCAGATCTGCCAGTTCTCTGAATGCTGCGCTTTCTATAACACCACCTTGACCACTGATCGGCATCTTTCAGTATACACTGTGCATAGCCAGAAAGCTGCCCATCAGTGGTGGAGAACAAGTTATATAGGGCTTATGAATATGGAAAACTACATGGCAATAGGTTTACTAGTCATCTAGTGATAATCTCCTGTTGATAAAACAATTATTATATAAAAAATACACTAAGCAGACCAATAAGTGGCACATCTTTGGGGGTCTCTGCCTTTACACTATGCTGCTATCAGATTAAGGAGTAAAAAAAACTGGTGTCACTTTCTCTTTAAGCACCCTCTAACATTCTGAAATGAAATGGTGTTGATATTAAGGTAGAGTAAAAGTCAATGTATAAATAGTTCACACAAAGTTGTGGCCATAGCAGTATTGAGAAGATGTTTAAAAGGAATTTGTGAACCCCAACATTTTTCATATACATTCTATATTTTATGTAGTGATGAATTATGTATTTGTTGCCTTACTTATTTGAATAATTTGTAATAGGTTGACTTTCTATATGCAGCTGAAAAATATGAAATATGCCTTCTAATAAACCATTTCATTTACAATATCACTAAGATCAAAATACCCAGGAAGCAAAACCTCAGTGATTTTCTTTGTGCATTGTACTGTTTGGTATTTAATATGAATTGATTAGTCCAAATAATATAATTGCTAATAATTCTACAGAAGAAAGTAAACAGTCCAAGGATTTTCACTTAGTTTCTTAGATCTGTTTCTTTACCACCTACTATTTAGAGATATGGAAGCAGCTTCACACTTTCATATCATGAACAATTTCAGTATTTTCAAGCAGATACATAGACAGGGGGTAGAAAATATACTTTACATTAACATAATGTAAGATAGTAATAATTCAAACCATAATACAATGTGCTGTTAGGCTTTATTTAAAATAAAAGATGAGATGTGTTATTTTGTATCAACATTTGGTGTATAAAAGATCTTTAAAAAGTTTTACATCTTTATGTTTATTTTGTATGTAAGACAACCTCAGTATTTTTAATGTAAATAACTTTTTTTCAATTATACTGTATGATCTTACTGGCATAACTGCTAATTAAACATATAAAATACATTAATTATTTTTTGTAAGAATTAATATATAAAATTATAGCATAACCCCCGAAGGTGGTTTGCATGTTAATGACCGGGCCAATTTTTACAATTCTGACCACTGTCAATTTATAAGGCAATAACTCTGGATTTCTTCAATGGATCCCACTGATTCTGAGTCTGTTTTTTCTTGACATATTGTACTTCATGATAATGGTAAAAATTTCTTCTGTATGACTTGCGTTTATTTGAGAAAAAAGGGGAATTTGGTGAAAATTTGGAAATTTTTCAATTTTCGAACTTTTAATTTTCATGCCGTCAAATCACAGAGATATGTCACACAAAATAGTTAATAAATAACATTTGCCAATGGCTACTTTACTCAGCACAATTTTGGAACCATATTTTTTGTTAGGAAGTTATAAGGGTTAAAATTCGACCAGCAATTTTTCATTTTTCTAACAAAATTTACACAACCATTTTTTTTAGGGACCACATATCACATTTGTAGTCACTTTGAGGGGCATATATGATAGAAGATACCCAAAAGTGACATCATTCTAAAAACTGCACCCTCAAGGTACTCAAAACCACATTCAAGAAGTTTATCAACCCTTCAGGTGCTTCATAGGAAGTTTTTGAGAAATAAAAATTAACATTTAACTTTTTTCACAAAAAATTGAATTCAGATCCATTTTTTTTAATTTGACAAGGGTAACAGGAAAAAATGGACCCTAAAGCTTATTGTGTGATTTCTCCTGAGTGCGCTGACACCCCATATGAGGGGTCTACTCTTTGGGCGCACAATAGGACTCAGAAGAGAAGGTGTGTCATTTGACTTTTTGAATGTAAAATTTGCTGGAATCATTAGCAGACATCATGTCCCATTTGGAGAGCCCCTGATGTGCCTAAACAGTGGAAACCCCCACAAGTGACCACATTTTTTCAACTAGACCCCTCAAGGAATGTATGTAGATGCATGGTAAGCACCTTGAACTTCCAGCTGCATCACAGACGTTTAGAACTTTTAATCCATGAAAATAATAAAATCACATTTTCCTCACAAAAATGTTTTAGCCCTCCTGGAGGCAGATTTTCCTAGAGTATAGTTTGCAGACTCCATATATAGAGCCCCTAATTGCTAGAAGAGCAGAATCCTCCCTCAAATGACCCAATTTTGGATACTTTACCCTTTGGGGAATTTATTTACAGGTATAGTGCTGATTTTGACTCCATGGGTATTTTCCACAAACAAGCAGCAATGAATGTTGCCGAGTGAAAATAGCAAACTGCTGTTGTAGTGACCAGTACGTTGCAGCCACCAGTATGTTATGCCCAGCCCGTGCTTCTGGAGGCATGCACCGTAAGTCAGGCGGGCTCTCATTGCTTTAGAAATGCCAAACATGTGGATGCTATATGTGGTTTAGGTACATTGTGGGGCTCAGAAGGGAGTGGGCATTTGGATATGGGAGCACAAAATTTGCTGAATTTCTTTTGGAGGCTATGGAGCCATTTTGCTTTTCAGAGCTTTTGTACTACCAGTAACTTTGAAGCCACTATATTTCTGTTAACAGTTGATAGACCTGAGTGAGGGCTTGATTTTTTGTGGATTGAGTTGAAGCTTTTATTGGAAACATTTTACATAACATTTGGGATCACATTTATCCGGCACTCTAGGCTGAGTACTTACTTTGGGGTTTCCTTCTAAATCTCTGAGTGACGTGATTCAGATGAAACCCGCAATGCATCCATTCACTATAATGAGGCATCACAGTTACTCTGGACTCCATCTGGCCTCTGTTCAGCGGCGTCCTTTTCAGAACCCCACAAAACTCTTTCTGACAGCACTTTTATGCAATCATAAAAAGATGGACACCGACGGATTACAGGTCCTTTGGCGTCCACAGTGCCTCCATCTGCCTCATTATAGGGAATGTTCCCCTAGACATTCTGTCTGAATCAATATTTCAGAGAACTACAGGGAAACCCTGGTGTAAGTGCTTAATGCAGAGTGTAGGATAAATGTGCTCCGAGCCTTACTGCGTTCTTTGGGAGGCAGAATGAAAAAATGAACAGTAGGTGAAAAATTGGTTTTATTTTTACACCATTCTTCATGAGGTATAAGTGATTAGGCTACTTTATTCTTCAGGTAGGTGTGATTAAAGAGATACCAGATTTATATCGGGTTTTTATGTTTGGCTGCTGTCACACACTAAAAGACTCTTTTTATTTCAAAAAATAGTTTTTGCATCACCATATTTTGAGAGCTAGAGTTTTTCCATATTTTGGCCCACAGAGTCATGTGAGTGGTTGTTTTTTGTGCGATGAGTTGATGTTTTTATTGGTAGCATTTTTGAGTACATGACATTTTTTGATCGCTTTCTGTTCTGATCTTTGGGAGGCAGAATGAACAAAAACAAGCAATTCAGGAATTTTGGGGGGGTTTATGTCGTTCTGTGTGTGGTAAAATTGATAAGGCTGTTTTACTCTTCGGGTCAGTGCGATTACAGCGATACCTCATTTATATATTTTTTTATGTTTCAAAACTTCTACACAATAAAAACTATTTTATAGAAAAAATAATTATTTTTGCATTGCTTTTTTCTTAGAGCTATAACTTTTATATTTTTCTGCTGATGGTGCTGAATGATGGCTTGTTTTTTGCAGGACAAGATGATGTTTTTAGTGGTACTATATCCGTATTTTTGATCTTGTTGTATTCCACTTTTTGTTTGGCGGCATGATGATTGTTTTATGTCTTGTTTTGTATCTTTTTTCAAGTGTTCACTAAAGGGGTTAACTAGTGGGTCAGTTTTATAGGTCCGGTCATTGCGGACGCGGTGATACCAAATATGTGTAATTTTATTGTTTTTTTGTTTTTTTTCAGACAAATATATATTTATGGATACAATATCTTTTGATTTTTTTATCATCTTTCATTTTTTAAAAAAATATATTTTTACAATTATTTTAAAAAGATTTACTTTTTTTTAACTTTTTTACTTTGTCCCACTATGGGACTATCATTTTTTGCAGGCTGATCACTTCTACAGCATGGGGATGCAGCAGCATCCCCATGCCGTGCAAACTGTCAGCTCTGCACTGACCGGGAAAGTTGCTGATCATGCACTTCGCATGATCAGCAACTTTCCTAGCTCTGGTGACCCGGATGTCGTCATGATGACATCCGGTCACCATGGCAATCATTGTGACCCCGCGTCTCCAATTCAAAGGCTGAGGAGCTGTCAGCCCAGATCCCGGAATGCTGCGATCATGTTTGATTGCAGCATTTCGGAGGCTAAAGTGCCAGGAGTGGTGGTGACCATGCCCGGCACTTAGTGCCAGTTGTCAGCTTATGGGTGAGCAAAATCACCCTCTGAGGACTACAGTGGAAGTTGCCCAAATGAGGGATACATTTGCTGTCTATTTTGTTTGGGATATTGGATGTGTAGCATGGCAAGACGAAATGGTTTAAGCAGCTAAAATGTACCTGTAATGTTATGTACCTGTAATGTTATGTACCTGTAATGTTATGTACTGTAATGTTTGCTGACTTTAATAATAAAACACCTCTAGTGAAACACCCGTTACAAGTTACCTCAACAATGCAATACACACATGTGTGTTTGCGGCGCATAAGGAGACAAAGAAAGCACAGTGTATCTCATATTCTAGATGTGGCCTTTCAAATGATTTATAGAGGGGTAGCAATACGTTGGGATCATGCGATTTTATCTCTCTTTTCACAAAAAAATGAACACATTTTGGTATCCATTTTGCAGTTTGTGATTATCTATTTTTACAAATGGAAAAATGGAGTCTCGAGTTCTATACATAGCTATTTAACCTGTAAGCCAATCTGTAGACAGCAGTGTTTCTGAGTTTTTGCTTCTCATCAGTACAAAGTATGATTCTGTTCTTTGGGTGAAATGTGCATGTAGCAGCTCTTGGAGGTACTGATTATCCCAAACACTTGAAAAAAAAGATCTTAAATAAGAGGAAATGTGTTGTTAGGAATAGTGTTAGAATTATTAGGAACACTCCCCTGTTCCTGCATTTGGGTGCAGAAAGTCAACTGTTGCTGTTTCCCATTTGCAGGCTATTCACAGAAATCATCTTAATAAATATAAACCACAGCAAAAAAAATGAACAAATTGGGAAAATCTCTAAAAATGCTAAATAAAAATAACAGTGGTAAATAAGTCCAAAGAAAGAGTTCATTTATAAATAAAAAGGGCAGCCCATTTTAGCACTGATCCAGAGCTTCATCAGGCCTAAGTTCAGAGTCAAAATGTGTAGCCCTATATGTTTTTAAATTAACTCTCTTTGGATGTATTTACCATTATTACTAATTTAAAAAAAAAATTTGAGCAGCAGCTCTTTTAAAGATTCTCCCAATATTTTTCACATTTATTTATTTTGCTTTGCAGCTTTATAAGGAATGGTCCCAGGAAAAAGGAAGGATTATACATTGGTTTGCACAGTAGCTACCTGTAACTGACAATAAAGAGAAAGTTTGTTGCTTCTGGAGGAAAGCTACTTTATACACTTTATCCAGGGAGCATTGTCTGTAAAACTCCCTACACCAGCAACATATCTTTGAGAATCTGTATTTTCCAAGAGCTGTTAAAAATAATATTAGGAATTATCTGATTTTTATTGTCTACAGCTTTAGATTTATATTCAGACAAATCATGTAATTGCCTAGTTCAGTAAAACACTTCAGAAATGCACAACATGATATTAATTACGACTGCCTTTGTGTTTAAGTATAATAACCCTTGAACAGATGATAGGTACTAAATTCTTATCTAGACAAGGTTGATCTGTAAGGATATACTAGATCTCCATAGCTTTGTATCTGATTCTTTGATAGTGGCACCTATCATATTTTACACCATTGACTGAACACAGCAGTGCGGTAGCTGCGTTTTCAGCACACCATCTGGCTTGTTTCGGAATTTGTGTATTGCTTGTGTTTGAGCCATACTCCTTATTTCTGCCAATGTTTTCTCATCCTGTGTCCCCCTGCAGCTAATCTCTGGATTCCCCCTTATACCAGCTGGTTTGTTTTATGAACCCTTCTCTATTTAACAGTACATTTTTCTTTACGCAATACTTGGTGAACAAACCATTTGTAATCCACGTCACTGTCAATATTTTCAATAATGTTTTAAGGTCATTAATATTGAAATAAATAACCTACAAGATTGGCAGCAAGCCGATAGGACAGAGATTTACATTGAAAATCATTAAGGAAGGTGAAAAGTTCTTAGACAAAGCAGAGTTATCTCTTCATGTTACAGAAAGAGAAGAAATTCGAAGTGCACCTGAAGAAACAGAGGAATGGAAGCATGTGACCAAGAGAAGCAGGGGGATTGGGAGGCAGTCAGCACCCATACTGTTCAGGAACCAGTACCAGGCTCTCACACAGGAGAATGATGAAGAAATACTTCAAGATAAGACTTTTCCCACAAAGAACAACCTTCTATGCCCTCAGAGTCCTCCTGGATGGAGAAAGAAAAATGTTGTGAAGAAGAAACGGAGAGTTGTGATCATGGGGGATTCCCTGTTGAGAGGAACAGAGGCCACTATCTACAGACCAGATATAACCTCAAGAGAAATGTTTTGTCTTCCAGGTGCAAAAATTAAAGATGTGTCTGACAGGATATCAGAACTCTTCAGACCTACAGATGACTACCCATTCCTGCTAATACACGTGGGTACAAATGGTACCACAAGAAAGGAGCTGGAAACCATCTGCAGTGACTTTGAAAACTTAGGTAAGAAAGTGAAAGAACTGGGAGCGCAGGTGGTCTTCTCTTCCATCCTCCCAGTTGATGGCCATGGAACAAGGAGGTGGAATAAGATTCTGCAGGTGAACAACTGGCTACGCCGATGGTGCCATCAGCAAGGATTTCGATTTCTGGATCACGGAGTGAATTACCTATATGATGGACTACTTGTTAGAGATGGGGTGCACCTTACAAAGACTGGAAAACATGTATTTGGAAGCTGCCTTGCTACACTCATCAGAGAGCTTTAAACTAGAACAATGTGGAAAGGGAAGCAAAATGCCAGAAAAAAGCCATATACCTGACAAATACTATTGAGAACTCTGCTATTAGAAGTGGAAAGGAAGAACAAAGACAAAAAATGTAAATAATAAAAATATTGGAGAAAGAGAAACCAATCACAAACTAAAATGTTTCTATACAAATGCACAAAGCATGGGCAACAAACAAGGAGAATTGGAACTACTAACGCAGGAGAAGAAATATGATGTCATTGGAATCACTGAAACTTGGTGGGACGATACACATGATTAGAATACAAGGCTAGAAGGATACAACTTATTTGCAAGAAACAGACTTGATAAATGAGGAGGAGGTGTCGCATTGTATGTTAGAAAAGAGTATATGTACACAGAGATTGAAGCTTCAGAGACTGGGAGTTCTGTGGAAACTGTTTGAGTAAGAATACAAGGAGAAGAACAAAGGAAAGGACACCATTATAGGCATTTAACAGGCAGCCTGTGCAAGCTGAAATATGGATGAACTCTTTATGCATAAAATGGCCAAGCTCTTCAAAACATATGACATAGTGGTCATGGGAGATTTCAACTATCCAGTCATTTGTTGTGAATCTCTCTCAGGCAAAACTAACAGGTCAAGCAAATTCTTATCCTCTCTTGCTGACAACTTTATCTTCCAAAAGGTAGGGGAAAAAACAAGGGGATCTGCTACCTTGGATCTAATCCTTGTAAACAGGGAAGAAATGGTTGAGGAGGTAAGAGTGGCTGGGACTCTAGGAGCTAGCGACCATGCTATTTTAGAATTTTGGATAACTAGAGGTGGAAGACCTGTGAAGTCTCCGACTTCAAGGTTAGATTTCAGAAAGGCAGATTTTAAGGGACTCAGAAAGAGAATCGGAGGGATCCAATGGCTGGATACCCTTAAGGACAAAAATGTCCAGGAAGGATGGGAAATCTTGAAAAATGAGATTCTCAAAGCACAATCATTAACAATTCCGAAAAGAGGGAAGAATAGGAAGCATTTAAGGAAACCAGGATGGATGAGCACAGAACTTAAACATATGCTAAAAAGGAAGAATGAAATGTTTATCAAATGGAAAGAGGGAGGCATATTAAAAGAAGAATATAATGTCATCAGCAGAACATTCAGGGAACAAATCAGATTAGCTAAAGCTAACAATGAGTTAAGGCTTGCAAGAGACATCAAAAGCAATAAAAAAAGATTTTGGGGATATGTCAAAAGTAAAACAAAAGTCAAAGACGCTAAAGGATTTTTACAGGATAAAAATGATGAAATGGTAAGAAAGGATGCTGAGAAGGCCGAACTTTTACATTCCTATTTTGCATCTGTTTTCTCTCAGAAAGGAAATGTAACATCAACTAATCTTCACTGTCCTAATAAAGAAATAGGAGAATCCAGTACATCTATAAAAAGAAAGATAGTGAGGAAACACTTAGCTAACATAAATTAATTCAAGTCTCCAGGTCCAGATGAATTACACCCCAGAGTACTGAAGGAGATAGCAGAAGAAATTTTTGAACCACTCTCCATAATCTTTGAAAATTCTTGGAGAACAGGAGAAGCCCTAGAAGACTGGAGAAGAGCAAATATCCTATATTCAAAAAGGGGAAAAAGTTAGACCCAGGGAACTTTAGGACGGTGAGTCTGACTTCTATACCAGGCAAGATTTTTGAACAAATTATTAAACAACATGTATGTACAGTAAGTACCCAGATAAGAATGAAGTGATTAACCAGAGTCAGCATGGTTTGTAACTAATAAGTCATGTCAGACTAACTTAATTTCCTTCTATGACAGAATCACTGACTGAGTGGATCAGGGAAATGCTGTAGATATAGTATATCTTGACTTCAGCAAAGATTTGACAAAGTATCTCACACAATCCTTATTGAAAAAATGACTAAGTATGGAATGGACAAGGCAACCGTTAGGTGGATTCATAACTGGCTTAGTGATTGGACCAAAAGAGTTGTCGCAAATGCTGCACATCCAGTTGGAAGAATGTTCCAAGTGGGGTACCACAGGGCTCTGTCCTGGGCCCTGTATTGTTCAACATCTTTATCAATGATTTAGATGAAGGAATTGAGGGCAAACTGATTACATTTGCTGATGACTCAAAGCTAGGAGGGATAGCTAATACTAGAGAAGAGAGAGAGAGGATTCAAAAAGATATAAGTAAACTGGAGCAGTGGGCAGCAACTAACAGAATGGTTTTTAACAGGAAAAAATGCAAAGTACTACATCTGGGCAAAAAAATTGAAAAAAGCATATACAGAATGGGAGGAATAGGGCTAAGCAACAGCACATGTGAAAAAGACTTGGGTATACTAATAATCACAGACTGAACATGAGTCAACAGTGCGATGCAGCAGCAAAAAGGCAATTACAATTCTGCGCTGTATTAACAGAAGCATACAGTCTAGATCACATGAAGTCATTATTGCCCTCTACTCCTCTTTGGTTAGACCTCATCTGGAATATTGTGTCCAGTTTTTGGAACCACATTTTAAAAAAAGACATCAACAAACTGGAGCAAGTTCAGAGAAGAGTGACCAGAATGGCGACTGGTCTGCAAACCATGTCCTATGAGGAAGGTTACAGGATTTGGGAATGTTTAGCTTTCAAAAAATGAAGACTGAGAGGAGACTTAAAAGCTGTCTACAAATATCTCAAGGGCTGTCACATTGTAGAAGGATCATCTTTATTCTCATTTGCACAAGGAAAGACTAGAGGGGTGAAACTGAATGGGAGGAGACACAGATTAGATATTAGAAAAAACTTTTTGACAGTTAGAGTAATCAATGGGTGGAACAGGCTGCCACAGGAGGTGGGGAGTTCTCCTTTAATGGAAGTCTTCAAACAAAGGCTGGACAGACATCTGTCTGGGATAATTTAGTGAATCCTGCTTTGAGCAGGGGTTTGGACCAGATGACCCAGGAGGTCCCTTCCATCTCTACCATTCTATGATTCTATGAAATGATAGTTCTCACAGAACGGTGGTCTTCATCAGCATATAACACACAACCTACAAGTATAACCAGAAATATGTTAAGATAATGATTTTTATTTAATCAATACTTAAAATGTGGTGATAACATTACTAATAAAGGAAGTATGGCAAAGCACACTATATCTAAGGGCAATAAAAAGAGAGTTATCAACGTTATATTTCAATTATCACTTTCCAAATGTCCTTATGAATAATACCATTATTAAATACATATGACCCATATGACCTAGGAAAAAAATAAATATAAAACAGATCTATCCCAAATGTAGATTATGCACAGTACTAAGTAGAGGGGATAAATGTTAAGATACCTCTAAGCTACAGTGATCAAAAGCCCTAAATAGTACAGACCCTAGTTATAGCCACATGTGTTTGTCATGGATCAGCACTATGGTACAGATATATATTCCCTTGTGGTGCCTTTTACGAGCCTTTTTTCGTCGCTTCTTCCAGCGGTAACATGGAACATTGCATGTGTTTATTTGTGCTTAATGCAGGTTAATTGGGAGGAAACTAATATTCATGATTAAACCGGAAGTGAGAAAAGACAGCCTCATTGGTTAAGATGGTATATTGGCAGACACATCCACCTATAGACACAATAAGAGGCGGATTTTCAGGTTAAATAACTCTTTAATTGGTCATTCCTTGCGTTAAGTGAGTTAAGACAGTTGTTATGAGTAAAAATGCCATCCCCATGTAATCAGGAATGGTCATTTGTCTTAGAAACGATGATGGAATGCATTGTGTGTTCCAGCAAGAAAAAATGGTTGTGCGACCCGAAATAATGATCATGGAAAGTATAATGCACTCTACAAAACCGGAAGTCAGTGGGGCGACCAGAAGTGATGCATATGGAATGCAGCGCATTCCAATTCAAGCACAAATCATGTGGAGGCTACAACGGACATGATAAATGTCATTGTGTTCCACAGCGCAATGCTACTCGAAAACCATGCCATATTGAACATCTAAGTAATATATAATACGATAACTCAACTGACCTCAGAGGAGAATGTAAAATAAACGTGAGATTACTATTAATGCAATTTTCCCATTCTACCAGACGATTATCAGAAGGGTAAGAATTAAAATAAATAAAAATACATTGCAAAACGCTAGAACGTTGTAGGGCATCAAGGCAATGACATAGGCAGTGTTAGGGATCGAGTTCCCGCTGCTGCACAAGTGGAATCTCGAACCAGTCCCGCTGCGGTACCCCATCCATCTCCGGCCGCAGTGGAGCCTGCTCAGCAGAGACGTCGGTCCCAGCGTCTCGCTCGGTCTAATGCTGTGCAGAGGCTTGTTGATGCCTCTCCTGGTTCCTCTATTATAACCAGTGCTGGAGCAGGCAGCCTGGGACAAAGTCCTCGCTTTCTCCATCTGAGCATGCCCAGGGCAAGATCTCCCATTGGAGATCATGGGTCACATGCTCGGTTACAGCAGCGACCCCCATTGGTCCGCCAGGAAGGTGCTGAAAGTGCTTGTGTTCTGGAACAGTTTCTCATTGGTCCTTTTCTGAAAGGTCCTGTAGCTGCTACTATAAAAAGGTGGCATAACCGCACGGCCGTGCGCTAGTATCAAATCTGTTACATGCTTGCACCAGTGTGGTCATGTATGCATGTGGTTAGGTCCAGCTGAAATAAGCCCCTAGAATACCGGCACCTCCGGTGAGGAGTTTTGTATGCACGTGTTCAGGGCTCGGCTGAAAACGCCATTAGAATACCGGCTACTCCGGTGAGGTGATTATTGCTTGTTTTCTGATTGCATGACCACAGACTGCAATCCACTTAGCAGTCATTTGTGTCCCCTGTGAGTCTAACAGGACACAGTCTTTGTCACAGCGGCTCTGTGAGTTAACAGAGTCCGCTTATATCACCATATAGTGCTACAGCATTTTAGTTAGCGACTCTGTGGAATAACAGAGTTCGCCCATACCGCCATATAGTGCTATGGTGTTTACATCTGCGACTCTGCGGGATAACAGAGTTCGCTCTTACTGCCTATTTGCTCCATCTTACTAGCAGCAGGCTCTGCCTGCACGGTGGACCCCGGGCTGCGAACGCACCTCTCCTTAATATCTATTAGGTGCGTTCCGCAGGTCCCTAACAGGCAGTTACAGTCCATATAAAGAAAGCGTCCATCCAGTCCATCCAGGTTGTCTACAACATATATGCAGTGGGTTCGGAAAGTATTCAGACCCTTTAAATTTTTCACTCTTTGTTTCATTGCAGCCACTGCTTTGTTATTTTAGATGTGTGCTTAGGGTCATTGTCATTTTGGAAGGTAAACACGGCAAAGTCTGAGGTCCAGAGCACTCTGGAAGAGGTTTTCATCCAAGATATCTCTGTACTTGGCCGCATTCATATTTCAATTCAATTGCAACCAGTTGTCCTGTCCCTGCAGCTGAAAAACACCGCCATAGCATGATGCTGCCACCACCATGTTTCACTGTTGGGATTGTATGGGGCAGGTGATGAGCAGTGCCTGGTTTTCTCCACACATAACGCTTAGAATTAACACTAAAATGTTCTATCTTTGTCTCATCAGACCAGAGAATCTTATTTCTCATAGTCTGGGAGTCCTTCATGTGTTTTTTAGCAAGCGCTATGCGGGCTTTCACATGTCTTGCACTGAGGAGAGGCTTCCGTCGGGCCCCTCTGCCATTAAGGCCTGACTGGTGGAGGGCTGCCATGATAGTTGACTTTATGGAACTTTCTCCCATCTCCCTACTGCATCTGTGGAGCTCAACAACAGTGATCTTGGGGTTCTTCTTTACCTCTCTCACCAAGGCTCTACTCCCATGATTGCTCAGTTTGGCTGGACGGCCATGTTTAGGAAGATTTCTGGTGGTCTAATGTCTTCCATTAGATATGGAGGCATGTGCTCTTGGAACTTTGCAGAAATTCTTTTGTAACCTTGGCCAGATGTGTGCCTTGCCACAATTCTGTCTCTGAGATCCTTGGCCAGTTCCTTTGACCTCATGATTCTCATTTGCAAAAATTTCTACATTTCTGGTTTTTATCAGTCAAGATGGGGTGCAGAGTGTACATTGAGAAAAAATTTACTTTTTTGCATTTACCAAATGGCTGCCATGAAACAAAGAAAGAACAATTTAAAGGGGTCTGAATACTTTCCGAACCCACTGTACATACAGTCAAAAACATTTCTATACAAATAAAGTGCATATTAACTGGATAATACTGATAATGTAAAACCTGTCATAAATAAACGTTAAAACAAAACAAATAATTTGAGATGTGGAGAAGTGAACAAAATAAAATAGTGAAATAAGGTGAAAAATAGTGCCACATAGTGAGGTGAAAGCATGCAACTGTTTCTGCTAATATGCACATGTAACCACATAATGCACAGCATCACCACAGGCTCCATCCATAATATTGATGGAAGGGTGGGAGATAAAAATAAGGGGGGGAGTGTTAAATAATGTAATATATATTTATATATAAAATTCATGCCCCCTTAAAAAGGCTTGCATCCGAAACGTGTGTTGGGGTGGACACACGGATCCTGTGAGCCCCTGCTGGTGCTACCTTTCAGGTATCAGGATATATTATTATTACATCATTGGCCACAGCATTACCTTGGACCTATTGTCGGTTAAGTAACCTTTGTATAGCCACCATTGCACCATTTAGATCTTGGTTTCTGCTGGAGCCAATACAATACTTATACTGCTTTAACCTTTACCTGACACCACATTGCAGGGCGCTTCCCACATGCCCCTTTATTTCACTACCATGTCAGTATACATCTTTATACTCATGTCTAAGACTGGGGGATTTACTTATTCAGTATATGCTTCCTTTCAGGTTTAGCATTGTGGGATGTTCTTAAACACCGAATCTGGTGCGTCTTTGAATACACTTGTGTGTCTTTTTTCATGTGTTTTATGTCCATGTTTCCCTATACCTGATGTATTATTCAATAAAAAAGTTACTATTTTTCACTATTTAACCCCTTTACCCCAGAGGGTTGTTTGCATATTAATGACGGGGCCAATTTTTTACAATTCTGACCACTGTCCCATTATGAGGTTATAACTCTGAAACTCTTCAACAGATCCTGATGATTTTGAGATTTTCTCGTGACATATTGTACTTCATGTTAGTGGTAAAAATTCTTTGATTTACCTTGCGTTTATTTATGAAAAAACAGAAATATTGCGAAAATTTTGAACATTTTGCAATTTTCAAACTTTGAATTTTTATGCTCTTAAATCAGAGAGTTATATCACATAAAACAGTTACTCAACAACATTTCCCACAAGTCTACTTTACATCAGCACAATTTTGGAATCCAAATATTTTATTGTTAGGCAGGTATAAGTGTTGACCAGCGATTTCTCATTTTTACAACACCATTTTTTTAGGGACCACATCACATTTGAAGTCACTTTGAGGGGTCTACATGATAAAAAATACCAAAACACCATTCTAAAAATGGCACCCTCAAGGTGCTCAAAACCACATTCAAGAAGTTCATTAACCCTTCAAGTGGTTCACAGGAATTTTTTGAATGTTTAAAAAAAATGAACATTTAACTTTTCTTCAC
The DNA here is from genome assembly GCA_033576555.1 of Oophaga sylvatica. Lineage (NCBI taxonomy): Eukaryota > Metazoa > Chordata > Amphibia > Anura > Dendrobatidae > Oophaga > Oophaga sylvatica. The sequence continues at coordinate 207,582,124 of JARQOD010000002.1, forward strand.
AAAATTTTTACTTCAGATCCATTTTTGTTATTTTACCAAGGGTAACAGGAGAAATTGGACCCCAAAAGTTGTTGTGCAATATGTCCTGAGTGCGCTGATACCCCATATGTGGGGGTAAACCACTGTTTGGGTGCACGGCATAGCTTGTAAAGGGAAGGAGCGCCGTTTGACTTTTTCAACCAGAATTGGCTGGAATTGAGATCAGATGCCATGTCACGTTTAGTGAGCCCCTGATGTGCCTAAAAAGTGGAAACCCTGCACATGTGACACCATTTTTGAAAGTAGACAGCCTAAGGAACTTACCTAGATGTGTGTTGAGCACTTTGAACCCCCAAGTGCTTCACAGAAGTTTATAACGTAGAGCCGTAAAAATAAAAAATCATATTTTTTCCACAAAAATGATTTTCTCGCCCCAATTTTTTAATTTCCCATGGGTAACAGGAGAAATTGAACCCCAAAAGTTGTTGTACAATTTGTTCCGAGTACGTCGATACCCCATATGTGGGGGTAAACCACTGTTTGGGCGCATGGCAGACACTTTTTATTGCAAAAACGTTTTTGCATCACCATAATTTGAGAGCTATAATTTTTCACTATTTTGGCTCACAGAGTAATGTGAGGTCTTGTTTTTTGTGCGACAAGTTGACGTTTTTATTGGTACCATTTTTGGGCACATGAGATTTTTTGATCGCTTTTTATTCTGGTTTTTTGGAAGGCAGAATGAACACAAACCAGCAATTCATGAATTTCTTTGGGGGGACGTTTATACTGTTCTGTGTGTGGTAAAATTGATAAGGCAGTTTTATTCGTCGGGTCAGTACAATTACATCGATACCTCATTTATATCATTTTTTTATGTTTTGGCACTTTTATACAATAAAAACTATTTTATATAAAAATAGTTGGCACCTTTCCAAAATTGTGGGTAACCAACTTTGTTTCAAGCATGTGATGCTCGTTCAAACTCACCTGTGGCAAATAACATATGTGGGTAATATGAAAATGACTCCTGAAACCAGATAAAGGAGAAGTTGACTCAATCTTTGCATTGTGTGTCTGTGCATGCCACACTAAGCATGGAGAACAGAAAGAGGAGAAGAAAACTGTCTAAGGACTTAAGAACCAAAATTGTTGAAAAATATTAACAATTTAAAGCTTTCAAGTCGATCTTCAGCGATCTTGATGTTCCTATGTCCAATATAATCAAGAAATGTACAGCCCATGTGTGATGGGGTTACCGCAAAGGAGCGGAGCCAGAAGACCGCAGCGTCTTGTTGCTCCTACTATGCTGAGAAGAAGCACTTCTACAGTGTAAAGTGTTTATTTCTTCCAGCAGAACAGGGGTTAATCGGTCATATTGGAAAACTCCTACTTTCAGCTGTGCTAGGTTAGCCACTCCTTTTCCTTATATAATCTGGGCTCAATTACTAAGTCCTCGTCAGAGTTAGCATTTGCTGCATGATATTGGAGTGGGAGAAGCTGGTTTTGTTAAGGAGAGCGGGAGGAGTTTATTAGCGACTGTTGTCTGCTTTGTACGCTTGAAAATTCCTTATCCTTCCCGATTTTGCTTTTACCCCCTCCCTATACACCCTGGTGAATACCTGTGTTATATGTGAGTGTATATTTTGTGTGTGTGGAGTTTTCAGTTTACCCTTGCCTTTGTTACCCTGTCTATTGGGTTGGTGTACTGTGGTGCACAGTAGCGCCCCCTCTTCCCTGGGAGGGGGAAGGGACAGACAAAGGGCTGTTCTAGGAGATAGGGCAAGGGCAGAGTCGCCAGCATCTTTGCCATCTGAAGTATCCCGGCAAACAGTGCGAGCTAGGGGACCCCCTAGTGTAAGGGCCAGGAAAGGTGCCCCTTGTCCCAGGTCACTCTCCAGTCAAATCTTAACACCAAGGGACTGTAGCCAATCCCCCTGAACATGAAAGGCAGAGAAAAATTGATGAATGGTTGCAATTTAGAATAGACTGGATGGTGGATAAGAAGCCTCAATCAAGTTCCAAAAAAATTCAAGCTGTCCTGTAGGCTCAGGGTGCATCAGTGTCAGCACAAACTATCCATCATCATTTGAATGAAATAAAACACTATGGCAGGAGACCCAGGAAATTCCCACTGCTGAAATAGAGACATAAAAAAGCTAGACTGCAGTTTGCCAAATTGTATGTAAGCCAAAATCCTTCTGGGAATGCTTCTTGTGGACAGATGAGACCAAGATAGAGCTGTTTGGTGAAACACATCAGTTTACTGTTTACTGAAAATGGAATGAAGACCACAAAGAAAATAACATAGTACCTACAGTCAAATAAGGTGAAGGTTAATAGATGTTTTGCAGTTGTTTTGCTGCCACTGACAGGCATCATGAAATCTGAAGATTAACAAAGGATTTTGTACGCAATGTAGTGCTCAGTGTCAGAAAGCTGGGTTTGCATCCTAGCTCATGGGTCTCCCAGCTGGACAATAACCCCAAGCATACTTTAATAAACACCCAGGAATGGATGGAAACAAAATGCTGGAGAATTCTGCAGTGGCCGCAATGTGTTCTGATCTAAATCCCATTTAACACTTGTGGGGAGATCTTAAAATTGCTGTTGGGAGAAGGCACCCTTCAAATATGAGAGACTTGCAAGAGAAGAGTGGCCCAAATTTCCAGTTTAGAGGTGTAAAAAACTTGTTGATGGTTTTAGGAAATGATTGATTGCAGTTATTTATTCCAAAGGTTGTGCATCCAAATATTAAATTGAAGGTGTCAACAATTTTGTCTGACCCATTTTGAGGTTTTGTGAGAAATGATGTCCAATTTGCCTTTTTTTCCACTTTTTTGTGTTGCTTCGATACACACAAAGAAAATAAACATGTGTATAACAAAAGATGTATAATTGCAATAAATTCTGGGACAAATACTTCATCTGGAACAATTTCAAGGGTGCCATCTGCTAACACCTTCGGCCATAACTGTATGTGTATAGGCCCTAGAAACGTAACTGCAGAGAAATAGAATGAGTGTTAAATAGAAGAAGTTTTCCAGATAAATCCATATAAAATAATCCATTAGACCCTAAGTGGGAGAAAAATAATTACGGTAAGATGAGACAGGTTTACTTCATTGGACCTAATACTTCCACTTTTCATATGAATACTGTAAATCCTGCAATAATTATAAGCAATGTCACCTCTGCAATTTGTATAAAAAAAACAGTGACTAACATTATAAAACACAAGACAATACAAATATGTGTTAATAAAGCAAATATGAAAATACACAAATAATAAATGAAAAAGAGATTAAAAATGAAGATGGTGGGTATAAACGGTACATTCAGAGAAGTGGAACAAAACTAATATTTTTATTGAGACCTTGTGGAACAATAGTGTTTAGATTGTATATCCAACAGGATTGTTTTCACGCTAGTGCCTGCTTCCAGTTTCCATTTTTGCGCTCATCATTTTTTGACCAATCCTACGAATTTTCAACAGTGAAGAATCAAATTGATAGGCACAGCTGAAAGCGTTGTGAGAGAACTGCTGTTATTGAGAGAACATGTTCCCTGGCTCTTCTGCGAAACTAACAAGATGTCAGCCCAACATACTTTAGGCTGCAGGATAGGACACCTGGTATGTTATGCCTCTAGTACAGCAGGAAATTGTATACGGATTTTAAATTTTTTCTTGTCTGTGGAGTCAGAAAAATCAGTTACTATTTTTATATTTGGACAAGTGATATATACTTCATAGGGTTAACACCTCCACAATGTATCCCTTTGCCTAAAGATATTTAAGGATTTTTCACTGATGATGACTATGGACCAGGGTTTCTCTCAATTTTTTTTGGCCTACTATATGTCATACTTGAAGTTTCTGGTAGATAGGTCCTCAAAATGTAGACTGATTGAATTATATTCCAATGTTTAGTAAGCACTGAATGATCATCTGATCTTGAATTGAATGAGTGGGATTCAGGAATGTGCGTCTTTCAGTCCTATTTGCTTGTGTGTATCCTTTAATGATACATTCCTCATGAAATGCTCTTGCTCTAAATCTGTTCTCCAGATCATTGGCCTGTTTTTCAAAGAGAGTGTTATAAGAACAGATTCTTTCAGCACTTAAAAATTGGCCTGTGGGTATACTGTATGGTTAACAATATGTCTTGGATGTGTGGATATGTCCCCCAACCCCAGTCCACCATCTGCCAACTTCAACCACTCCCCCACCTCACATCGAAACCTTACTAACCTTATTAACATCAGTTGTACTCTGGAATCCAAGGTCTATATGCAATAAGCTTCCTTTCCTGTACAACTACTCTCTGAGCAACTCTCTTAATCTGTTGGCCCTCACTGAAATCTGGATTCAGGATTATGACACGGTCTACCCTGCTTGTATTGTTAGAATCTATTCAGTTTGACCATCCGCCATCTTGTTGTGGTTTCTGGCTGCTGGTCTTTTTCCCCAGGTGTTGGGATTGTCGTTGGTCAGGTGATTGTATCACCCTTTATTACCCTGCACCTGCCTCACAGTCCTTGCTGGACATCAGTGTTATTCCACTTGAGTTCTGGCTAGGAGCATTGTTAGCTTTGTGCTGTATTTTGTGCATTTCGGGGAACTCTAGTTCTGCTTGCTTAGTCTTTTTGTTTTTTTTCCTTTTGTTTCTGCAGCTTCCTCTATTTCCCTGCTAGGAGGTTACCAGTGTTTTATTCCCAGTCCCTAGATCTTTCAGGGATCCACTTCCCCCACTTTCAGGTCTTTGCTTGAGTCTAGACTAGGATCGTCGGTGGGTCTATTCGCAAGGAATAGGTCGCCCGATCCATCGTAGGGATCGAGTCTAGTCATAGTGCAGGGTCAGATTCCCCCGTGCTGTTCCTGAGTTGCAGACCCATAACAGTATGTCCAGCCAGCACATATAAAAAGAAAAAAAAAAGGAAGGATTTTTTTTCCCTTTCCCTGAGTCCTTCAAGATGAACAGCGTCCAAGAACTTACTCAACACTTGCAAGTGTTAACTTTAAAGGTAGCCAGCCTACAACAGCACGTGAGTAATTGTCCTGGAGTACGCTGTGAAGAGCCTAAGGTAGGACTGCCTGAGTTTATTTCTGGTAGGAATTTTTTACATTTAAAAATGATGTTTACTATATTTTTGGCTTAGATCTGGATCCTTAGGGAGTGAATCACAGCAAGTGGGGATTATTATGTCTTTGTTGCAAATTGATCCCCAAATCTGGGCATTTTCGTTACCACCTAATGATCCTTGTTTGACATCAGTAGAAGCATTTTTTACTGCTATGGGGTTGTTATATGATGACCCGGATCGAGTCACCACAGCTGAGGCAGAGCTCAGACGGCTTAAACAGGGTACTGGTGATGCTGAGAGGTATTGCACCCTTTTCAGACGTTGGTCCGCAGAGGTCAGGTGGAATGACCAGGGCTCAAGAGTCAGTTTTTAGCAGGTTTGAGTGAAAGGGTTAAAGATTTGCTCATTGCTTATCCTGCACCTGACACTTTGGAATCTGTTATGCAGTTAGCTATCTGTGTGGATTGAGAGACAGGCAGAATAATGAGAAGTCTCTGATAATGCTGGACCCAGTTTCTCAGGATAGCCCCGTCGACAGTGGGGAGCCAATGCAACTTGGGGCGGTGTCTTCTCGTTCCCAGGAGAAGGAGAGGAGGTTCTCTGAGGGGCTATAATTGCATTGTGGTAAGGCTGACCATTTGATTAAGCAATGTGAGGTTCGCATACAGAAAGAAAAGAAAAAAAAGGTCAGTAGGAGCAACACTCCCATTCATATTGCATTTTTACGGTCCGCAGGAGTTTTTTTTTCTGGTAATTCCACCTATCGTGGTCATTCCATTGATTTTCAGGTCATGGTGGATTGTGGTTCTGCACTGAATTTGATAGAGCAACAATTTCTAGACAAATATAAATTTGATTCTGAACCATTTTCATCTTCTTTCCCTGTTGTGGCGATTGATAACACTCCCCTGGAGCATGGGTGCGTGTCTTATTGTCAATATGGAACATCAGGAGTGCATTGACTTGTTTGTACTGGATAAATTGCCTGTTCCAGTCGTCCTGGGTTTACCCAGGTTAAAAATGCACAATCCTTTGCTGGACTGGTCGTCTGGTATTATAAGGTTCTGGGGTCAGGGGTGTTATGGTAAATGTTGTAATGTTCACATTGCTGCTGTTGTTAAGAAAGAGCTACCTGAAGCCATTCAGGATTTCTGGAAGGTATTTTCAGAAGTTGAATCGCAAGCTCTGCCACCCCATAGAGATTATGATTACGCTATTGAGTTTGTCCCAGGTGCTACACTCCCTAAGAGTCGTTTATTTAATCTGACGATTCCAGAGAGGGAGGCCTTAAAGGAATACCTACAGACTAGTTTGCCTGCAGGTAATATAAGACCCTCTAAGTCTCCTGTGGTGGTAGGATTTTTTTTGTCAAAAAGAAGGATGGGGGCCTTATACCATGTCTGGATTTTCAGGAGATTAATAAGATCACTGTGCACAATCCTTACCCGTTGCCGCTAATTACCGATTTGTTTAACCAACTAACAGGAGCTAAGTGGTTCTCTAAAATTGACCTCGAGGGGTATATAATTTGCTGCGGGTAAGGGAGGATGATGAATGGAAGACAGCCTTTAATACCCCGGAGGTTCAGTTTGAGTGTCTGGTGATGCCTTTTGGCCTTACTAATGCACCTGAATTTTTTTCATACTTTAATTAATGACATTCTGAGGCCTTTGATCGGTAGAAGTGTTATTGTTTATTTGGATGATATTTTGATCTATTCACCTGATCTGGAGTTGCATTGGCAGAGAGTCCGCAAAGTTCTTCAGATTTTGAGCGAAAACAACATCTTTGCTAAATTGGAGAAGTGCGAGTTTGCAGTACAGAAAATTAGTTTTTTGGGGTACTTGGTCTCTAGTGATGGGTTTGAGATGGACCCGGTGAAGGTTCAGGCAGTACTAGATTGGCCTAGGCCTGAAAGTTTAAAATCTGTCCAAAGATTTTTAGGGTTTGCCAATTATTATAGAAAATTCATAAAGAATTTTTCTGTTATCGCTAAACCATAACTGATCTCACCAAGAAGGGTTCTAATACTGTCCAATGGTCCACTGAGGCAGTGGAGGCTTTTGAGCATCTCAAAGAGAGGTTTAGCTCTGCTCCTGTTTTGATCCAGACAGATGAGACCAAACCTTTTCTGGTAGAGGTTGATGCCTCATCAGTAGGGGTGGGGCAGTTCTATCCCAGTAGGGAGAGGATGGGGTGCATCCCCTGTGCTTTCTTTTCTAAAAAGTTTTCGGAGACTGAGCTCAACTATGATGTTGGGAACCGAGAGTTACTGGCTATTAAGCTCGCGTTTGCGCATTGGCAACACTTTTTGGAGGGGGCTAGACATCCGATACAGGTTTTACTGATCATAAAAATCTGATTTATCTAGATGCTGCTAAACGGTTGAATGCCTATCAAGCCAGGTGGGCACTGTTTTTTGCCCGGTTCCATTTCTCCGTAACATATATCCCTGGCACAAAGAATGTTAAAGCGGATGCTTTGTCTCGTAGTTTCTCTCAAGCAGTTAATACTGAGAAGGAGGAATGTATTTTGCAGAGAGGGGTGGTGGTGGCAGCATTGGGTTCTGAGTTGGAGAATAAAATCCTAGAAGCCCAGAATTCTGCACCAACAAACACTCCGTATGGTAAATTATTTGTGCCCAAAGCCTTGAGGGAGCGCTTTGTTTTCTGAATGTCATGAGTCTCGGTTGGTGGGTCATTCAGGGATTTCGGAAACTAGAAAGTCAATTGGTCAAAGTTTCTGGTGGCCAGGGAGGCATAGAGAAATCAAGTGGGTACGTCAGTGTACGGTGCGCGCTAGGTCGAAGGCCTCTCATGCCCTGGCTGCAGGATTGCTGTGCCCTTTGGAGGTTCCTACCTCACCATGGACACATCTTGCTATGGATTTTATCACCGATCTGATAGTTTCTGAAGGTTTTTCTGTCATCTGGGTGGTTGTGGACTGGTTTAGTAAGATGTGTCATCTGGTCCCGTTCAATAAATTGCCCTGCGCCAAGACTCTAGCTAAGGCATTTGTGAAAGAGATTGTCAGGCTCCATGGTGTTCCCACAGACATTGCTTCCGACAGAGAACCAAAGTGTGTGGCTCGCTTCTGGCATGCTTTTTGTGACAGATTAAAGGATCATTTGTCATTTTCATCAGGTTATCATCCGGAGTCCAATGGACATACTGAAAGAAAGAACCAGGACGTTGAGCAGTTTTTGAGATGTTTTGTAGCAGACAATCAGGAGATGTGGTCGGAATATCTACCACTAGCCAAGTTTGCTCTTAATAATCATATGTCTGCCTCGGCTGGGTGTTCTCCTTTTTTTTTCTGTCCATGGAGACATCTATCTTTCGGTCCATTTTCAAAGATTGGGGTTGCTGTGCCTGAGGAGGTGAATTTTTCTGGAAGTTTGAAAAGGGTTTGGACCAATGTACGCCATAATTTGAAAGAGACGAATAGGAGGTCTAAGAAATATTTTGAGAAGAAAAGAAGGGACGCGTTGTTCACAGTTGGGGACATGGTCTGGTTGACCTCTAGGAAACTGCGTTTGAAAATCCCTTCTAAAAAACTGGTGCTTAAATTTGTAGGACCCTTCAAAGTGGTTCAGGTTGTCAACTCTGCAGCTGTGAGATTAGACATACCCTCGTCATGGAGAATTAATTCAGTTTTTCATACATCTTTACTGAAGAAAGTTGACACGCCAGATAAGGAGGCGATGCCGACTGGTCCTCCAAATGATGAGGATGGTGAGTTTGAGATTTCTCGCATATTGGATTCCAGGTGGCACAGAGGAAGGTTGCAGTATCTCATGTCCTGGAAGGGTTTCGGTTCTGAGGATAATTCCTGGGTGAAAGCTGAGGATGTCTTGGCCTCAAGGCTCATTAAGGCTTTTCACAGGAGATTTTTGAATAAGGCTCGGCCAAGAGGATCCGGAGGATCCTCGTAAAAGGGGAGGTACTGTTAGAATCTATTCAATTTGACCATCCGCCATCTTGCTGTGGTTTCTGGCTTCTGGTCTTTTTCCCCTGTTGTTAGGCTTGTCGTTGGTCAGGTGATTGTATCACCCTTTATTACCCTGCTCCTGCCTTACAGTCCTTGCTGGACATCAGTGTTAATCCGCTTGAGTTCTGGCTAGGAGCCTTGTTAGTTTTGTGCTATACTTTGTGCAGTTCTGGGAACTCTAGTTCTGCTTGCTTAGTTTTTTTTTTCCCTTTTGTTTTTGCAGCTTCCTCTATTTCCCTGCTAGGAGGTTACCAGTGTTTTATTCCCAGTCCCTAGATCTTTTAGGAATCCCCTTCCCCACCTTCAGGTCTTTGATTAAGTCTAGACAAGGATCGTCGGTGGGTCTATTCGCAAAGAATAGGTCGCCCACTCCATCGTAGGGATCGAGTCTAGTCCTAGTGCAGGGTCAGATTCCCTCCATGCTATTCCTGAGTTGCAGACCCATAACAGCTATTTCTCATGGCGGCTTACATTTTTGCCATTCCCCGAGACCTGCAAACAGACTTGGCGGAATAGGCATACTCCTGTCCCCACTATGCACTTTCCAGGTCATTCCCCCATTTCCATGTCTCTCATTCATTTCTTTTGAGGTCCACACCTTCAGGCTCTTCCATCCCCTCTCCCTCAGAGTAGTGGTCATATACTGCCTCCCAGGCTCACCCACCAAGTACAATGTCCATTTCTCTGCCTGGCTGCCGCACTTCATGTCCTCTGAATTACCAACTCTTATCCTGGGAGACTTCAACATCCTCATAAACAGTTGCACTTCCTCATCTGCATTCCAGCTTCTATCACTAACCACTTCTCTTGCCCTCTCACAACTCTCAACCTCTGAGACACACAAAGACTGTAACACCCTTGATCTGGTCTCTGTCTGGCTTTGTTCAATTTCCTACCTAGATAAATCACCACTTCCCCTCTCTGACCACAATAATTCTCTATTTCACACTCACAAATCCTAGCAGACCCCAGCAAACTCCTACCTATCACACATTCAGAAATCTACAAGCCATTACCCCTAATACACTTACAGACTTTGCACACTCATCACGGTCTCCAATCTCCTCCTTTTCCTGTCCTGATTTGGCTGTACATCACTACAATGACACTCTCATAAGCACCCTGGACTGAGTAGTGCCCCCCGCCTCAAAACCTCCAAACTCAGAGTAAAGCAGCCCTGGCTCACATCACAAGCTAGATCTCTCCAGTGATGCTCTAAAAGTGCTGAATGCCTATGAAGGAAAACTTGCACAGCAGAAAACTTCATCCACTTCAAATTTATCTTAAGAACCTGTAACTCTTCCCTTCTCCTCACCAAACAGACCTACTACACTACCCTGATCTCCTCACTATCCAACAACCCAAAAAAAACTTTTTGACACATTTCACTCCCTCCTCAGTCCAAAAGCGCAGGCCTCTATTACAGGCATTTGTGCTGATGATCTGGCCTCACACTTTACAAAGAAAATAGAGAATACCAGTCAGGAAATCTGCTCCCAGCCACCAAGTTCTGTAATTCCCATCCCTCCCTGCATCTCCTCAGGCTCACTCTCCACATTTGATCCCATCACAGTAGAAGAAGTCTCCTGATTCCTCTCTTCTTCTCCTCCTAGTACATGCACTACTGACCCCCATTTCCTCACATCTCCTCCAGTCTCTCTCTCCAGTCATCACTACTCACCTAACTAAAAATCTTCAATTTCTCCCTCTCCTCTGGTATTTTTTCTCTTCCTCCTTCAAACACTCTATCATTACTCCATTATTAAAAAAAACCCTCTCTCGATCCATCCTGCACAAATACCTACAGACCGGTTTCCAATCTTCCCTTCATCTCTAAACTTTTGGAACACCTGGCCTATTCCTGCCTTTCCCGTTACCTCTCCACTCACTCTCTCTTAGATCCATCATAGTCCGTCTTCTGCCCCCTACATTCTACATAAATCGCACTCATCAAAGTGACAAATGACCTTTTGACAGTAAAATGTAACAGTGACCACTCTCTGCTCATTCTTTTCGACACCATCTCCTACTCTCTATGCTAAAATCAATAGGCATTAAGGACACTGCTCTCTCCTGGTTCTTTTCCTATCTTTCTGACCATTTCTTCAGTGTATTGTTCACTGGCCCCACTTTTTCTCCTCTTCCTCTCACTCTTGGGGTCCCTCAGAGCCAAGTCCTTGGCCTTTTCCTCTTCTTACTCTACAAGGCCTCAATTGGACAGACTATAAGCAGATTTGGCTTTTAGTACCATCTTTATGCTGATGATACACAACTATACACATCTCCCCCTGACCTTATCCCCGCTGTACTACAGAACACCAGTGACTGTCTGTCCGCAGTTTCCAACATCATGTCCGCTCTATATCTAAAAACTCAACCTTTCCAAAACTGAACTCCTGCTCCTGCCGTCTACTGACCTCCCTAAATCTGACGTTTCCCTCTCCGTGTGTGGCACCATAATAATGCCTAGGCAGCAGGCTTCACCTCCTGTATACAATCTCTTGCCCTCTCTTGTTGCTTGCACCTATAAAACATCTCTAGAATCCGCCCCTTTCTCACCATGGAAATAACTAAAGAACTGCTTGTTCTCACCCACAAAGCTCTCCACAGTACAGCACCACCCTACATCTCCTCCCTCATTTCTGCTTATCGGCCTACTCACTCGTTACACTCCGCAAGCAACTTTTGACTAACCTCTACACTAATCCGTACCTCCCACTCCCGGCTCCAAGACTTCTCTCGAGTTGCACCAATTCTCTGAAATGCTCTACCCCAAGAAATTAGGACTAACCACCACTTATACAGTTTTAGACGATCCCTTAAAACACATCTGTTTAGAGCGGCCTATCATGTTCCCTAATCAAAGTCTTTTATATAGAGCCCATTCACTATTTATATGAAAAGAACTCTCCATCAAACTCCACCGCACCCAAAAGCACCACAAATATTGGCTGGTGACTAACTCAGGCAGCCTTTATTTATCCCCCATTCCCTCAAGATGGCTGGACCATCATTGTAAATACGCACCTGTACTTTGTGTCTCCTCCACCTCATAGTAGATTGTAAGCTCTTACGAGCAGGGTCATCTGTACTTTGCTTTAACTATTGTATTATCTTTAACGCTGTTACTTATGACTTGGATATGAACTGTTGAATTGTAAAGCACTGCGGAATATGTTGGCACTATATAAATAACAGTTATTATTATTATTTTGTATGTAAGATTGAATTGACCGATGTTGCCTTTCTAGGGAGGTCAGAGTGTACGATTCCATTTTCTTCAATTTGAAAAAGGACATCCAAGAAGTCAATGCTGGTCTATCCAATCTTATGTGTCAATTTAATGTTCATGTTGTTACAGCTGAGGGCCTTCATAAAGACCTCCATATCTTCCAAGCAACCCAACCAAATAAAGATAACATTATCTATGTATCTGGCCCATAGGTGAACTTTCTCTGCCATAGATATAGAATCTGTCAGGAAAACTTGTCTCTCCCATAGCCCCAGGAAAATTTTGGCGTAAGCTAATGCAGAAGAGGCACCATTGCTGTTCCCTGGAGCTGTAGATAGAAAAATGGGTGAGGATAAACTCAAGAAGGTGAAGAATGAGTTGGACCAGCTTTTGTGAAGAAAGAAACTCACCTTTCATAGGCCATATTTATGATGAATTGAAGTATATAAGGATTCAACATCCACCGTTACTAAGAGAATATTATGATACAAATGAAGATCTTTCATTTTTCTCAAAATGACCAATTAAATGGTTATTCAACATGGGAATCCTCCTCCTAATCTGTCTATTGTTTTTTTTCATTTTTTTTCTGAGTAGGTTTTTACTCCTTCCTCAGGCATTTTGCTCATATAGTTTATGAAGGTTTCCCTTTCTGCAGATTAATTGGTATACTGTATGACTTCTCTTCCTTTATGTGACATTATTCTTTTTTTAAGTATGGCTTGAGTAAGTTTTGTATTCTGCTTTCGTAACTCTGCAAAAGACAGGCATTCCTGGCTTAGCTATGGGGCCGTCAAATCATTGTTATGCCTGCAAGTCATACGCTCTCTTAGTAATTATTACCTTATAGACAACTTTTGGCTTGGCTCTATTTTTTATTCTTTTACATTTTCATTCTTTTTTTCTCATTTTAGTCTACAAAAGGAAATACAACAATTGAAGACAGCTTTGTATATATAGAGCTTTTCAAATGAGGATGACTCAATCTTTGGGGAGAATATGTCAAAAATAATTTCCAGTGAAAGATTTCTTTTTAAGCAATCCATACCTTAAAGGTATACAACAATGTTTTAACTACTGGAGATCAGTTGGCATCAAAGTCTTATAAGATACACATTAAAATTTATGGTATTCATTATTATACATGAAAGCCTGAGTTCTTCCAATGAGGGCGTGAGTTGGCGTACATTAAATTATATCAAATTATTCTACTAAGACATGACAGATGTTGTTTAACCATAACAGTACAATGCAAGGTCTGAATGATTTTCTAATATGATATCAATAGGCATCTATAGGACCAAGCTCCACCTTTAAAGTGGTTATCCATTACTTCTTAACTGCTAATGTGCCACAGATGAAAAAAAAAACCTCCTGGACAGTCACTGTTCCAACAATGTTGTCTTTGTGTCGCACCGTGATCATATGACATTGTTATGTCTTGTTACTGCTCTAGCCAGCTGCAGCCTTTGTCATTCCATCAGAGCAGACATCCTGTTTTATAGGGGTGCAGTGAAGGATTTAAGATTTATGTGTTGTAGAGTCTAGATGATTCCATATTGGGTTATGATCAGAGAGAACCCTTAGATGATGCATTCTATTGTAACTGCTGCATTTAGAGTGTTTTACAGAGCGTTTGGTGACTGCTGATTGGCTGCAGCGGTCACCTGACATAACAATGTCAGGTGCCTGTTTGGAGACAAAGCAACAACATCACTAGAACAACATCGATTTGTGAGGTATGTGTTTACTTGGAGCACTTTGGCAAGTTTAAAACGGACTGATGCCTTTTAAATGCTGAAGTATTTTCTGGTATATTTCTTTCATATAGCCATATTTTATTCCGAACATAGAACAGATATCAGAAGTTTAAAGTTAGATATTTCATTTGAACAAATTAACTCATTTAGAAATTAACGGGAGCAACACATCTCAAAAAAGTTTTGAAAGGGTCATCTCTACCATTGTGCAGCATCCCCTCTTCTTACTGCAAACGTCTGGGAACTGAGGAGACCAATTGCTGTAGTTTTGTAAGAGGAATGTTGTCTCATTCTTGTCTGAAAAACCTACATGAAAGTACCAAATAATAAATATAAGATAACATAGTTATCTTGAACTGACAAAAGCTACAAAAATGGAATAATAGTTATAAAATATAATTTTATTGACATATACAAATATTGATATTAAAAACTGCATTTAAAACATGGGATGCATTACATGAAAGTGAGTATGTAGGAAGCTAGCAGGTACATAGGATGTAGTGACACACAGGAGACAGAGCAAGGGTTAACAGGTTCTTTTATCAACAGCAGGAAAAAGCAGGAGGGTACTACAGTAATGGCCAAAAGTGTTGAGAATGACACAAATATTATATTTTCACATGATCTGCTGCCCTCTGGTTTTTATGTGTGTTTGACGGATGTTTTTATCACAGACAGAAATATAATTGCAAACATATGAGTAACAAAAGCTTATATTGACAGTTAGAATGAGTTAATGCAGCAAGTCAATATTTGCAGTGTTGACCCTTCTTCTTCAGGACCTCTGCAATTCTCCCTGGCATGCTCTTAATCAACTTCTGGACCAAATCCTAACTGATAGCAGTCCATTCCTGCACAATCAATGCTTTCATTTTGTCAGAATTTTTAGGTTTTTGTCTGTCCACCCGTCTCTTGATGATTGACCACAAGTTCTCAATGGGATTAAGATCTGGGGAGTTTCCAGGCCATGGACCCAAAATCTCTATGTTTTGTTCCCTGAGCCATTTAGTTATCACATTTGCTTTATGGCAAGGTGCTCCATCATGCTGGAAAAGGCATTGTTGATCGCCAAACTGCTCTTGGAGGGTTGGGAGAAGTTGCTCTTGGAGGACATTCTGGTACCATTCTTTATTCATGGCTGTGTTTTTAGGCAAGACTGTGAGAGAGCCGATTCCCTTGGCTGAGAAGCAACCCCACACATGAATGGTTTCAGGATGCTTAACAGTTGGCATGAGACAAGACTGGTGGTAGCGCTCACCTTGTCTTCTCCGAATGAGGCATTTTCCTGATGTCTCAAACAATCGAAAAGGGGATTCATCAGAGAAAATAACTTTACCCCAGTCCTCAGCAGTCCACTGCCTGTACCTTTTGCAGAATATCAGTCTGTCCATGATGTTTTTTCTGGAGAGAAGTGGCTTCTTTGCTGCCCTCCTTGAGACCAGGCCTTGCTCCAAGAGTCTCCGCCTCACAGTGCGTGCAGATGCACTCACACCTGCCTGCTGCCATTCCTGAGCAAGCTCTGCACTGCTGGTAGCCCGATCCCGCAGCTGAAACACTTTTAAGACACGATCCTGGCGCTTGCTGGTCTTTCTTGGACACCCTGGAGCCTTTTTGGCAACAATGGAACCTCTCTCCTTGAAGTTCTTGATGATGCAATAGATTGTTGACTGAGGTGCAATCTTTCTAGCTGCGATACTCTTCCCTGTTAGGCCATTTTTGTGCATTGCAATGATGACTGCACGTGTTTCTTTAGAGATAACCATGGTTAACAGAAGAGAAACAATGATGCCAAGCACCAGCCTCCTTTTAAAGTGTCCAGTGGTGTCATTCTTACTTAATCATGACAGATTGATCACCAGCCATGTCCTCATCAACACCCACACCTGTGTTAATGGAGCAATCACTGAAAGAGGTTAGCTGGTCTTTTTAAGGCAGGGCCGCAATGATGTTGAAATGTGTTTTGGGGGATAAAGTTCATTTTCTAGCCAAATATTGACTTTGCAAGTATTTGCTGTTAAGCTGATCACTCTTTATAACATTCTGGAGTATATGCAAATTGCCATTAGAAAAGTGAAGCAGTAGACTTTGTAAAAATTAATATTTGTGTCATTCTCAAAACTTTTGTCCATGACTGTATATGAATGCACTGATGTAGGGAAATGAAAGTATGTAAGAAAACAAAGGTTTTTAACTTATCAGTCTCTGGGAGGAGGGTGGCTGGAAGATCCCTCGGTGGCGCGAGATGTCTCCGCTCCGGTCTCGCAGAAAGGTGATGCACTGTCTCCGTGTGGTGGCGAATCCTCCAGGTCCTTCGGCCGGCATGTGGTCTCCTGGTCTGGGCGCGAGAAGCTGTGTGGGTGCAAGTCCACAGCGGACAAAGGAAACAGTAGTAGTAGTCGGGGCCACAGAAGAAGTACACTGTTCAGCAGTCACAGCTACAGGCGAAGTCCAGATTTCAGCGGGCACCGCAAGATGTTGCTGAGTGGTGTCTCTGCGGTAGTGAGGCGAACAATACCGTGCACTCTGTACTGGTCACTGTATGGTGAGGGTCTCCCTGGACCTGCTCATCACCTGCCCAATACAATCCCAACAGTGAAACATGGTGGTGGCAGCATAATGCTATGGGGGTGTTTTTCAGCTGCAGGGACAGGACGACTGGTTGCAATTGAATTAAACATGAATGCGGCCAAGTACAGAGATATCCTGGATGAAAAACTCTTCCAGAGTGCTCTGGACCTCAGACTTGGCCGAAGGTTCACTTTCCAACAAGACAATGACCCTAAGAACACAGCTAAAATAACAAAGGAGTGGCTTCAGAACAACTCTGTGACCATTCTTGACTGGCCCAGCCAAAGCCCTGACCTAAACCAAATTGAGCATCTCTGGAGAGACCTGAAAATGGCTGTCCACCAACGTTCACCATCCAACCTGATGGAACTGGAGAGGATCTGTAAGGAAGAATGGCAGAGGATCCCCAAATCCAGGTGTGAAAATCTTGCTGCATCATTCCCAAGAAGATTCATGGCTGTACTAGCTCAAAAGGGTGTTTCTACTCAATACTGATCAAAGGGTCTGAATTAGTGTTGAGCGATACGATACTGCAAATATCGGGTATCGGCCGATATTAGCTGTATCGGACTTTCGATTCCGAGTTCCGATATTGTCTCTTATCGGATACCGGAATCGGAATTGTCACTGTCACTGTCAGTGTCCGTCGGTCGGGTCTGTCAGGAGTCAGCGGCACTTACCTGGCAGAAGATCTCCGGCGGTCACGGACTGGACTGCTTGATGGCCGCCATCATCTTTCCCCAGCGGTCACATGCAGTTTCTCGCGATAACTGCAGTGACTGCTGGGTAATCCCGGCCGTAAAGCAGTCAGTCCGATGACGTCACCGCCGGGGAAGCAGGTAATCAGCTGTGCTGCGTCGCGATGACAGGCTCTGCCTGTCATTGCGATGTAGCAGAGCTGGATCGTCGTGGGACAGTCGTTACTATGGACTGCGTCGGACAGGTGGTATACTGTTGGTTTGTTTTTTTCCTTTTTTTACAGGAGATCGATGGCGTCGCAGGAATGAGAGTACAATAAAAGAAATGAAAACTGTGTTGTCTCTTTTATTTCATTAAAAGACTTTTTTCTTGCTTTGTCTTTTTTTTATACATTTAAAAACTTTGGGATTAATAATGGATCTTTGTCTTATTGACGCCTATCCATTATTAACCGGGCTTATTGTCACCGTGCAATCAACGGTGACATTAACCCCTTATTACCCCACTTGCCACTGCTACAGGGCAGTGGGAAGAGCCGGGTAAAGTGCCACAATTGGCACATCTTTTGATGCGCCAAATGTGGGGCTGCTGTAGCCTGGTATTATCAGGCTGTTGAGGGCCAAAATCCATGGGCCTTGACAGTCTTTTAATACCACCCCAGCAGTCTGCATTTTACTTGGCTGGTTAACAAAAATAGGGGGACCCCTACGCCGTTTTTTTTTCGAGGGGATCCCCTATTTTTGTTAACCAGCCAAGCTAAGCAGACTGCTGTGGCCTGGTATTATCAGGCTGGCAAGGTCCATGAATATTGGATCCTTACCAGCCTGAAAAACCAGGCCTCAGCAGTCTGCTTCATCTGGCTGGTTAACAAAAATAGGGGGGACCCCACGCCAATTTTTTTTCGAGGGGATCCCCTATTTTGTTAACCAGCCAAGATATGCAGACTGCTGTGGCCTGGTATTATCAGGCTGGCAAGGTCCATGGATCTTGGCTCCTTACCAGCCTGAAAAACCAGGCCTCAGCAGTCTGCTTCATCTGGCTGGTTAACAAAAATAGGGGGGACCCCACGCCAAATTTTTTTCGACGGGATCCCCTATTTTTGTTAACCAGCCAAGATAAGCAGACTGCTGTGGCCTGGTATTATCAGGCTGGCAAGCAGGGTCGGACTGAGCCACCGGAGAAACCTCCGGTGGGCCCCAGCTCCTGCGTGGTGGGCCCTGATTTGAAAGGATAGGTCGCGGGGCAGAGGGGGCGGTGGCCCCGGGCCCCGCACTCTGAGGGGGCCCACCCGGAGCTACGCTACAGTAACTGTATCGGCGTGCACAGCACGCCGATACAGTTACATTCTGCGGCAGAGCAGGGAGAATCGATCTTCCTGCTCTGCCGCCCAGAAGCTATGGGGCCTGAACAGGCGTTGGGGGGGCCCGGTGCCAGCAGTGGGCCCCCCACCCGTCATCGGAGGGTCAGCTGTATCGGCATCCAGCCGATACAGCTGACCGCATAGAGAGAGAAGGAGCGAGCGCTCCTTCTCTCCCATAATCCCCCTCTCAGCGTCTGACAGCGGGCGCGATGACATCACCTGCCGGCGCCCGCTGTCAGACGCTGAGAGGGAGAACAGTGAGCAGCACAGGAGCCGGGAGGTGAGTATTGTTTTTTTTTTTTTAATGGGGGTGCATTATACTACAGAGGCTGTATATGGGGGGTGCATTATACTACAGAGGCTGTATATGGGGGCTGCATTATACTACAGAGGCTCCATATTGGGGTGCATTATACTACAGAGACTCCCTATGGGGATGCATTATACTACTGCAGGGCTTGCGCTATGGTGGTGCATTATATTATAGACTCTGCCTATGGGGGTTTATTATAATATAGAGGCTGCCTATGGGGTGCATTATACTATATTGAGGACTATCTGGTGTATTATGCTGTATGGATGCTATCTAGGGGCCATCATACAGTGTTGGACCCATTAAATAGTTTGGGGACATTAAGGGGTCAGTATATATCCAGTGACGGGCATTATTCTGTGTATAGGGGAGATGTACAGGGGGAGACTTGGGACATTATTAAATGTAAAGTGGACACT
This sequence comes from Oophaga sylvatica, assembly GCA_033576555.1. Lineage (NCBI taxonomy): Eukaryota > Metazoa > Chordata > Amphibia > Anura > Dendrobatidae > Oophaga > Oophaga sylvatica. The sequence goes on from JARQOD010000002.1 coordinate 207,601,532, forward strand.
TATTGTTATAGGGGAACTCGGGTTACTGTGACTGTCAAAGGGGCACACAGGGCATTATTACAGTCTAGGGGACAAAATGTGGTCACTGTTTTCTAGGGCACTTGCACCCGGCATTACTATATTCTAGAGGGTGCTTTAAAATTTAGAGGTCACACAGAACCACACAGCAGGTGCAGTAATAGGGACACATACGGCAGCAGCAGCAGCTCAGTATTGGGGTATCACGTGCAGTAATAGGGACACATACGGCAGCAGCGGCTCAGTATTGGGGTATCAGGTGCAGTAATAGGGACACATACGGCAGCAGCGGCTCAGTATTGGGGTATCAGGTGCAGTAATAGGGACACATATGGCAGCAGCGGCTCAGTATTGGGGTATCAGGTGCAGAAATAGGGACACATATGGCAGCAGCGGCTCAGTATTGGGGTATCAGCAGGATGAGGAGTTTGTGCAGGTTGAGAATAGTCCAATTGGTGACCAAGACAGTGCTAAAAATATGAGAAGTGAAATGTGTCTTTGTTGTAATCTCTGCAGTCGAGTCCTGGCTGGAGAAGTCGTCATGTCGGTCTGGGCCAGATGGAAAAGAAATGAAAAGTGAACAATTCCATTAGAAAGAACATCAGCGGTAAGTCATTATCTGTACCTGTGCTGTAATCTATTATATGTTCTGTAGGACTGGTATTATTTACCACAGACCATATGGCGGTAATATCAATATTGGTCTTTTTATATATAGATTATTTTTGGCAACAGCGCGGTCATTTGCTGAGGTTCTCTGATTAGGGGCCCACTCAGAAGTTTCGCCCCCACTAAACCAAAACCCTAGCTACGCCTCTGGCTCTCTCTCTAGTCTTTCTTTCTCTCTCTAGTCTTTCTCGCTCTCTGTTCTTTCTTTCTCGCTCTCTGTTCTTTTTTCTCTCTGTTCTTTCTTTCTCTCTCTCTTTTCTTTCTTTCCTCTCTTTCTTTCTCTGTTTGTTCTTTCTCTCTCGCTGCTCTTTCTTTCTTTTCCTCAGTACCAGCCACTGTGCCCTCATTACCAGTCAGTGTGATCAGCAGTGCTAAATGGGTACGCTTGGGGCAGGATATGGGTGTGATTAGCTGTTAAATGGGATGGGTGGCCGCAGCCTTTAACCCTCTTTCCTGTCTTCAAAATTTGGCAGGTATGCTGTATGACCTCCCTACAACTTCTGGCCATGCTCCTGATGAGCACGACGGATGGTCTCCTGAGGGATCTCCTCCCACACCTGGACTAAAGCATCCACCAACTCCTGGACAGTCTGTGGTGCAATGTGGCATGGCCTAAAATTTGCTGCAGCAGGCACAGCGTGCCACAGCCTTTGTCCCTCTTTCCCTTCTTCAAAGGTTGGGAAGTATGATGGTGGGCCCCAAGAATATTTTTTCTCTGGTGGGCCCAAGGTACTCCAGTCCGACGCTGCTGGCAAGTTCCATGGATATTGGCTCCTTAACAGCCTTAAATACCATGCCTCAGCAGCAGGGGCGTACATAGAAATCATGGGGCCCCATAGCAAAAGTCTGAATGGGCCCCCCCCAAAAAAAAAAACCCAGAGCCGTTGTAAATGTAAAGTGCCAGCACAGTGAGGGGACACATTAAACAAAAAAATGTATTATGCCCCCATAGATTGTGCCCCCATAGGTGCTCCATAGTATAGGCCCTTATGCTGCCGCAGCTGCTGCAACCCAAAAAAAAAAAAAAGACATACTCACCTTTCGTCGCTGGGGGCCAGGTGCCGGTGTCCTGAGCAGGGGGTGACACCAGATGCCGATGTCACCGCTCGCTCAGGGCCCCGGCACCTGAGATATTTACCTGTCCTCTCTCCACTGCTGAGTGCCGCTGTCTTCGGGGTCCTCCAGCAGTGAATGATCAGGCAGAGGGCGCGGCGCGCACTAACGACGTCATCGCGCCCTCTGACCTGAACATTGCAGCAAGAGGACGCGAGCAACGGTAGAACGGGACAGGTAAATATCCCTTATACTCACCCTTCCGCCGGCGCGGTCTGTGCAGCCCCTGCTCTTCTCCCACGGTCTCTGCCGCCAGTGTTCAGCGGTCACGTGGGACAGCTCATTAAAGTCATGAATATGTGCGTATTCATGACTGTAATGAGCGGTACCACCTGACCGCTGAACACAGGCGTCGGAGACCGTGGGAGAAGACCAGGGCTGCAGAGACCGCACCAGGAGGGGTGAGTATATAGAAGAGCTGCGCTCCCCCTCCCCCGCCGACCCCCTGGTAGTACTGTGTCAGCACAGCTACCCGACCGTCGAGGGCCCCCTCACCTGTCCGGGCCCCATAGCAGCTGCTTGGTCTGCTTCATTCACGGTACACCACTGCTCAGCAGTCTGCTTCATCAGGCTGGTTAACAAAAATAGGGGGACCCCACGCCATTTTTTTTTTCGAAGGGAACCCCTATTTTTGTTTATCAGTTCCCTCTGACGTCACTGATTGTGTCCCTGGCTGACCTGAAGTGAAAGTGGAAAGCAATCAATTAAGCTTTCCACTTCCTCTCCTGTCAGCCAGGAGAGGAACTCATTCATTTGGGGGTTTACTGTGAGGCTGCAGCATTAGCTGCGGTCCCTGCAGTAAACATTAACCCTTTCTGAAGGATTACACCGTGGGACCTGACTGTGCATGGGATAGGTAAGAATAATTTAGCTTTTTTATTTTTTTTTATTACAGGAAATGGTTTTTGCAGTCAAATAAAAGATGGTCAAAAACATGTGTCTTTATTTCATTAAAATGATTTTTAATTAAAGTGTGTGTGTTTTATTTTTATTTCATGCAATAGGATTAATAATTGATAGTTGTCTAATTGACAGCTCTTAATTATTAACCTGGCTTAAGGTCACCTTTCAATTGCAAGGTGGCTTTAACCCCATATTAACCCATTCGCCACCGCTACAGGGCAATGGGAATAGACGGGCAAAGTGCCAGAAAGGGCGAATCTAATTATAGATTTGTCTTTTCTGGGGTGTCTGGGGGCAGATGTTAGTAGCCAGGGGGGGCCAAAAATAATGGTCCCTCTCTGGGCTATTATTATCTGCCCCCATTCGCTGGCTTTGTCTGTCTGGTTGCGAAAATAGGGCGGGAGCCCACGCATTTTTTTTAAACAATTTTACACCTCATATATATATATATATATATATATATATATACATGTCATTGAATTTGTGACACATATATATATATTTATATTTATAGTTCATACACTTCTACATAGTATAATAGCCGCTAATTCAATTGCCGGCTTTTGTGAAAATGCAGAACCCGACATGAAATGACACTTGGTGTACATAGGGTTAACCATGTCCTTTGCTATCTGATTTGCACAAACAATTACATCAGTCTATGTGTGCAAAATTTCACACCTGTAGGGGTTAATTAAAGGTGTAAATTCGTAGCAAAAAAGTCCGTTTTTTTTACAACGAATTTACAACTTTAATTAACGACATGAAAATACATGGTTAACCCTATGTACACCAAGTGTCATTTCATGTCGGGTGCTTCTGTCTTTTCACAGAAGCCGGCTTTACCCGGCAATTGAATCAGAGGCTATTTTACTATGTAGAAGTGTATAAACTATACATATATGTATATATATATGTCACAATGACATGTATATATATATATATATATGTATTCTATGTGTGTATATTTTGTGTTTACAACGAAAGAAAGGGTTTTTTTAGTTGCGATATTTTGTTCCCATAGACTTACATGGGACTTCCGGTATCGGTATCGGGTATCGCCGATATTTTTGTGATATCGGCGATACCATTCCGATCCGATATTTTTGGATATCGGAAAGTATCGCTCAACACTAGTCTGAATACTTATGACCATGTGATATTTCAGTTTTTCTTTTTTAATAAATTTGCAAAAATGTCTACATTTCTGTTTTTTTTCAGTCAAGATGGGGTGCAGAGTGTATATTAATGAGAAAAAATTAACTTTTTTGATTTTATCAAATGGCTGCAATGAAACAAAGAGTGAAAAATTTAAAGGGGTCTGAATACTTTCTGTACCCACTGTATGTTTAGAAAATGCCCTCAATACTTGGTCGGGACTACTTTTGCGTCAATTACTGCATCAATGCGGCGTGGCATAGAGGCGATCAGCCTTTGGCACTGCTGAGGTGTTATGGAAGCCCAGGTTGCTTTGATAGCAGCCTTCAGCTCATCTGCAGTGTAGGGTCTGATGTCTCTCATCTTCCTCTTGACAATATCCCATAGATTTGCTATGGGGTTAAGGTCAGGCAAGTTTGCTGGCCAATCAAGCACAGTGATACTGTTGTTTTTAAACCCGGTATTGGTACATTTGGCAGTGTGGGCAGGTGCCAAGTCTTGCGGGATAATTCAATTTCCATCTCCAAAAAGCTTGTTGGCAGAGGGAAGCATGAAGTGCTCTAAAATTTCCTGGTAGACTACTGAGTTGACATTGATCTTGTTAAAACGCAGTGGACCTACACCAGCAGATGACAGGGCTCACCAAACCATCACTGATTTTGGAAACTTCATACTGGATCCCAAGCAGCTCAGATTGTGTGCCTATCCGCTCTTCCTCCAGACTCTGGGACCTTAATTTCCAAATTAAATGCAAAATTTAATTTCATCTGAAAACAACACTTTGGACCACTGAGCAACAGTCCAGTTCTTTTTCTCCTTGGCCCAGGTAAGACGCTTCTGGCATTGTCTATTGGTCATGAGTGGCTTGACACAAGGAATTCGACACTTGTAGCTCATGTCCTGGATTTGTCTGTGTGTGGTGGCTCTTGAAGCAATGACTCCAGCAGCAGTCCACTCCTTGTGAATCCTTTCAAGGCTGCGGTTATCATGGTTGCTTGTGCACCTTTTTTTACCACACTTTTTCCTTCTACACAACAGTCCATTAATATTCTTGGATACAGCACTCTGTGAACAGCCAGCTTCTTTAGCAATGACCTTTTGTGGCTCACACTCCTTGTGGAGTGTGTCAATGACTGCCTTCTGGACATCTGTCAAGTCAGCAGTCTTATCCATGATTGTGGAGCCTGCCAGGATCCAGGTAAAGTCGTCATGACCATGCCTGTTTGTTAAAAACTTTTGATTTTGCATTCATTAACTCCTATGGAAATGGAGGCTTAGATGATTACTTTGTCCTGCATTGACTAACAAGTGTTCACCTTTGAATCTATATACATGTCAGTTGAGAAAGTGTTAATTTAGCATGTACTTTTTGGTATCTGCAGGATAATTATTTATCATCATGCTGTGTATATTTGATGATGTATGATGTATGTACTATTTAGTTCTAAAGGTATATGAATTATTGCTTGCACAGCAGCATTCATTGCCTCCAGTGATAGGATTTATGCAGGCTTATTATTTTGCACTAGGATTTGGTCATACTCTTTACCAGGCGGCTTAGTTTACAATTGTGAGTTCCCTAGACCCTCCCTTCTTTTTCTGCACCTTCTGAATTTTACTTTTGTATTTTATCATGATTTGATAAAAATTACATAATTTTAAATGTTTTGAATCTCACTTCCTTTGTCCAGTAGTGGCTCACTCACTATGGATAGTGTATAGATCTGTTTGTAATGACTCTATATAATATATGAGTTTCACTTTTTCTATTGAAGAACTGAAATAAATTAACTAATTGGTGATATTATAATTTAGTGAGAAGCACTTGTAAATGTGAAAGAGATGGTCCTAAAGTGGTGGACCAAACATTGTCACCAGATTTGATACCATGGTCACAAAAAAGATAGGTAGTATATCTGAGAACTAACACCAATAGAAGCAAGGGCTCACAATGGTTGTGTGTCCGCCTGTAGGTAAATTCCCAAAGGGGTTTAATTTTCAAAATAGGGTCACATGAGGGGGGATTCTGCCCTTCTGGCATTTAGGGGCTCTGTATATGTAATCTGCAAGCTATTTTATAATAATTTGTTCTCCAAGAGTCAAATTGTGTGTCATCCCTCACAAGTCTCGCTGTGTGACTAAGCAGTACTGTTCAGCCACATATGAGATATTGCCATGTTCTGCAGAAATTGTGTCAAAAATTGTATTGCCATTTGTACCTACAGTATTTCCCCATGAACATGTAAAATCTGGGGCTATAGCAATTTATTTGTGGTAAAAATGTAAATATATTTCTTCACCACCCAATGATATAAAATTCTGTCACACACCCAAAGAGTCAATATACTTTGTTGTGAATGTGCTGGAAATGAATTCTGAGCAGAAGCTCCCTCTGGTGGTTACAAACAGTACTGAACTATCCAATGAAGATTGTGAGGATTGGCGATCAGGTGTTACTGACTGGTCTTATATAAGGGAGGTTCCCTCCCATCAGGGTTGCCGGTGATCAATTGTTCTGGTCTCATCTTTGATTCCTGTTCACTTTGTAGCTTGCTGCTTCGTGCCTGCATCTTCTGCTAACAGATAAGACATTTTCTTTTTTTAGTTTTTGTGCTTGCTTTTTGCATTTTGTCCTGCACTTCTGTGGGGGCTGCCGGGTCCCCTCCGGGGGCTTGTGCTCCTCTCAGTTTAGTTCAGCCACTGTTGTTTGTTCATTTGCCTTTTCCAGTTTTTTCAGTGGCTGCTGTTTAGTTTTGTTACACCAGAGAACTAATTTAGGTGGTAGAGGTCGTGTGATCTCAGGTGTTTTGTAATTAGTAGAGTTGGTACTTTTCAGGGTTTTTTGGGATTGCAGTAAGTGTCCTTCCTATCCTTTTCTATTTAGGAAGTTTGGGCCCCAACGTTTGCTCATACTATTTTCTGTCTGTGTCTGTATTTTCCTCTTGTCTAACCGCCATTACATGTTTGGGGGCTTTCTATGTTCTTTGGGGATCTGCTCCAGGGCAGATAGTTTTCCTCTTTCTGTCTTTAGGTGTAGTTAGCTTCTCAGGCTGTGACGAGGCGTCTAGGACCAATGTAGGTATGCTCCACGGCTGCCTTTAGTTGTGGTGGTTAGTCAGGGTACTGCAATCCCATAGATTCCAACCTCTCTGGTGTATTTCCTTTTTTCCCTGCTCTCCTCAGCTGCCAAATCAAAACAGTATCACCGGTCCAAAAACTGATATTTGTATGGTACTCACAGAAGGGAAAAATAGTGTTAAAAAAAAAGAAGATTGTCAGAGTTGTCAGAGATTTTTTTTTTTTCCCTCTGTTTCTCTGAATGCTGAGGAGGATTTTTTTCTCTCAATGGAGTTTGCACAGTTGTCTGGCCGTGTGGATCAGCTTGCCACTGAAGATCGGAGTATTGCTACCTATCTTGCAGGGTTGCCTGTTGTGGAACCTAGGATTCCCATGCCAGATTTGTTTTTAGGGGATCGAGCTAAATTTCTGAATTTCAAAAATAACTGTAAGTTGTTTTTTGCCTTGAAATCTAAGTCCTCAGGGAACGCAGCACAGCAGGTTCAAATTGTCACCTCTCTCCTGCGCGGCGATCCTCAGGATTGGGCTTTTTCCCTGACACCTGGGGATCCTGTTTTGAGTAATGTTGATGCATTTTTGCAGGCTCTGGGGTTATTGTACGACGAGCCTAATGTCACTGATCAAGCTGAAAAAGCCTTGTTGGCATTAAATCAGGGGCTTGAGGACGCTGAGTTATACTGTCAGAGATTCCGAAGGTGGGCAGTCCTGACCAAATGGAATGACGATGCTTTGGCAGCCCTTTTTCGGAAGGGTCTGTCAGAGAATGTAAAGGATGTTATGGTGGGATTCCCTGTCCCCTCTGGTCTCAATGATTCTATGTCATTAGCGATTCAAATTGACAGACGTTTGCGTGAGTGTAGAGGTATGCGTGGAATAGTGTTGCCTTGTGAACCAGCTTCTGAACCCATGCAGTGTGATAGAGTGGCTTCTGGAACACAGCGTCATGAGTTTCGAAAACGCAATGGGTTATGTTTCTACTGTGGTGATGCCTCTCATGTTATTTCAGTCTGCCCTAAGCGGGGAAGACGTTTTGCACGTTCAGTTGTCTTGGGTAGTGTTCAGACTAAATTTTTGTTGACTGTTACCCTGATTTGCTCCCTGTCCACATTTTCTGCTCAGGCTTTTGTTGATTCGGGAGCAGCTATTAACCTGATGGATTTTGATTTTGCTAAACGTTGTGGGTTTCCCTTGATACCCCTACGGAAGTCTATTCCCCTACTGGGGATCGATTCTACCCCTTTGGCTGAGAATAAACCTCAGTTCTCTACTCAGGTGATAATGAGGGTTGAACCTGATCATCAGGAGAGTTGCACATTTTTGGTGCTGTATAATCTGCATGACATTATCTTACTGGGTTTCCCTTGGTTACAGTCTCATAATCCTGTTTTGGATTGGAAATCTGTGTCTGTAACCAGTTGGGGCTGCCAATGTGTTAATACCAACACTCCTGTTTTTTCTGCCTCCCCCCAAGCTCAGGATGTTCCTGACTTTTTGACTGATTTTTCTGATGTGTTTAGCGAAAGTAAATCTGCATTCTTGCCCCCCCATAGGAGCTATGACTGCGCTATTGAATTAGTGCCTGGTAGTAAATTCCCTAAAGGTCGCCTTTTTAACTTGTCTGTACCTGAACATGACGCTATGCGGTCTTATATCAAGGAGTCATTGGAGAAGGGTCATATCAGACCATCCTCTTCACCCTTGGGTGCCGGTTTTTTCTTTGTGGCCAAAAAGGATGGTTCATTAAGGCCGTGTATTGATTATTGTCTCTTGAACAATATCACTGTGAAATATCAATATCCGTTACCCTTGATTTCTGACCTGTTTTTCAGGGTGAAAAGTGCTACTTGGTTTACCAAGCTTGACCTCAGGGGGGCATATAACCTTATTCGCATTAAGCACAGGGATGATTGGAAGACGGCATTTAATACCCCAGAGGGGCATTTTGAGTACCTAGTAATGCCCTTTGGGCTCACTAATGCTCTTTCCGTCTTCCAGTCCTTCATGAATGACATTTTTAGGGATTTTGTGGATAAATTTCTGATTGTTTATTTGGATGATATCTTGATTTTTTCCAATGACTGGGACTCTCATGTGAAACATGTTCGGACTGTGTTCCAGATTTTGAGAGAGAATGCTCTGTATGTGAAGGGATCAAAGTGTCTTTTTGGCGTACAGAGGATCTCATTTCTGGGATTCATTTTGTCCCCATCTGTTATTGAAATGGACCCGGTCAAGGTTCAGGCCATCTGTGATTGGGTCCAACCTACTTCATTAAAGGCTCTTCAAAGATTCTTGGGTTTTGCCAATTTTTATCGTAAATTTATTGGTAATTTCTCTGTTATTGTTAAACCATTGACTGATTTGACCAAAAAGGGTTCTGATGTGGTGAATTGGCCTCCTGAGGCAGTCTCTGCGTTTCAGGAACTTAAGCAGAGATTCACTTCTGCTCCTGTTCTACGGCAGCCAGATGTTTCTCTGCCATTTCAGGTGGAGGTTGATGCCTCTGAAATTGGGGCAGGTGCCGTTTTGTCCCAAAGAGATCCAGAGACCTCTAAAAGTAACCCTTGTGCCTTTTTCTCTCGAAAATTTTCTCCAACTGAACGTAATTATGACGTGGGTAATCGGGAGTTATTGGCCATGAAGTGGGCTTTTGAAGAGTGGAGACATTGGCTGGAGGGAGCCAAACATCAAGTGGTGGTCCTCACGAACCATAAGAATCTGGTTTATCTGGAATCAGCCAAGCGACTAAAGGTACTGCCACACTAAACAATCCCGCTAGCGATCACGATAACGACGCATACTAATGCGATCGCTAGCGGGATTGTTTCTATATCGCTAAGTGCGGCCACATTTAGCGATATAGTTAACGACGCTATCGCCGTTAGCGATCTTCTTAACGACTTTAGCGGTACAAAAGTACCGCTAAATCGCTAAGAAAAGGTGCCACACTAGCGATATATACTTACCCAGCGGGAGCGCCGACGATAAAATAGGGTCCGGAACGATTCCAGCGACGAGCGAGATCACAGCAGGAAGCTCGTCGCTGGCAGATGCCGCACTGAACAACATCGCTAACGGGATCGCTAAATAGTGACGTTTTTTAGCGATCCCGTTAGCGATATTGTTCAGTGTGGCATACCCTTTAATCCTAGACAGGCCAGGTGGGCCTTGTTTTTCACACGTTTTAATTTCATGGTTTCCTTTCTTCCTGGCACTAAGAATGTTAAGGCGGATGCCCTCTCGAGGAGTTTCCTTGCGGACTCTCCTGAGCTATCTGATCCTGCTGTTATTTTGAAAGAGGGTGTAGTTCTTTCCGCCATCTCGCCCAATTTGAGACTGGCTCTGGAAGGGTGTCAGGAGGATAAACCCGAGCGCTGCCCTATTGGGAAATTGTTTGTCCCAGACCGGTGGAAAAAGAGTGTGATGTCTGAGATTCATTGTTCCGCGTTGGCCGGTCATCCCGGAATTTTTGGTACCAGAGACTTGGTTAGTCGATCCTTTTGGTGGCCTACTTTGTCTTGTGACGTCAGGGAATTTGTGCAGTCCTGCGGGACTTGCTCTCGCTCCAAGCCTTGCTCTCGCTCTAGTGGTTTGTTGATGCCATTGCCTGTGCCCAAGAGACCATGGACCCATATCTCTATGGATTTCATTTCCGACCTCCCTGTTTCTCAGAGAATGACCGTTATCTGGGTGATTTGTGATAGGTTTTCCAAAATGATACATCTTGTGCCATTACCTAAGTTGCCTTCCTCCTCTGAATTGGTGCCTTTGTTCCTTCAGCACGTGGTTCGGTTACACGGCATTCCTGAGAACATTGTGTCTGACAGAGGAGTCCAGTTTGTTTCCAGATTTTGGAGGACTTTTTGTTCTAAACTTGGTGTTCAATTGTCTTTCTCCTCGGCTTTTCATCCTCAGACCAATCGACAAACTGAGAGAACAAACCAGACATTGGAGACTTATCTGAGATGCTTGTGTCTGCTGATCAGGATGACTGGGTCTCTTTTTTGCCTTTGGCTGAGTTTGCTCTTAATAATAGGGCTAGCTCTGCCACTTTGATGTCTCAATTTTTCTGCAATATTGGGTTTCACCCTCGATTTTCTTCAGGACAGACGGAGGCTTCTGTCTGTCCAGGTGTTGACTCTGTTGTGGAGCGTATGCAGCAGATTTGGGACCAGGTAGTGGAGAGGTTGTTCCTCTCTCAGGAGAGGGCCCAGCGGTTTGCCAACCGGCATAGGACTTATGGTCCTCGGTTTGAAGTGGGGGACTTGGTCTGGTTGTCCTCAAGAAATATCCCTATGAGAGTTGCATCTCCTAAGTTTAAGCCTAGGTTCATTGGACCTTATAAGATCATGGAGATTCTTAATCCTGTTTCCTTTCGTTTACTTCTTCCAGGGACATTTAAGATCCATAACGTGTTCCACAAGTCCTTATTGAAGAGGTTTGTCGAGCCAGTGGTTCCTATGGCTGTGCCTCCTGACCCTGTTTTGGTTGAGGGCAATCTGGAGTATGTGGTTGAGAAAATATTGAATTCTCGTTTTTCTAGACGGAAACTCCAGTATTTGGTTAAGTGGAGAGGTTATGGTCAGGAGGACAATTATTGGGTGTTTGCTTCGGACATCCATGCTAGGAGACTCATCCGTGCGTATCACAGAGCTCATCCTGACCGACCTGGTTGCTCAAATGAGGGTTCGGTGACCCCTCCTCAAGGGGGGTACTGTTGTGAATGTGCTGGAAATGAATTCTGAGCAGAAGCTCCCTCTGGTGGTTACAAACAGTACTGAACTATCCAATGAAGATTGTGAGGATTGGCGATCAGGTGTTACTGACTGGTCTTATATAAGGGAGGTTCCCTCCCATCAGGGTTGCCGGTGATCAATTGTTCTGGTCTCATCTTTGATTCCTGTTCACTTTGTAGCTTGCTGTTTCATGCCTGCATCTTCTGCTAACAGATAAGACATTTTCTTCTTTTAGTTTTTTGTGCTTGCTTTTTGCATTTTGTCCTGCACTTCTGTGGGGGTCTGCCGGGTCCCCTCCGGGGGCTTGTGCTCCTCTCAGTTTAGTTCAGCCACTGTTGTTTGTTCATTTGCCTTTTCCAGTTTTTTCAGTGGCTGCTGTTTAGTTTTGTTACACCAGAGAACTAATTTAGGTGGTAGAGGTCGTGTGATCTCAGGTGTTTTGTAATTAGTAGAGTTGGTACTTTTCAGGGTTTTTTGGGATTGCAGTAAGTGTCCTTCCTATCCTTTTCTATTTAGGAAGTTTGGGCCCCAACGTTTGCTCATACTATTTTCTGTCTGTGTCTGTATTTTCCCTTGTCTAACCGCCATTACATGTTTGGGGGCTTTCTATGTTCTTTGGGGATCTGCTCCGGGGCAGATAGTTTTCCTCTTTCTGTCTTTAGGTGTAGTTAGCTTCTCAGGCTGTGACGAGGCGTCTAGGACCAACGTAGGTACGCTCCACGGCTGCCTTTAGTTGTGGTGGTTAGTCAGGGTACTGCAATCCCATAGATTCCAACCTCTCTGGTGTATTTCCTTTTTTGCCTGCTCTCCTCAGCTGCCAAATCATAACAATACTTACTGCACCTTTGTATGAATTAATTGAGAGGTAGTTTATAAAATGAGGTCACTTATGGGGTGGTTCTGCTGTTCTGGCACTTCAGGGGCTCAGTCAATGTGACATGGCACACTCAAACCATTCAAGCAAAATGTGTACTACAATATGGCACTCCTTCCCTTTTGAGCTTTGCACTGTGCCTCTAAAGTAGTTTTCAACCACATATGAGGTATTGGCATACTGAGAAGAAATTGGGTAACATACTTAGTGGTCCATTTTCCCCTATAATCCCTTTTGAAAAATGAAAACTTTAGTGGAAAAAATGGTAATTTTCCATTGGCTCAGCCAATATTATACAATTCTTAGATTTGCTTGAGGGTTTTAACTGCTCACTATACCCCTAGATGAACTCCTCAAGAGTATTAGTTTCACTTGTTGGGGTTTCCACTGTTTTGGCATGTTAGGGGCTCTTGAAATGTGACATGGCATCCGCAATCTGTTCCTGCCTAAATTGCCTTTCCAAACCCTGCCATGTGACCAGACAGTAGTTTTCCACCACATATAGGTTATTGGTGTACTCAGAACAAATACACAACAAATTGTTTGGTCCATTTTCTCCTGCTTCCATTGTGAAAATTAAAAAATTTGAGGCTAAAGCAAGATTTTTGCTGGAAAAATGTATTTTTTTCATTTTTACTGCTCAACGTTATAAAATTCTGTAAATCACCTGTGGGTTTAAGGTGCTCACTACAGCTCTAGATAAGTTCTTTAAGGGGTGTTGTTTCCAAAATAGGGTCACTTATGAGGTGTTTCCACTGTTTATGCACATCTTAGACTCTGCAAACGCGACATGGCATCTGCTATCTATGTTAGCCAATTTTACTTTCCCAAAGTCAAATGGCAGTCCTTCCCTTCCAAACCTCTAACATTATGAGGCATCAGTGTACTCAAGAGAAATTGCACAACAAATTGTATGGTTCATTTTCTACTGTTACCCTTGTAAAAACGTAAATGTGTGGATAAATGAACATTTTTTGGAAAACTGAAAATGTTAATTTTTTCCTTTCACATTACTTTAATTCCTGTGAAGCACCTAAAAGTTTAATAAACTTCTTGAATGTGGTTTTAAGCATATTGAGGGGTGCAGTTTATAAAATGACATCACTTTTGGGTATTTTCTGTCATATAGGCCCCTCAATGTCACTTAAAGGGAATCTGTCACCCTAAATTGGAGGGACATTTAAATGATGGCAGTCAGGTCAGATGGGCGGTGTTTTGGGTACTTGCCTTAACATGTTGTTCGCCGCTGTCTCCATTATTTCTGGGAATTGTAGTCGTTGCCCTCCATATAACGCGCCTCCTTTCTGATAGGATTGTGCGGCTACCACCTGTATTGGTTTTAGTCAATTTTCAAGGGTATATATATGTGGTTTGTGTATGGAAAGGTTCACTTCCCCTGACGAAACTGCCTCCAGCAGTGATACGCGTGGGGCTCTCCCCACACACCTTATTCCTAGGCTCATTCATTCCTTTGCCCACAGTGGCACTTTAACTCCTTTTTTTGGGTTCACATGTGGAAGCTGCAGGGTCCACTTGGATTTTGTAAGTATAGACATCCATGGTCTTTGCTTAGTTCTTATATGGTGCACTATTTCAGTGGCCTTTGATTTTCATGCATTTTATGTGGCCCCTGCTTCCCAATTGCATGCACTTTTAGGCATGTTCTCATGTGTGCATGTTGCATATATTAAGTTTAGATTTGCTTTCATTTTTCCTCATCTTGATTGATATACAATTATGCTTATTGTTCACATGTGTTTCATGCATTTGCTAATATCGCTCAAGGAGTTCATACATTTTGTGATATTAACCATGGTTTAGGTGTTTGATTGTTTGTCATACACCATGTGTTGTTTTAAGTGGTTTTAATCATTATGTGTCCTGTTTTTTCCAAATCAATAAACTTTGTATAATCATTATAAATATTGTACTCTGGTGTGCAGACCTATTTTTGTTTTGGTCTTTTCTCTCTGCTGTTCTCATGGTTTTTCCATACAAGGTCTTGCACCCAAGTTGATTACTTTGGCATTAGGTGCACCTCATATATATACTATTTTGTAGAATTGTAAAATTTGGCTTGGTTAGGAAAGTGAAAACAGGCTCGAAGGTGAAGGGGTTAATCAGGTGTTCAACAGAGGGTTGACAAAGAAAACCGCAACCTGTTATGATTTGGTAACTGAGGAGGACAGGAGCAAAACAGCAAGGCAGCCGAACACCTGAGAGGTTGGGAACTTATGGAATGCAGATCCCGAAACTAACCGCACATCTAGAAGCAGCCGTGGAGCGTACCTATGGTGATCATAGACGCCTCGGCACAGCCGGAGAGCTAGCGACACCTAAAGATAGAAACAGGAAAGCTAACTGCCCCGGAGTAGAGCCCCAAAGGAATAGGCAGCCCCCAAACATATAATGGCGGTTAGACAAGATGAAACACAAATGCAGACAGAAAATAGAGCGAGCAAACGCAGGGACTAAAACTGACTAAATAGGACAGGAAAGAACAGAATACTTTTCTGCAACCCACCAAAACCCTAGCAAAACTTCCAACACTTCTGATTACAAAAATGCTGAGATCACACGATCTCGCCACCCACTAAATCAGATCTCAGAGTGAACAAGGCTAACCCGCAGCCACTCAAAAAGCAGGGAAAGAGCAATTGAACAAATAATAGTGGCTACAGAAAACAGAGAGAAGCACAGGCCCCAGGAGGGGACCCAGCTAACCTCCACAAAGGTGCAGACAAAAATGGAAATAGCAAACACAATAGAAATAAGCAGAAAATATCTTATCTGAAAGTAGCAGACGCAGGCAAGACACCAGCAGACTTCCAAATGAACCAGGAAACAACAATTGATCACCGGCGAGGATCATGGGAAGGCAGCTCCCTTATATCAGTCCAGTCAGTGACTCCTGATTGCCAGGTATCGCTGCCAGCTGAGGAGGCCCAGTCATTCGATACAGCTTCAGTACTGACAGCAACCACCAGAGGGAGCCTCCGCTCAGAAATTGTCTCCAATACGTTCACAACAGCAACCCATAGAAGAGAAATGTCACAAGACCTGACAAATGTAATAATTCCTTTACACAAAAAAGATGAAAAGATCAGCAAAGCTTTATTTATCATTCAGAATGAGATGGGATTGCAACCACTTCACAGAGATGTCCACTTAAACAAGAGTGTCTTCTGATGAAAATGGCTGAAGAAAATTAGCATGCACATTCACAGCACTTAGCAAAAGTAGAAAGCCAAACTGGGATGAGTGTTTTTCATGATACAATAAGGTTATCACTGCAGAGGAATGGCATCTATGGGTTTATGGGTGTTGTCCACGAAGAAAGACTCTCCTAAAGCCGAAGCACAAAAAAGTCTACCTACAATTTGCATGCAAAATATGAAGATTACTGGGACTGTATGCGTTGCCGAGATCTCAATCTGAGCATGTTCCGCCATGGGGCCATTTTCCCGGAGGCCACCGCATCGCAGCAATGGATATGCAGGCCCCCAGGCTTTCACAAGATGCCGGCGCAGCCCCCCACACCACAGAGCACCACCGCCGACCCTGCCGCACCAGCTTGGGATGGGATTTCCCGGTGGCCACGGCATCGCAGCAATGGATATGCAGGGCCTTTGGGCTTTCACAAGCTGCCAGCGGAGCCCCAACCACCACCACCGAACCAGCCGCACCAGCTTGGGATGGGTTTTCCCGGAGGCCACCGCACCTGCCGCACCAGCCTAGGATGGGAGTCATATCGCTGGATCACTAAACACCCCCTGTGCCCCCGCTCCACAAGAGCTGCTGATTTTCCCCGGGTAAGCTAAATTCGAACTGCAAGACAGACCCATTTGACATATTATTTTTTTCCCTATTTTCCTTCTGAAAATTTTGGGTGCATCTTATGGTTCAGTGCATCTTATAGTCCGAAAATACGTTAGAATGTACTTACAAAAATGAAGGTTCTTAGCACATGAATTTGTCAATTCATGTATGCCTGTCAACCACGGCAAGGTGACCTCCCTCTGATGGGTACCTAAGAGCATTCATTTTTTTAAGTACATGCTATTTAGCAACAATGCAGTTTAGATGTCATGTAATCAGTGTTTGCATATATCTTGGCCCTTACAGAGTGCTGCTGTGTTCTTTTCTTGTTTGTTGTGCAGTCATTGGATCTTGCACCTGTTCACACTATTCCAGAAAAGTTGGGATGCTGTGTAAAATGTAAAGAAAAGAAAATGTAATACTTGGTGAGGGTCTGGAGAGGACATTCAATTTGCTGAGAATAACTTCTCTACAATTCAAATTTCCCTGGGAAATATGCACAATTTGGCAAATTTGAATTTTGTTAGATTTGCTGTTGAGCAGCTAGAATCCTATATCAAAAAAGGACGGAGTCCTGAGGTCTTGATTGTCTGGTCAATCTCTCCTTCTTTTGCGATAATGGTATGTTCTTATTTGACATTTGAATTGAATCTTGATATATGTTATTTATTTGTGCTATATTTTAGTTTCCGAATAAGCATATTTACTGCATATTACTAAATTCCCACAGTGAGAATTCCCACAGGACCTTTCTGACGGCACTGCGAGCAAGAGAACTGTCTCATGCTCAAAGTGCTCTCAGGCAGGGAATAGCAGTGTCTACTGAATAACAGGCTGCATGGTCGCATCATTCAACCTGCCATCTAGATGTAGCAGAGCTAGATGGAAAGGTAAGGAATATTGTTGTTTGTTTTTTTTACCTCTTTTGCAGATGACGAGGGCATTGTGGGGATAGGCGAGGTCATAAGTAGGGTTTAATTAAGATTATTAAAGGAGTCTGTGTCTTTTTTTGGGTGTCTGTTTTCTTACAATGTGACTATGGGGTTAGTAATGGAGGCGTCTTATTGACGCCTCTCCATTACTAACCTCGGGGCTTGATGTCACCTGACAATACAAAGGTGACATCAACCCCCCCAACAATCACCCCACTTGCCATCTCTACAGGGCATGTGGGTAGAGCGAGTCTAAGTGCCAGAATTGGCACATCTTAGAGATGGGCCTTTTCTGGGGCTGCTGAGAGCTGATGTTTTTAGCCTGGGGGCCAGTATCCATGGCCCTTTCCTAGGCTATTAATATAAGCCCGCAGCTGTCTGCATAGCCTTTGCTGGTTATTAATTATAAGGGGACCCTATGTCTTTTTTTGGGTCCCTCATTTTGATAGCCAGTAAAGGCTAATTATACAACTGTGAGCTGATATTAATACCCTGGGAAGCTCCATGGGTATTACCCCCTTCCCAGGCTATAAACATCTGCCCCAGCCATCGGCTTTCCCTCTGCTAGTTGCGAAAATTACCGAGGATCCCACGCCATATTTTCAGAAAACTAATCTTTTAACCTCCTAACCACCAAGGGTGGTTTGCACGTTAATGACCAGCCCAATTTTTACAATTCTGACCACTGTCCATTGATAAGGTAATAACTTTGGAACACTATCATGGATCCTGGTGATTCTGACAATGTTTTCTCGTGACATAGTGTACTTCATGATAGTGGTAAAATTTATTTGATATGACTTGCTTTTATTCGTGAAAAAAATGCACAATTTTCCAAATTTTAATTTTCATGCTCTTAAATCACAGAGATATAGTACAGACCAAAAGTTTGGACACACCTTCTCATTCAAAGATTTTTCTGTATTTTCATGACTATGAAAACTGTACATTCACACTGAAGGCATCAAAGCTATGAATTAACATATGTGGAATTATATACTTATTAAAAAGTGTGAAACAACTGAAAATGTCTTATATTCTAGGTTCTTCAAAGTAGCCACCTTTTGCATTGATTACTGCTTTGCACACTCTTGGCATTCTCTTGATGAGCTTCAAGGGGTAGTCACCGGAAATGGTTTTCATTTCACAGGTGTGTCCTGTCAGGTTTAATAAGTGTGATTTCTTGCCTTATAAATGGGGTTGGGAACATCAGTTGTGCTGTGCAGAAATCTGGTGGATACACAGCTGATAGTCCTACTGAATAGACTGTTAGAATTTGTATTATGGCAAGAAAAAAGCAGCTAAGTAAAGAAAAACGAGTGGCCATCATTACTTTAAGAAATGAAGGTCAGTCAGTCTGAAAAATTGGGAAAACTTTGAAAGTGTCCCCAAGTGCAGTTGCAAAAACCATCAAGCGCTACAAAGAAACTGGCTCACATGAGGACCGCCTCAGGAAAGGAAGACCAAGAGCCATCTCTGCTTCTGAGGATAAGTTTATCCGAGTCGGTGTTTATACCGTTCCACATGTGGTAAAATTGATAAAGCGGTTTTATTCTTCGGGTCAGTACGATTACAGCGATACCTCATTTATATCATTTTTTTTATGTTTTGGCGCTTTTATACAATAAAAACTATTTTATATAAAAAATAATTATTTTTGCATCACTTTATTCTGAGAGCTATAACTTTTTTATTTTTTTCGTTGATGATGCTGTATGGCAGCTCGTTTTTTGCGGGACAAGATGACATTTTCAGTGGTACCATGTTTATTTATATCCGTCTTTTTGATCGCGTGTTATTCTACTTTTTGCTCAGCGGTATAATGATAAAGCATTGTTTTTTTGCCATTTTTTTATGGGGTTCACTAAAGAGGTTAACTAGAGGGACAGTATAATAGGTTGGGTTGTTACGGATACGGTGATACTAAATACGTGTACTTTTATTGTTCAGATTTTTTTTTTAATTCAAATATTTAAATATTTATTTATTGATATAATAAATATTTTTTCTATAATTTTTAAAAAATATTTTTACAATTATTATTTTTTTTTTTATCTAATTCTTTTACACTGTGTCCCACTATGGGACACTCATTTTGTACAGGCTGATCGCTTATATGTTACATATGCAGATCTGCATGCCATATAAGTTGTCAGCGCTGCAGGGATTTGTCACTAACCTCAGAGTCTCTGAGCTCTGGTAACTTTGATGTCGTCATGACGACATTGGGAGCGATCGGGACCCCCCGTCATGCTGCGGGGTCTCCCATCCAAAGGCAGAGGGGCTGTCAGAGCTGACAGCCCCTCTGCCTGCTCCGGAACGCTGCGATCATGTTTGACCTGGCCTTCCATAATACCTCAGCAGTGCCACAGGATGATCGCCTCCTTGCCACACCGCATTGATGCAGTAATTGATGCCAAAGGAGCACTGACCAAGTATTGAGTGCATTTACTGAACATACATTTCAGTAGGCCAACATGATAAGGTCTAAAAGAAGCCAAAAGCTTTAATGTAATAGTCTTAATATCATATAAATTAGTATACAAGTAAGTGTTCTTGACATTAGTAGAATGTCACAGCCATGCTATGGCTAAAGCTCATAGGAATATTGCTGGATATTTCTTGGATCTTTAGCTTACTGCCCTTCTTTAGTCGGAAGTTTCATGACAAAAGAACATAGCCGCACATTAATTAGATTTATCTTCAGAGAAAAATGTTATTATCTGCACATATTGCTTGTGGGGTAATATCAAATTTGTCAGTCGCTAACTTGCGGATGAGACAAGTTATTTTTCTATGAGATTTGAAAATATACTTTCTTTTTTCCTCTTAAGAAGCTGATATTGCATGGATGAGAAATAGTCTTTCCATGTTCAGAAGATTACGGATTTTTTTTCTCAACTCCTCTGTAATCTCTTATCTGCTTTGAATGGTTTGTGAGTTTCTGGCAGGAGCTTCAAAAGTTTTAATACAAAAGGGGATTCATGTTATCCTTCAATTGATTAGTTTTAAAGTTACAGATAAATTAGCCCATTTCTGTCCCTGAGTTGTACAGGTACCATATGGAGCATTACGCATCATGTATTAAATCAACCTTGTGAAAAAGAAATAGCAGGTAGATGTAATGGTGAATTGATTTTTTTTTTATTTCTGATTTATCTAGACATTCTTATTAAGATTATTTGTAGGTGAACAATGGTTAAGAAAGTTCAAATGCCAAATGTATGTAAAACTAGTCTGCAACTGAACTACTTAACAACGGGTATTAAAATAATGCACAAGTATGTGATAAATTTCATACAAAGCCTCTACTGAATATAAACATCTTCAGACACATTGAGGCAAATGTATGTAATATTGTAATAGTTACAGCAGTGTGCCATAACCCCGTAATGATTGCTCTTATTATGGCCATTAAACTTCTTCTGAAGCATACTTTTTATGGTGGCACATTAGAGGATTGCAACCCTATATGCTATACAGTCATGGCCAAAAGTTTTGAGAATGACACAAATATTAATTTTTACAAAGTCTACTGCTTCACTTTTTCTAATGGCAATTTGCATATACTCCAGAATGTTATAAAGAGTGATCAGCTTAACAGCAATTACCTGCAAAGTCAATATTTGGCTAGAAAATGAACTTTATCCCCCAAAACACATTTCAACATCATTGCAGCCCTGCCTTAAAAGGACCAGCTAACCTCTTTTCAGTGATTGCTCCATTAACACAGGTGTGGGTGTTGATGAGGACATGGCTGGAGATCAATCTGTCATGATTAAGTAAGAATGACACCACTGGACACTTTAAAAGGAGGCTGGTGCTTGGCATCATTGTTTCTCTTCTGTTAACCATGGTTATCTCTAAAGAAACACGTGCAGTCATCATTTCAATGCACATAATTGGCCTAACAGGGAAGAGTATCGCAGCTAGAAAGATTGCACCTCAGTCAACAATCTATCGCATCATCAAGAACTTCAAGGAGAAAGGTTCCATTGTTGCCAAAAAGGCTTCAGGGTGCCCAAGAAAGACCAGCAAGCGCCAGGACCGTCTCTTAAAAGTGTTTCAGCTGCGGGATCGGGATACCAGCAGTGCAGAGCTTGCTCAGGAATTGCAGCAGGCAGGTGTGAGTGCATCTGCATGCACTGTGAGGCGGAGACTCTTGGAGCAAGGCCTGGTCTCAAGGAGGGCAGCAAAGAAGCCACTTCTCTCCATAAAAACATCATGAACAGACTGATATTCTGCAAAAGGTACAGGCAGTGGACTGCTGAGGACTGGGGTAAAGTTATTTTCTCTGATGAATCCCCTTTTCGATTGTTTGGGACATCAGGAAAACGCCTCATTCGGAGAAGACAAGGTGAGCGCTACCACCAGTCTTGTCTCATGCCAACTGTTAAGCATCCTGAAACCATTCATGTGTGGGATTGCTTCTCAGCCAAGGGAATCGGCTCTCTCACAGTCTTGCCTAAAAACACAGCCATGAATAAAGAATGGTACCAGAATGTCCTCCAAGAGCAACTTCTCCCAACCCTCCAAGAGCAGTTTGGCGATCAACAATGCCTTTTCCAGCATGATGGAGCACCTTAACATAAAGCAAAGGTGATAACTAAATGGCTCAGGGAACAAAACATAGAGATTTTGGGTCCATGGCCTGGAAACTCCCCAGATCTTAATCCCATTGAGAACTTGTGGTCAATCATCAAGAGACGGGTGGACAAACAAAAACCTAAAAATTCTGACAAAATGAAAGCATTGATTGTGCAAGAATGGACTGCTATAAGTCAGGATTTGGTCCAGAAGTTGATTGAGAGCATGCCAGGGAGAATTGCAGAGGTCCTGAAGAAGAAGGGTCAACACTGCAAATATTGACTTGCTGCATTAACTCATTCTAACTGTCAATATAAGCTTTTGTTACTCATATGTTTGCAATTATTATATTTCTGTCTGTGATAAAAACATCTGTCAAACACACATAAAAACCAGAGGGCAGCAGATCATGTGAAAATATAATATTTGTGTCATTCTCAAAACTTTTGGCCATGACTGTAGAATCAAGATAGGCATCGGGAAATGACCGTCAACAAATAAAGTTGGTCTTCAGTAATTGATCCCTTTGAGGCCACAGATGCTAACTGTTGCATTTAGGGTGTTTGATAGAAAAAGAAAGATAGGTCTCTCAGCTCATCAGCTTCACCATGACTCTATTGTTGGGACACAGTCCTTTCCTATAACAGCCAGACACCTGAGAACATCATAGGAATGGAAGTATAAAGCCACTACCTGCGTTCCATTGGTTTTAATGCTTGTTTTAATAAAACTGTGGCTCTACAATGAAGATATAAGGATATACATGTACAATAAAAAATAGATCTAAAAAAAGTGAATTTGAAAACTCTAAATTTTATTTAATTACTCAAAAAGTTCTAGTTTGGTATATAATATGGGAAAGAAATAAATTTTATCTAAACTGCAGAGTTAATAAAGGTCTTAAAATATTTAGTCATATGATGTTTGTAATGCTTATATTATGTTTGTAATGCTAGGACAACTGTTTATTCTCTCATCCAAATGATTATGCAAATCACACTCTTATCAATCTCTGTGTGAGTATAGTGTAATCTGATTTTCTCGGATGAGGAGCAGATGGAGAAAACAAATTTCTCTATCTTCTTTATTCTGTCAGTCCATGGAAATCATACTGCACTCAGATGTCAACCGAGTGCAGTCTGATGTTATCTTCTGACTCATTGACTTGCATGGCAGAGTGTTATCCGAATATTAGATCAAGTTTGGGCATGCAGCAAGCTGGTCCGAGGAAAAATCTGACATGTGCAAGGTCCCATAGAATAACATTGGTCCAAGTGCGATCTGGATTGCACTTAGACCAAAAATACAGTCATGTGCACGAGCCCTTAAATTTATTACTTGATTCCTCAGTTTTCATAATTACATTATTTAGCACATGTATGTAACATTAGTCACTACTCACAGACAAGCCATGAGGCTGGGTAGTCCAAAGGTCCGAAGTCAAAAGTCAGGAGGGTACATCATAGACAGAGGAGTGAGAAAAAGGCATTAGTCAGGTCATAGTCTGAGGTCAGAATTCCAAGTAAGTAGAGAATCACAACAAAAAGGTTAGGCAAATAGAAGGTCAAAGACAAATCCAAGGTCGAGCAACAAAAATCAGAATATAAAATAAGGAGCACAGAGCAAACAGACACCACTGTGACTGGCGGTAACCTCACTGAGGTCACTGCAGGTCACTTAAAGGCAACGTCTCAGCAAGATTGTGCACAGTAACCTACAGACAGTGTCAGGTTGGCGCCCTTATACTGAATAAAATGACACCTTGGTTGATGAAATCCGTCTTGTGGCTGTTTCTTAATCTTTATTTTCAGTTTTGTGTTAATTATCTGCTCGTGCCCTAAGGCGGCGTTCATGTATGTGGTGCTCTGATTATATATTCATAATGCAGACTGCTGACAGGTCACTGGTCCCTCAGTAACCAGCCCCCTAGTCTGCATAATGTATACTATCACATACTGAATAAAAAAAAGTGCTTCTGCAGGCAGGTGCCAGCCATTGCACCTGCGCTGCAGCATAATTGCATGTTTACTGTGCACTTAATCCCTTTTGCAGATTAACTTGAGCGAGGAAAAAAAAAAGTAATTTTGAAAATGGCGCCCGGGGCGCCTGTGCAGTAGCAGCTATCGGTTTGAATAGAGATCTGATAGCTGCTGTTGCACAGGCGCCGGCGGCTTTCTTTCTGGAGAAGAAAAAAAAATGTCCTCCACCAAGATGGCGCTGCCTGCAGTGTTTACCATGTGGGTTAATTAATATTATATTTTAATAGATCTGCTATTTATGGATATGACCATACCGAATATGCTTGCCTTTTTTTTTTTATTATTGAGTTAGCAAAGAGGGAAGGATTTCATTTTTTTAAATTTTTTTGTTAATTTTCCTACTTTTAAAAACATTGTTTTATTTTTTGCTTTAATTTTTAGTCCTCTAAAATTGTACTACAGTACATAGACAAAACTATGTTTTTTCTATGAAGCCCACCCACTCCCACCCACTGGCTGGGCTTTACAAGAATGGCAGCCATAGAAACTTAGCCTTAGCAGCCATTCAGGCACTGAAAACAACATCATTTAAATGGTTTAACAGCAGTGATTCATGCAAGTTCAAGCTGCTCCTTTTACAAGAAGATGTTGACTGGGTATCACAGCCAGCATCTGTCAGGTATGATGCGAGCTAAACTCCTAAACCTGCTCTTCACACAAGTACCGGACATATGATATTAGTACATCATATTTTAGGAAAGGGTTAATGTATAAAAGTTTTCTTTTCTTTTTTGCAAACACTGTTGTGTTATCCTTGAACCTGTAATATTTGATGCAGTTTGGGCCAAAAAATCTCATTAAAGATACTTCTTTTTGCACAGTTAAGATTTAATTATAAATAAAAGACAACGATTAAGCCATAATTAGCTTATAAATACATATATCGCAGCCAAGTCCATGCCAAACAGTGGCTGGATGAGTGTTCTATCTGATGGGTGGTTGAATGTGTGCTTCAGTAGAACAACCTTGTACTTTATCTCCAGTATACCAGAAACCAAAATTAAAAGATGATAATCTGGCTGTTTTTTGTAATGTCTTTAAAGGTTAAAGTTCTTTAATTCATTTCCGTGACATTCAACAAAGGCATTGACTTGCAAACTAAAAGGTCATATTTCAGTAGTGTAAATCGGATAGCGAGCATTTAATCAAAGTTTTACAGCCACTGATTTAACTCTGATATATATTATTCTTCTTGTCTTATTAACTAGATTGTTATTTTAACTTTTGGTCAATTGATAGCTAAAATAAAAGCATATGTGAGGATCGGGTAAGATTTCGGAAAAACTAAACACATCAGAAACATAAAGTGTTCTTATATTTATAGTGAAACATAACTAAATTTACTTTCTGACAATGTAATTTTAACCCCTTCATGACCTATGACATAATAGGTTGTGTCCTGGAATTTGATGCTGGCTCCGGTGCTGAGCCCGCATCTTTTCCGGCACATGACAGCTGATTTGATCAGCTGTCATGTGCCCTTAACAGCAATATGTGGAATCACGATCCCCCTGTGGCAGTTAACATGTTAAATGCCGCTGTCAGACTCTGACAGCGGCATTTAACTCGCGCTTACAAGAAACACGTTGTAAGATTTACCCACTGGTGCCTCTTGTCACATGATCGCAGGGTGGCAATGGGTTGGCATGAAAACAGGGGTCTGCAGAAAACTCCTGCGTTTGCCATTGTAGATGTGTTATGAACACTGGCCCAGGAGATGATGATTTTTACTACACATAGCTGGACTACAGTTAACTAAACCCCTTTGGGAACTTATATAGATGTTTATTGAGCACCTTTAATCCCCAGTTGCTTCACAGAAGTTTATAACGTTAAGCTGTGAAAATAAAAAAATCACATTTTTCCTACAAGAAACTTTTTTAGCTCTAAATTTTGTATTTTCACAAGGGTAACAGGTGAAAACGGACCCCAAAATTTGTTCACCGATACCCTTTATATGTTTGAAAACTAATTTTGAGCCACAGTGCAAAGCTTAGAAGGGAAGTAGCGCCATGTTACAGTGCAGATTTTGCTGCACTTGTTTGAGGCTGCCATGTTACATTGGCAGAGCCCCTGAGGTGCCAGAACAGCAGAACCCCCCATAAGTTGCCCCATTTTACAAACTAAACCTCTCAATGAATTAATCTAGGGGTGCAGTGATTATATTGACACTACAGGTGTGTCACAGACTTTCGTACCATTGGGCAGTGAAGAAAAAATAATTTACATTTTTACCACCAAGATTGTGTGTTAGTCCCAAGTTTTACATTTTCATACTGGGAAATAGGTAAAAATTGCACCAAAATTTGTTCCCCAATTTCTGCTGAATGTAGAAATACCCCATATGTGGATTTACAATACTGCTTAGCCATACAAAGAGATTCGGGAAATACAGAGCTCTATTAGCTTCCTGGAGTGCAGATTTTCCTAGAATAGTTTGTGGACGGCATAAGTCCTAAGTCCTAGAAAAGCAGAATCCTCATTCTAGTGACCCCATTTTGGAAATTATAACCCTCTGGGAATTTATCTACAGATGTAGTGATGATTTTGACTCCATGAGTGTTTTGAAGAAACAAGCAGTAGTGGATGCTGGTGAGTGAAAATTGCAAACTGCCTTTGTAGTGACCAGTACACTGTAGTGATCAGTAAATTGCAGTCACCAGTACATTAAGCGCAGCTCATGCTTTTGGAGACACACACCTGTAAATTAGACTGGCTCTCATGACTACAGAAATGCCAAACATGTGGGTCCTAAATGTGGTTCAGGCACACTGGAGCTCAGAAGGGAGGGGGGCATTTGGATTTGGGAGCGCATAATTTGCTGAATTTCTTTTGGGGAGCTAGGAGCCATTCAGCTTTTCCAGAGCCTTTATGCTACCAGTAAAGTGGAAGCTCCCTATATTTTTGTTAACAGATGACAGACCTGAGTGGGGACTTGCTTTTTTTATAGATTGAGTTGAAGCTTTTATTGGGAACATTTTACATAACGTTTACACTTACTTTGTGGTTTACAACCAAATCTCTGAGTAACGTTACACATGAACCCCGAGAGATTCCATTAATGAGGCAGCAGAGTTACTCTGGACTCCATTTGGCCCCTGTTCTACAGTGTCCTTTTCAGAAGTGCACAAAACTGTGGCCAATAGCACTTTTATGGAATCCTAAAAAGACCGACACCGCCGGATCACAGGTCAGACAGCGTCCACAGTGCTTCCATCTGCCTCCTTATAGGGAATCTTCTGCTTGGGTTCTGTCTGAATCACGTATTTCAGAGATTTACACGGAAATCCCGGTGTAAGCGCTCAGCGTAAAGCACAGGATAAATGTGCGCCGAGCCTTACTGCAATCTTTCAAAGGCAGAATGAAAAAATCAGCAGCATGTGAAGAATTGATTTTATTTATTTTTGACGCCATTCATTGTGCGGTATAAGTGATTAGTTGATTTCATTCTTTGGGTTGATGCGATTACAGCAATACCAGATTTTTATCAAGTTTTTATGTTTGGCTGCTGACACAGAAAAATATGGTTTTTATTGCGAAAACTAGTTTTTGCATCACAATATTTAGACAGCTATAACTTTTCCATATTTCTACTTACAGTGTCATGTGATGGCTTGTTTTTTGCTGGACTAGTTGATGTTTTTATTGGTGCCATTTTCGGGCACATGATTTTATTGATTGCTTTCTATTACGATTTTTGGGAGACTGATTGAACAAAAACCAGCAATTCAGGAATTGCTTTTTGTTTGTTTTTTTATACTGTTCCATGTGTGGTAAAATTAGTAAGGCAACTTTATTCATCGATTCAGTACGATTACAGCTATACCCAATTTATATTTTTTATGTTTTGGCGCTTTTACACACTAAAAACTATAGAAAAAAATCATTATTTTTGCATCGATTAATTATGAGAGCTATAACTTTTTTTACTTTTCTGCTGATGGAAATGTATGGTGGCTTGTTTTTTGCAGGACAAGATGATGTTTTCAGTGGTACCATTTTTATTTACGTTCATTTTTCTGATCGCATTTTATTGCACCTTTTGTTCAGTGGTATGATGATAAAGCATTGTTTTTTGCCTCGTTTATTTTTTTTTACGATGTTCACTGAGGGGATTATTTAGTGAGTCAGTTTTTTAAATCAGGTCGTTATGGACGTGGCGATACCAAATATGTGTACTGTTTATTTTTTTATTTACATAAAGAAATGTATTTATTGGAAAAATATTTGTTTTCTTTTTTTGTCCTTTATTTGGGGATTTTTTAAATATATTTTTACACTTTTTTCTTTTTTTTCACTATTTTACATTTCCCAAGCAGGACATTACTGTATAGTGACCATTCGCTGATCTGATACTCTGCAATGCTTCTGCACTTCAGAGCATTGGAGCAGCATCTGACAGGCAGGGAAGGAGGTGTCTCAGGTCCTGATCTGTGCTAGCACTGACACGCCACCTTCCCTGAAGGACCTCGCAGCCATCTTGTGGCCAGGGGTCTCCATGGAGACCATCAGGATAATGCGATAGCGTGATGCTCCTCGATGTTGCTATCACTATTGACAGCGGCATCAGAGAGGTTAAATGCCTGCGATTGGTGCTAGCACTGATTGTGGGCATTGCCTCGGGGTGTCAGCTCTCACATAGAACTGACACTCGCATCCGATCACTGTGGCACCCAGTATGAGGCCGCATGATTGCGGCGCTGCACATATACTTCTGTTTGGGGGAATGCAGCTCCCACATAGCATTATATGTACGGCACATCTCGGGAAGGGGTTAAAGAGGTACTTACTTGAATACATCATCAGAACCACTATGAGTATTTGAGAAGGATTTTTAGAGTTTCTGCTCAATTTCTACTCAAAAATATCAGCGTGAATATAGACTAGCTTAAACCAACTTTTTGGAGCAGTAACTCATCAAATAATCTTCATAATTACAAAAGTCTACGTTTTGAGCATTTTTAAGTTTTAACACTGGAGTCAATACTTATCTCAGGTCTTACCTCACTCTCCAGAAATGATCACGCGCCCACTCATGTAATCTACACCACAAGAACATTTCTAGAATTAAACCTTTTCTTATGTTTCACTGCAAAAACTCTTACTATTGCTCTTATTCATTCTCGTCTGGGCTATTGCAACTCTACTAATCGATCTCCCTCTTACTAAACTCTCCCCTCTCCAAACCATCCTAAATGCAGTAGCCAGGATCATATTCCACACCAACCGCTACATCGATGCCTCTACCCTGTGTCATTTGTGGCACTGGTTGCCCATCTGATATAGAGTTCAATTATAAACTCATCACTCTCACCCATCAAGTGCTCCATGCTTCAGCATCACCTTACATCTCCTCCCTCATCTCAGCCTACCACACTACCCCTGACCTCCGTTCTGCTAAGATTAGCATCATCAATAATCCATCTCCAAGACTTTTCACAAGCTCTTTGCCAATTCTTTGCAATGCATTGCCCAGAATACTTTGATTAATCCCAAATACTCACAGTTTTAAAGGTGCCCTAAAAACGCATTTCTTTAGACTGGCCTATTGCCTCAACATACTTATCTAACCATCCCCGTTTTGCCCATACAAAACTTTCTTCAAAACCAGGACCCTGGTATCATCTGTTCACACACCCTACATGCACTTAATAGCACTCTGTGTCCATACATATACTGTTTGGTTACCAGTTCATGCAGAATTACGTGAACATATGTCATCATAGATTGTAAGCTTGCGAGCAGGGCCTTCACTCCTCTTGGTATCTGCTGATTTATGTGAATTATTCTGTAATGTCTTTTATTGTCTCTATATGTCCCTTCTAAAATGTACAGTGCTGTGTAATATGGAAATAAAATTATTATTAACATAGCCATGAAGAATGTTATGGATTTCTACCTGTGTACAAGATCAGAGCCACAATCAGCACATGAGTGTGGTGCTGGAACTATCATCAGTACATGAATGGAGCAGCAAAACCACCGTGAGTACGTGAATACAGCGCCAGAGCCAGTGTCAGTACATTAGTGAAGCTCTAGAACTACCGTCAGTAATTAGTGCAGCTCCAAAACCACTGTCAATACATGACTGAAGCATCAGAGCCATGATAAGTACATGATTGCAGCCCCAGAACCACCATCAGTACATGAATGCAGCGCCAGATACACCATCAGCACAAGAATGCAGTGTTATAACCACCATCAGTACATGAACTGCTGTCAGTACATGAATGAAGCTTCAGAGCCATCATAAGTACATGAATGCAGCCCTAGAACCATTTTTGTTTGGCATGCTATATATAATAAAACATTTTCTTTATAAATATATATATATATATATATATATATATATATATAAGTGTATATAAATTTCATTTTTGTATATACATAGTGCAATGCAGTGTCCATAAATGTATTATATTTATTATATTGTTTGTAAATATGCTTTCAGAAATCATGTATATCACAGGTGCTTGAAGTCTGGAAATGACTCATTGACTACTGTGGGAAAGTTTTCTACTCATGTTCTGTGACCTGTGTAAGGTTCTTGGTCAGAGATGGTGATAGAGGGAGATATAGTGAGCTGGAACATCACCTATTGTGAGAGGTGGATACTCAGTTACCAATATGTTGGTGATATATTTAATTGTAATCCTGCCTCTAACGATAATATGACTGTTGAAAATAATATCAAAGGATTTTTAATCTTATTATGTGGCTCCATGGCCAAAGTAAAAGCGGCATGATTTCAGTTGTGGTTTTTTTTTACATATGCACAGTATTGTAGAAATAGTTTTTTTTTAAATCACTAAAATATTGGATAGGTAATATTCTAATTCTGGCTCATTGTCTTTAAGTATGCTACCTGTTATCTGTGTGAATCAAGCGTGCAATGGCTTTGTAAGAATCCCATGACACTTGTATAGATTTAAAAGGATTTATTTAACTAAACATATTAATACTATTTTAAATATGTAGTCTAATTGAGAAATTAAGTAGGATAATTTAAATATAATTTTCTTCATTTCCCTAATGCTATTCTTCAGGGCCAAGCTTTGAGTACTGTATGCAAATAGTCTGTCATTTACTTAAGTGCTAAGTGCAGTGAAAGGTTGTTCAACGGCTTCTTGAAACTGATCTTGGATTTTTCAGCCTCTTAAAAGATTATATTAGAGAACTGCTTAATTGGCAATTTACTGATATAATGTAGCTATTTAAATTGCTTACTCAAAAACAACAGCTATGCATCCTAAAAGTTTCCAATGCACTTTAAACAAAAACTGGCTGATACATTTTCTCCAAGCGCTATCTAAAAGGGGTTGGTAATTTATGTTTATTTTAACAATGTTGTCCAGGATATGAATTTGTAGCACTTATCTATATATGATTTCCTTTTCTTTTAAAAGAGCTCCAATATAATGTTACTTAGGGCTTATTTAGATGACAGTTTTTTATGTGCAAGTTCTATCTGTGTTTTTCATAGATGGAACTCGTAACTATTGTATTGTATGTTTGATTTTGATTGTCTATGGGTCAGTGAAAAATTTGGACATCACTCAAATGCCATTCATATGCTGTCAATTTATCACTGACTGACTGAAGAAGCTTGAGAAACTGCCATCAGTTTTTTTTTAATGGAATCTGTCACTAATGTTTTTGCTGCCCCATCTGAGAGCAGCATAATGTATGGGGCAGAGACCCACATTCCAGGTATGTGTAACTTACTGGACTTTTTGCTGCCTTTTTGACACATTGTTTTATAGTCTGCAGATCTACCAGTACATTGAATGTTGATCTCTATATAACCCCACCCACACCACTGATTGATAGATTTCTGGCCATGTTCAGTGTACACGGAAAGCTTCCAATCAGTGGTGTTGGTGCGGTTATACAGACCTCATGAATATGCTACATTACGCTGCTCTCAAATTAGGTGGCAAAAACCTGGAGACAGATTCCCTTTAAATACAAGAAAAACTGATGATACTGATGGTTAAACGTGACACACTGAACAAAACCTGTTGAATATATGAAAAAACCAACTCTGGGGAAAATGATGATTTTTAATGTACGAGAAATATCATTGATATTTGAGTCTTCACTCAACCATATACTTCACTCAACCATACATTAAAATACAAGCAATTACATAGAAATGTCCTGCAGAAATAGAAAAAGAAACAATATACTACTCTTAAAAGGATAATTCCTATGTAACTCAAATAGAAGCTTTAATACAAATATAAAAAATGTCTATTACAGTAATACAGGAAAGATATACAGCTCTGGCAAAAATTAAGAGACCACTTTCAAATGTTCAGTTTGTCTGATTTTTCTCTTTATAGGTATATTTTTGAGTAAAATATAAATTGTTCTTTTATTCTATAAACTACTGACAACATGTCACTGAATTTCCAAGCAATAAATTTTGTATTTTTTTTCTAAAAATGAGAAATGGTCAAAATGAAAAAAAAAAACCCTCAAATAATGCAAAGAAAACAAGGTCATAATCATTTAGAAACAACAATACTAATGTTTTAACTCAGGAAGCGTTCTGAAATCAATATTTTGTGGAATAACCATGATTTTTAATCACAGCTTTCATGCATCTTGGCATGCTTTCCACCAGTCTGTCACACTGCTTCTGGTGCAAAAATGTAAGCAGTTCTTTGTTTGATGGCTTGTGACTATCCATCATTCTCTTGATTACTTTCCAGAGGTTTTCAATGGGGTTCAGGTCTCTTGATTGGGAGGGCCATAACAGGGTTTTGATGTGGTGGTCTCTTAATTTTTGCCAGAGCTATATATCTTTGTACCGTGTTAGCCAGTAGATAGAAAAATCTTTAGATTTGAGAGTCCTCAGTGGTTGATACTTTTTAATGGCTAACTGAAAAGATGGTAACAAAATTGCACAGAAGTGGCTTTAGTTCCATAAAGATGCAATTTGTTACCATCTTTTCAGTTATCCATTAAAAAGTATCAACCACTGAGGACTCTCAATTCTAAATATTTTTCTTACAATAATAGTTGCATGAGTAAAGGGCCGAATGCAGTAGGACCTGCACCTTTCCCCTCAGATAGATAAAAATCCAGGGTTGCTCATCCAGCACACTTCAAGCTGTACTGTATCTTTGAGTTTCCAGCTCAAAGCTTCTCTCTTACAACACTTATTTCACCTCCAGCTACAAATGCCCATGGCAGAACAGATGACTTCACATGCAAGCTCTTTTGTCCCATCCAAGCATCTCCAATAGTAATGATATACAGAAAATCATGGAAGAAAAAAGCAAAACACCAAGACATATTAACCTACAGATAAAATTAGAAGAGTTCCTACTGTTTATTAGAATTTCAGGATACTTATATCACTTGTAGCCAATCACACAAAATTATAGTGGACAACATTCCAGATAGCACCCAACCAGTTTTGCTAATTTCCATCTTTCTTAAGGTTCGACCATCTGTAATTTGAAACCTCTAAATGATATAAGTTCCGTTTCCACTAGCACATCTCCTATTTCGAAATGAAGCAGGAGCAAAACTTCCTAAATAAAAAAAAGACTTCACATTCATTCCTTGGAGACATTTTCACCCAAATGATAGATAAATTACATCTCTTTCTGTGGAAGATTTGTGACAATGATATTTCAGATTATAACCTTTACTCCTTAGTCTAGGTACTCATTGCTTTCATAGCCATTGTCAGGCGCATACGCTCAGGAGGCATGTACTCAAAAGTGGCCATGGTATATGTTAAGGATTTACTCTATGTACCTGACAGTGGCCATGGCATCTGTCCAGCATAAGGACTCATTGCAATGAAACGTATACCACATGGTATATATTTCTTTGCATAACCCCCTTTATATGAAAGAGCAGCATGTTGCATTTTCCTATACAGTTAAATGAATGGTTTGAAGGTGCAAACCTGCTTAACAGAGGGCAAAAGTACATTATTTTGGCCTTTAATGATGAATAGGAACCTATGGCGTCATTACAGCATACATAGAGAAAATCATGTATAACGTATGATAAGCGCAGAAACGCAGTGTGTACCTAGCCTAAAAGGGTTGCCCACACCTTTGATATTGATGACTTATCCTAGGAATATTACAATCCTATGTCACATGCCCCCTGAGGAAGCGATAATAATGAGAAATGCGCATTCGGGAACACAGATGAGGTATAGGCAGGATCAATACAATAGGTTAATACCTTATACTAAATTACGCTACTTTAGCCAAGCATACGTGTTTGAGTATAGGTCTTTTTAAGCAATGAGTCACTATTAACAGATATTCATTGCTGTGGACTCATTTATACTAGTATCAGTTATATGTTATCCAATTGGGCAACATTATGCATTGAAAATTGACCTTTCGGGATCTTTCTTTCGTGAATAAACATGTCTTTTATGGCCATACTTATGCATAATATAAGACAAATTGTTGGTTTGTTTGACTAGCGTTATCATTATTGTATAGTGATCCAATGCTCAATCTATATACCTTGGATCTAATCACTGATGTGTTCATGTACCCATAATATTTCTCTGTCTTATTTCAATTGTGATTATAACTTTGTATCTAATTAAATTTAAAAATACTTTTAGCAATATATAATGTGGTTTTCCTTGTCTGTCAATTCTTTGTCAAATGGCTACAAGTTGTGGTCTAGTCCTTGATTTAGGCATAAACATGTTTTTCAAGAAAGGCATTTACTTTGGAGCATAAAGTAAAAAGATTTGATAATTGTACCCTCAGTGTTTAAATTATATGAATGCAATAATTAGAATGTGCAGGAAGCAAATGTCTTAAAAGGAAAATCCAAGGAAAAAATATCAAAAAAGGTGACACAAAATGCAAACGGAGAGGTTTTCACAATTTGATTTGTGAGAAAATATTTTACTATAGGTGAAATCTTTTTTCATTCTTCCACAACATTGACCATCTTGCTTCAGATCAGCTTGTCCTTCAGATGCTATTTACTGCCAGCTCTACCTCAGCAGTAACGTTCAATCCTGCAACATGGATTGTGCTGTTCTCTTTTTATGTTCCACTTTCATCTTTCCCTTGGTGGCTAAATATACTGCTAACTATGCCTCTGGAATAGAGGGAAACATAGACAGAGCTGACAGCATTGTATTTCAGCAAAGCTGTTGTATATTAATAGAAATTCTACATTTTACAAAAAAAGTTTGAATACAAACAAATTCCCATTACCGATACACCTTCATAGTTTCCAGGGCAAAAACACATCAGTATGGAACACTTAGGATAAAGGGCAATAAAACCCAACAAGAGAATATTTTATCATTTATTAAATACAATACAATTAAAATATACACTCAAGTAATATAAAGCACAGATGCTTCTGTTTGAAAGCAGAGACTTACAATAACAATATAACAAGCAACTGTGTATGCACACTGGGCTAAATTATATTATGAATCACCCAAATGCCACTTAGTTTTCCTGTATTCAATTTTCCTCTTAGTGACTTAGAGGGTAAGGCAGATGAGAAAAGAAGCTGAACAGGGGCACACCCAAGCAAGAAAACCGGTAGAAAGTGGATTTATTTAAAAACAAAAGTGCTAAGGCCTCTTTCACACTTCAGTCTTTTGGCGTCAGTCAGAATCCGACATTGTGGCGGATTGGCGGATCCGCCAAAATTAGTGAATAACGGTGTCAACGAATCCGCTTTTTTGGCGGATCCGCTAACAGTTCCGCCAAATTAACAGATCTATTGACTCCGTTGCATCCATTTTTCCATCTGTTTTATCCGTTTTTTGACGGATCCGTTATTCACATGGGAGGATCTCCATCATGATTGGCTACTGTAAAATATGCTGTACCATGATTGGCTACTGGGAACTATGTGGAAACTATAAATAGGGTCTTTTTACACCATATTCTTTGAAAGGTTGTAGAGCAAGTGGCAGAGATGGAGGTGATTTTGGCAAATATGGCGAAGATATGTGTGGATTTTGCATTGGAGGCTAATCGGTTGGCAAGAATTGTTCGGGCGAAGGAAGCCAGACAGAGGATCCTGCGTCGGCAGTGGAGACGTATGTGGATCCATCCGATAAATGCAAGGCGCATGACCCGTGGTGTCTATTCCACATTATACATGGAATTAAGGGAAAACCCGGACAAATTTTTTAATTACGTGCGCATGAAAGCTGCCAATTTTGAGTTGTTGGTGGAACGGATTGGAGACAGAATAAGGAGACAAGACACTTTCCTTCACTTTGCTATATCACCAGCAGAGCATCTGATGGTCACAATTCTGTAAGTTTTTAAAAAAAACAAACAAACCTCATTTTGCAAACCTATAACAGTATGTTGTTGCTGGTGTTTTTAATTAATTATTGTCTTTTCCTTTTTTGCAGATTTCTTGCAACTGGGGAATCCTTTACCTCTCTGCATTACCAGTACCGTCTTGGCATTTCTACAATATCCGGGATTGTGAAAGAGACCTGCCGGGCATTGTGGGATTGTTTGCAGGAAGAATACATCCCAGAGCCAACACAGGAGAGATAGCTGGAGATTGCTGCAAATTTCATGGAAACTGTGTTGGTGCCGTGGATGGCAAGCATATTAGAGTTGTGAAACCAGCTGGATCTGGATCGGAATTCTTTAATTACAAGAAATTTTTCTCTATTGTACTCATGGCCATTGCTGATGCCAAATGTAAATTTATCGCTGTGGATATCGGTGCCTATGGCTGTTCAAATGACTCCCAGGTCTTCAAGATGTCGCCGATGGGACATCGGTTATATGGAGATACTTTTCACTTTCCACCTTCAAGAACACTCCCTGGAACCTCTGGCCCTGCATTGCCATTTGTGTGTGTGGGAGATGATGCCTTTCAGCTGTCACCACACTTGCTGAAACCATATGGAAGTCATGGCTTGACACAAAAGAAAAAAATATTTAACTATTGTTTGACAAGGGCCCGAAGAGTCGTTGAATGTGCGTTTGGTATTTTAACAGCAAAATGGAGAGTGCTGCTGACAGCAATAAAACTGCAAACTGAGACTGTTGATGTGGTGAAGGCTTGTGTAGTCCTCCACAATTTTGTCATATGAAAAGAACAGGTTTCCGTGGATGATATGTCACGCACCACCTTGCAGGATTACAGCAATGTAAGTTTTCGGAGTACAGGCTCAGTTTCCAGAATGCATGACAAATTTGCGGACTACTTTATGTCACCGGAAGGAAGAGTTGACTGGCAGTATGACATGGCTTAAATTTTTTATTGTATTTGTTTCTACTTTACCATGCTTTTTGTTACCACACATTGGTATTTTGTTATCTTTACCACAATTCATTACCTTTTGTACCTTTACCAGTATTTATGTATTATATGTACCCTAATGTTGGTACCTTTACACCAAGTTGTGTGTGAGACAAATTTTACTTGTTACCCTTTATTGACACTTTATCACTTAAAAAATTAAAAAATAGACAAGAAATGTTTTCAAACCAAATAAATTATATTATAGCACAAACTTGTATTCTTTTTCTTGTATCATAGAGGTTTTGAAAATTTGATATATACATTAATTCACAGAAATATATACAATATATACATAAACAGCAGTATATACATATTTACATAGTGGTGTACTGTTGGCAGTATATACATATTTACAGATTAGTGTAGTGTTGTCAGTATGTACATATTTACATAGTGGTGTATTGTTGGCAGTATATACCGTATTTTTCGGACTATAAGACGCACCGGACCATTAGACGCACCCCAAATTTTCAGAAGGAAAATAGGGAAAAAAATAATGTGTCAAATGGGGGTCCGTCTTACAGTCTGAATTTAGGTTACCAGCAAAGAGATCAGCACAGGTAGAGGAGTGGTCACAGGGGTCGTTCGGTGGTCCAGGCTGGTGCGGTGGTGGTGCTCTGTGTTGCAGGGGTGCTCTGTGGGGTGGCTGTGTCTTGTGGGGTGGCTGTGTCTGTGGGGTGGCTGTGGTCTGTGGGGTGGCTGTGGTCTGTGGGGTGGCTGTGTCTGTGGGGTGGCTGTGGTCTGTGGGGTGGCTGTGGTCTGTGGGGGTGGCGGTGCTCTATGGGGTGGCTGTGCAATATATGGTACTCACAATCCAGCGGGGCTCTGTGCTGCGTGGGAGGCTCCGCCGGCATTTCCCTCTAAGCCGGAAAGCCCCCCGCAGCTGCAACGCGGTGGCCTCAAGAAACATGGCCGCCAGGGGCCTCCGGTGGCGGTCCCGATGCAGCCTTTTGTGTGATGGTGTGGGGGCAGCAGCGGGCTCTGTGCTGCGTGGGGGGCTCCGCCGGCATTTCGTTGTTAGCTGGAAAGCCCCCCGCAGCTCCACTCCCTCCTGCAACGCGGTGGCGTCCTCAAACATGGCCGCCAGGGGCCTCCGGTAAGATGGCCGCCGAATCTCATTCAATTCTCGGCAACGAGATCTCTTCTCCCGAGATCTTGTCCTGAGATCTCGGGAGACGAAATCTCGGGAAAAGATCTCGTTGCCATCTATCAGGAGGCCGCAGTAGCGGAGCTGCGGGGGGCTTTCCGGCTAAGAGGGAAATGCCGGCGGAGCCCCCCACGCAGCACAGAGCCCCGCTGCTGGCCAGACACCACCGCACCACAGGGAGGCTAGCGCCGCCACTGGATTTTTCGGTATGTTGGGACCATAAGACGCACCCCCATTTTCCCCCAAATTTTGGGGGGAAAAAAGTGCGTCTTATGGTCTGAAAAATACGGTACATATTTACAGATTTGTGTACTGCTGGCAGTATGTACATATTTACATATTGGTGTATTGTTGGCATATACATATTTACAGATCTCATAAAAGCTTTATGGAAACAGTAGCCCAGAAAAATCATAACAATAATTAATGTTGGATATTAAATCATATGGGCATTACATATGGGACAATTAGGAAAATCGCAGAAAACTGACATGAAAACAAAAGGATAAAAACAGCGGTAGAAAAATTCCAAAAGACAGTCAAATATATAAAAGGTATACATTTTATTAATTAATTGACAGGATATTCAATAGAGTGGAAAGGAGGTCAAAACCAAAATACATATGTGAAAAAAGGGGTACACCAGAAAAAAAGGGGAGAGGGAGATGCACCACAATTATAATGAAAAATGTAGACAACAACAAAATCCCGATTGCACATATCCCTATTGGCCTTAAATAATATATAATAAATATTTAATATATTAGCCACACATTGAGGTTACGGGATTAGTAAATATGGAGTCAATCAGACATAATGCCTAGACATGGTAAACAAGAAACAGCAGTCATATGCCACAATGGGCAATGTAAAATGTGCATACACCCTTTCATGGAGCACTAGTGGTCAACATACGTAACAGGCAATGACCTGATTAAGGTATACATAGTCAACATCGGGAATCAAAAGTAATTACCTGTATGCCAAATATAAAGAAGTCTCCACGGTGTACCCTCCCCGACGCGCGTTTCGGCGAAATGGCCTTTGTCAAGGGGTATAGAAAAGTAGGAAATGGGGGGTTTAAAAGTGCAACATCCACCAATAGTGAGGCAGGTACCGCTCATGTGTCTAACCAACCCGTTCATGACCCAATGATATCGGACCTTATAGGTGGCTATATCACGCATATGCAGCATCAAAGCTGGTAAATGTAATCTCATTTGCCAGCGTCACCTCCGCTTTGTATGACGCGTGTGCTGCCAAAGTAAACCGAGACGTCCGGCCGCGTCGACATCAGCTGGACGGTGACGTAACAGACACATGACAAGTCATGTGACTGATCACCATGCCAACATGAGATGCCGAGAGCGGCCAGCCGGGCCAGGAACCACAGCGCACAAGCGTACTGCAGCCGGTGAGTCAGACAGTGTGCAAGTAGAAGGACAAAGAAGGATATATATACGATTAGTATCACCAGTAATGACAAGGGAGAATTAGCGCTTGCAAACCAAACACCTATTAGTCAAAGAAAGGGGAGTTTATAAACAACATGTATATAGACTATGTGTGGAAACCGCAAAAATGTACATCAAGTAAGAGGCATGCTACACAGACAAAACACAAATATGTAGACATGAGTAAATACAAAGCATATGGCAACTCTAAATAGAATCAAATAACAAGTATTATTAATAATACATAAACACATCAGTATAGCCATATACAAAAGACAAATGATAAATGGGTCCCCATAATATTGACACGCAGATCCAAAGACTCAGAATGGGAGTTACTTCATGGTCAAGGGGATCAGAAGGATGTAGCGGCAGTTACTTCATAGCCAAAACAATTGGAACGATGTGGCAACAATACGAAAAATAATTAAAAATAAGAGGTTAAAATAAACATGAAACACGTCACATGTCAAAATGGAATAAACCTATACAGTACCAGATGAGCCAGTTACAAAAATGGAACGAAGCTGATTGCTTCGTTAAGACCTTTCGGATGGACCGTATCTAAAGCCCAGATCCATTTGGTTTCACATTGTGACAATTTTTTGGTTAAGTTCCCACCACGAATACCAGGATCAATGGAATCAATTCCTCTAAATCGTAATTGGGAGCTGTCACAGCCATGGTGAAGTTTAAAATGATGTGGTATCAGGGCCGTATTTAGAGTTTCTGCTGCCCTAGGCACTTTTCGTTCTGCCTCCCCCATTTGTGAGTATGACTAATGCAGACACTGTCGGCAGTGACTTAGGCTACTTGCACGTCAGCGATTTTTGCCATTCGCGGCAGATCCGGCAGTTTTTCCACATCTGCCACGTAACGGATCACTTATGGCAACACTGCATTCGGCCTCATTCATTCCCTATGCGACCTGCGGACATGTTTGACACTTGCGGTTTTGCAGCAATGCCGCCAATCCGGTACTTGCAGCAACGGAAAAAAAAAAAACGCTACTAGCAGTGTTTTTTTGTCTCACCGCAAGTGCCGCACATGTTTGCAAGTCATATAGGCAATGAATGAGGCTGAATCTATGTGTATGCCCATGTAGCTCTTTCAAAGACAATTCCAGTAATATTTTTACATGTTCAGTTCATTCATCTGAAATCGGTTTGCATACATATGCAAATGAGGGAGTAGATCTGTTGCTCCAGGTCAATACCCGCTCAGTGCCACCTCCTCCTGATCGACTTACAGCCCTTTTTTCCAGAAGGAAACACATCATAGGCTATCAGTGATGCAAGAGGAGGTAGCACTCTGCGGGAAATAGAGCTGGAGTGATAGAGGGTTAAGATCCACCATAGTCGTTAGGCATTATTTATACATCAATTGAAATGCTGATTTCTGAATAAGGGAGAAAGGGAATGACCATTGTAGGGATCCGCTCTGGTAGGCAGGGGCCGGGCCGCAGTAATGAGGCATACACACAGGCTTTTAGTTCAAAGTTCAGTGGTTTTAATAATGGGTTCAACAAAAAGTCCAGATAACAAAATCAAAGCAGAACATAAATCACTCCAGTTTGGAGAACCACTGGTCCCAGACTCACCCTTGCTTGGGACGGGCTTAACTAAGCGGCTGCAAGACAGCAGAGACCGCCAGGTGCCATTCCGGGTGGTCTGGTACTCGCTTCCTGGTGCACACTGACACACTGTAACAAAAACAAGCTTCCAGGCTGACTCCAGCCAAACTCCTTCCTTCCACACCCACCAACTACAACAGCTCCTTGTTTTATAGGCCTAGTCCACACCCTCAGGTGAGGTACACATCAGCTGACCTGATCACGTGACTATGACCTCATCACAGGTCCTTGAGATCAGGGAAAATCCTGACCAAACTCCAGTCTGCTAGGAGAAATATATCTCCCATCCATCAAGACCCCCTTTGGTGTACCACATACCTCCCCCCTTTGTTCAACCTTAGGAGGGTGGACACATGGCATACAGTGAACTCTGGACAGTGCATCAGCATTCCCCTGTAATTTGCCTGCCCGATGTTCTACTGAAAATTTGAAATTTTGCAGAGACAGAAACCACCTGGTGACTCGTGCATTTCTCTCTTTGGCTTGACTCATCCAAGTCAGAGGGGAATGATCAGTTACCAACCGAAACGTTCTCCCCAACAGATAGTAGCGCAATGACTCCAGTGCCCACTTGATGGCCAGGCACTCTCTCTCTACAATGCTGTATCTGGTTTTAGCTGGAGTAAGCTTTCGACTCACGAAACTAATAGGATGCTCCTCCCCGTTAACCTCCTGAGACAACACGGCACCCAGACCTACCTCTGACGCATCAGTCTGGACAATGAATTCTCTTTTGAAGTCGGGTGTGATCAGAACTGGTGACCCACACAGTGCCCCTTTTAGTTTTACAAACGCTTCTTCAAGCTGATCATTCCATCGCACCATTACTGACTTCCTCCCTTTTAGGCAGTCAGTTAACGGTGCCGACAGGGTTGCAAAATTGGGAATAAACCGCCGGTAGTATCCCACTAACCCCAAAAACCCTTTCACTTGTTTTGTGGTGAGGGGACGGGGCCAATTTTGGATTGCCTCCACTTTGTTTATTTGGGGTTTGATAACTCCTCTCCCAATCACATACCCCAGGTACTGAGCTTCCTCCAACCCTATGGAACACTTCTTTGGGTTGGCAGTTAGCCCTGCTTGTCTCAGAGAATCTATCACCGCCTGTACCTTGGCTAAGTGACTTTCCCAGTCTGTACTGTACACCACAATATCGTCCAGATAGGCTGTGGCATATCGTCGATGAGGACGAAGAACAACGTCCATTAACCTCTGGAATGTCGCTGGAGCGCCATGCAACCCGAAGGGTAGGACTATATACTGGAACAGTCCCTCGGGTGTTACAAAAGCCGTTTTCTCTCTCGCTGCTTTTGTTAGGGGCACCTGCCAATACCCTTTTGTGAGGTCAATGACTGAAAAATACCGGGCCTGCCCAAACCGCTCTATTAACTCATCGACCCGGGGCATGGGGTAGTCGTCAAACTTAGAAATTTCATTCAGTTTTCTGAAGTCATTACAGAACCTTAGTGTCCCATCTGGCTTTGGTATTAGGACTATTGGGCTGGCCCACTCACTCTGGGACTCTTCAATGACCCCCTAACTTCAGCATCTTCTTGACCTCTTCCGAGATGGCTTGTCGCCGGGCCTCAGGCACCCGATATGGCTTTAATCGGACTTTGGCCTGCGGCTCCGTGACAATGTCATGTTGGATTAGGGAGGTACGACCAGGAAGTTCCGAAAAAACATCGGTATTTCGGCTAACAAACTCTCGGACTTCCTGAACTTGTCTATGCGACAAAGTGTCTGCTATTTTGACGGCGGAGAGGACTTCTCTTGCCTTCTCCGGAGGCAAGGAAGCCATCTCTACTGGAAATGCAGGCCGTGGACAATCCTCACCAAGCGGGTCTCTGTCTTTCCATGGTTTGAGCAGATTCACATGGTATACTTGTTCTGGCTTTCTCCGCCCTGGTTGGTGTACTTTATAGTTTACTGGACCCACCTTCTCTATAATCTCGTAGGGTCCCTGCCACCTTGCAAGGAACTTACTATCCACTGTAGGCACAAGTACCAACACCCGATCCCCAGGGTTAAAGGACCTTACCCGTGCCTCCCGGTTATAGACCTGCCTCTGTGACCTTTGTGCTGCTTCCATGTGTTCTTG
Source organism: Oophaga sylvatica (assembly GCA_033576555.1). Classification (NCBI taxonomy): domain Eukaryota; kingdom Metazoa; phylum Chordata; class Amphibia; order Anura; family Dendrobatidae; genus Oophaga; species Oophaga sylvatica. Next base: position 207,645,095 of record JARQOD010000002.1, read on the forward strand.
GACTAATGGTAGGACTGTCTCCATTCTCTCTTGCATTTTGGCCACATGTTCTATCACACTTTTGTGGGGAGTTGGTTGGTTTTCCCAGGCCTCTTTAGCTATATCGAGTAAGCCACGGGGATGTCTGCCATATAATAGTTAAAAGGGCGAGAACCCCGTAGATGCCTGGGGCACCTCCCGCACTGCAAACATCAGGTATGGCAACAAGAGATCCCTTACCATCTTTAGAGACTGCTTTTTTCAACATATTCTTCAGGGTTTTATTGAACCTTTCTACTAAACCGTCTGTTTGGGGATGATAGACCGATGTGCGCAACTGTTTAACACTTAACAAGTGGCAGAGTTCCTTCATGATTTTTGACATAAAGGGGGTCACCTGATCTGTTAAGATTTCTTGAGGGATTCCCACCCGAGAGAACATACCCATGAGTTCTTTTGCGATCAGTTTGGCCGAGGTGTGTCGCAGGGGAATAGCCTCAGGATACCTGGTAGCGTAATCTAGAACTACGAGGATGTGTTGGTGACCCCTTGCTGATTTATTAACCGGCCCCACCAGATCCATGGCTATTCTCTCAAACGGGACCTCTATAATTGGTAATGGCACCAAGGGACTCCGAAAATGAGGCTGCGGACAGGTTACCTGGCACACGGGACAAGAGTTACAATACCGTTTAACTTCTTCATAGACCCCTAGCCAGTAAAACCGCTGTAGAATTCTGTCTAGGGTTTTCTTTTGGCCCAAATGTCCCCCTAGTACATGCGCATGCGCTAAGTCCATTACCAACCTCCGATATGACTGCGGTACCAGCAATTGCTCGACAATTTCCCCATGTATTTTGTCAACCCGATACAGCAAATCTTGGTTCAGCTCGAATCGGGGAACTACTGTAGCTGCCCCGGGGTGTTGGGGTTCCCCATTGACAACCAGTACATTTTCCCGGGCTCGAGTCAACGTAGGGTCCCGGAGTTGCGCCGTACCAAAATTGTCACCTGCCACATTTAAGTCTGACAATTCTGGTCCCGGTGGCAAATCTTCCATCTCCCCAGCTAACACTTCTATAGGAGAGGGGTTTTCCTCCTCCACCGAAGGCAAAGTTACTCCTACCGCCAGCACATCTTCCTCTGGGCCACCAGGTTCATGCCCGATTTCTGGAGAATGCAACCTGGTTGCCACTGGTGCCGATAACTGTTCCGTGGGAGGGGTAATTACAGGCCAAAGCACAGAAAATAACGGAAAATCTCTCCCCATTATTACATCATAATGCAAATTCACCACCACCCCCACCTCGTGGCACCTCTTCCCCGCTGGCGTGTTTATCATCACCAGGGCGGTAGGATAATGTTTTAGGTCCCCATGTATACACAACACACCCATCTTCCGACCAGTATACTCGCTGATTTGGACGTGACTGGCTCGTATTAGGGTCACGAGACTCCCTGAGTCCAGTAGAGCCACAGCAGGGTTACCCTCCACCTCCACTTTACACAAATGATTCATATTGGGTCCCTCTGGTTTTCCCACTGCACACATGTGTTCGGCATAGTGAGACTGATAGTACCCATAGTTTGTGTCCATGGGCTCAGTCAGGTGGGGGCAATCAGCTCTCACATGTCCTGGTTCTTGGCACCGCCAACAGATTATGGGGCCCCTTTCGTCCCCAGACGTGTCCTGGGCGGGTGAAGGTTTGGGGAATTTACTCATTACCTTCTGGGTAGTCTCTCCCTGTATCTCCTTGGTAGCCCCATATCTTTCAATGAGGTCTACCATTTGGAGACCATCAGTAGGGGCTGCCTGTCCAACCCATGTTTGAAGGGTGTGGGGCAAAGTTCTCCAGAATTTATCAGTCACTATACGATCCAGCATAGCGCGGGGTGACAACACTTCCGGCTGCAACCACTTTTCTATCAGGTGTATCAAGTCATAATACTGGGACCGAGCTGGCTCGGAAGGGGAAAACTTCCACTGGTGTACCCGCTGAGCCCGGACTAACACATTTACCCCAAGACGTGCGAGTATCTCACCCTTGAAGATCTCGTAGTCCCTCTGGTGCTCGGGGGGTAGGTCTCTATAGGCTTTCGCGGGTCCTGGAGCCAAAAACGGAGCCACGATCTCGGCCCACTGGTCCCGGGGTAGTCTCTCCCTCTCAGCCACGCCTTCAAACATCTCCAGGTACACCTCGACGTCATCTGACTTTTCCATTTTCGGAATCGCTGTGCGTACCACTTTCCGGACATCCTGACGTCCCGGGGCAGCTCCTGCTGTCTGCGGCGCTGTGATGTGTTGCATCATTAGATTGTTGGTTTCCTGTTGCCGCTCCATAGCCTGCTGCTGTATAGCCTGCTGTTGCTGCTGTATAGCCTGCTGCTGCTGCATAGCCTGCTGCTGCTGCTGCTGCTGTATAGCCTGCTGTTGCTGCTGTGTAGCCTGCTGTTGCTGCTGTATAGCCAGCTGCTGCTGTCGCATGGGCTCCACAAGCATTTTTACTGTGCTCTCCATCTCCGGACAGCTATCCACCGGGTTTTGCGTCACTTTCTTCACCCAGGACATTTACTGTCATGCAGAGAAAAAAAAAACATCCACACAAAAAAAAAACCAGCCTGACCTCACTGCGTATGCCCGCATTCAAGCCACCAATTGTAGGGATCTGCTCTGGTAGGCAGGGGCCGGGCCGCAGTAATGAGGCATACACACAGGCTTTTAGTTCAAAGTTCAGTGGTTTTAATAACGGGTTCAACAAAAAGTCCAGATAACAAAATCAAAGCAGAACATAAATCACTCCAGTTTGGAGAACCACTGGTCCCAGACTCACCCTTGCTTGGGACGGGCTTAACTAAGCGGCTGCAAGACAGCAGAGACCGCCAGGTGCCATTCCGGGTGGTCTGGTACTCGCTTCCTGGTGCACACTGACACACTGTAACAAAAACAAGCTTCCAGGCTGACTCCAGCCAAACTCCTTCCTTCCACACCCACCAACTACAACAGCTCCTTGTTTTATAGGCCTAGTCCACACCCTCAGGTGAGGTACACATCAGCTGACCTGATCACGTGACTATGACCTCATCACAGGTCCTTGAGATCAGGGAAAATCCTGACCAAACTCCAGTCTGCTAGGAGAAATATATCTCCCATCCATCAAGACCCCCTTTGGTGTACCACACCATATAAAAGGTATTTATGGAGTTTGTCTTTGAAAGAGCTACATGCACATATAAAAAGTTTGAAGGGGTGAAAAATTGCCTTTAAATAAATACAAAAAAATAATCTTTTAATGTTTTTATTGGTTTCTGTGCAAAAGGCAACAATAAGGTGATAATAAATAATAATGCTACATTATAACAGCACCAACAATAATATTATTTTATATATAATAGCAATTAACAATAAATAATGTTATTATACAAGAACGAGTGCAATTGTAAGTTCTCTTTTTAACCTTATCTTCAAAAACGTGAAAAAAAATAATCAAAATTAACAATAATATAGAGCAAAAAACTGTGCAATTGGTAATAAGGAAAGTAACTGTGCATTTTGCACACATCTTTGCATTCTGTGAAGCAGATGGCATCAATAAGGTGATAAATAATAATGCTACATTACAATAGCACCAACAATAATATTATTTTATATATAATAACAATTAACAATAAACAATAATATTACTATACAACAAGAACTAGTGCAATTGTAAGCTTTCTTTTTAACCTTGCTTATCTTCAAAAACGTGGTGAAAATAAATACTCAAAATTAACAATAATATAGAGCAAGAACCAGTGCAATTGGTAATAAAGAAAGTAACTGTGCATTTTGCACACATCTTTGCATTCTATGAAGCAGATGTTTAAAACTTCTTACGGCGTGCTCTTTGGGCTGCAAAATTGTCAATGATTTTATCATAATTCAGCGACCTTACAAGATCACTTTCAATGGCCAACATTGCAAGAGCATTTAGGCCATCTTCACTCATGCTAGACCTCAAATAATTTTTAATTCGCTTTAATGCAGAAAATGAGCGTTCTGCTGAATAGATAGTTGCTGGTGTGCACAGAAACATTCTCAAAGCAATATCCACATTTGGATAAATGTTATGAAGGTCGTCTTTATGAAATTTCCTAAGGATACTCAAAGAAGAGTTATATTCTTCCTCCAGAGTCAAAAGGTGTCCACGCAAGTTTAGGCATTCTTCAACAAAGTCAGTTGCCTCAATGTCTGCTTTGTAAACCTCTCCAAGTTTTTCAGCTTGTTCCCTTATAGCAGAAGTTTCTAGGTTGGTTAAATGTGACAGAAATTTAAATTTTTTAAAAAACTCCTCATAGGCTGCCTTTCTCCGTTCCAGTTCCGAAATTAGATTGTCACAGATGACAAAGTAGGTGTTTACACGGAAATCTTTTTTTATGTCTTCTTGACTTTCAGTAAGTAGTGTTGCGCTTCCTTTTCCTAAATCGAAGATCATATTCTTTCACACTGGATTTAGCCATGGCATTGACTCAAATGTGTCAAACATCTCCCTGATCTGCTTCACAAACTGCACAAGGGAATCATAAAGTTCTATTACTAAACTAACATCTATATCTATCTGTTGTAATTTGCGACTAACAGCTTGAAATCTTTCCAAAATGGAACCCCAAAAGTGTGCCATGAATACAGTTTCAAATCGTTGTAGTTGACTAAGTAGCCATCAGCAGAACATCGTGTAGCAGCCTTTTCACTGTTGTCTTCTGAGATTGCAGACAGTGCATTTAATATTTGTTCAAAGTCCTTGTTCAAACTGTGACAGGCCTCCGTACAAGCAGACCAGCGTGTCTCTGACAATCTTTTTACAGTTAAAGTTCCTGGATCTGCAGATAATTCTTTTTGTAAAACATCCCAACGGTTTGTGGAGGCTGTAAAAAACACATACAAATGCTGTAAAAGTTCAAACAAAGAACACGATTCCTTACAGCTCTCAGCTGCACATGTACCAATTAAATTCAGGGAATGTGCAGAGCAGGGAATATAGACAGCAAGTGGGTTAATTTGCTTAATTCTTGCTTGCAGACCACTGTAGTGACCAGAGACATTGCTGCCCATGACAATTTCTGATGTCCAAGTCAAAATGCTTCAGTGTGTTAATCACCGCTTCTGTCAACCTTTCTGATCGATGTCCTGGATTTGGTATGAAGAGTAGAAAATGTTCCATAGGTGTCCCATCATCCTTTACATATCGTATTATAAAAGCAAGCTGGTCAACATGTGAAATATCTTGAGTTGAGTCCACACTGATTGAGAAATATTTCTCAGTTTTGATCTCTTTGATGATATTTTTTGTGACTTCATCAGCCATCACATTGATAAATTCCTCACATGTGGCAAATGATAGGTATGATGTCTTTCCTTTACCCGGGTTCCCAAAACGAGTGATATGATCAGCCAGGAAAGGGTCATACTCTACTATGACTTCCAGAAGCATTTTAAAGTTCCCACTATGTTTGGAACCAAAGCGGTAATTACTCCCTCTGAAAGCAAGTCCGTGTGTGCCAAGTGCCCTGACCACCGACACAACTCTTTTCAAAACATTTCTCCAATAATTTATTTCACAAGTCAATTCCTCTGTAAGCAGTTTATTTATTTTTCCCAATGTGCTTCCCCGTGTATGAAAAGCAAGTACACATGTTTTATGCTCCATTGACCGCTCATGTTCATTTAGTCTTGAGGCACTATTTTTCCAGTCATTAAAACCAACTAGTGCAATAGCTGCTTTGCCACCAAATAGTCGACATGGGGCACAAAAAAGCCTGCCTGTACTTTCAGAATATACCAGGTAGGGACGTGTTTTCTTTTCATCATTCACTAGCTGTTTTTCAAACATATTTTGATCAGCATCCTGTACTTGGTGCCAAACTGCTGTCTTGATTTGCAGAAGTCAGCATCCATGTTTTGATTAAAGCCATTGATAGCCACATAATCTCTTGTAGAATCATTTAGCAGCCATTCTGTGGGATCATGACTAATCCCTGGTAGTACAGCTGATTCACCTACACTTGAAACATCTTCTGCAGGAGGATAAGTCTCATGATGAGCACTGGTACTCCCATGCTCCTGTCTGTTATCTTCACTGGTACTCCCATGCTCCTGTGTGGTATCTTCACTGGTACTCCCATGCTCCTGTCTGGTATCTTCACTGGTACTCCCATGCTCCTGTCTGGTATCTTCACTGGTACTCCCATGCTCCTGTCTGGTATCTTCACTGGTACTCCCATGCTCCTGTCGGGTATCTTCACTGACATCAATAACTTCTTCTGTTATTTCTGGCACAGTACTACTTGTGCTAGGTGTTCCAGGCTTCGAAAAAAAGCATCAATTTTCACTGCCTTTTCTATCTCTTTTGCAGTTCTCAAAGTCTTTTCCTTAGCACGTTTACGTTACTCGGCCCCGCTCAGCTTTTTCCTGCTATCGCTCATTTAGGAATCCTAAAATTTCACTAAAAAAATAAAAAAAGAAGTATTTGTTGGATGCTATGATACTGAGATATACAGCACTACAGTAAAGAGTAGCACACTCAGAGGAAACAACTGAGTCATAAAAAAAAAAAACACACGAGACAATTCGTTTTCAACATGAGCCCAATTGAATTAAGAAAAATACTTAACGATGTTCCCCATTATTAAGCAGCCATGGGTTTCAAGCAATATGGGAAAGAAAAGTGATCGCTCTTCTGGCCAAAAATGTTAAATAGTGTAATGCCTTGGACAAGGTATGAAAATATCAGATATTTCATGAAAAAAGTAAGCATGATCATTGTACGGGAATCATTGTTCCCCGGTGGCCATCCGTGTGTTCCTGATGCAGCACACGGGCGACACACTGATGCCACACGTGTGCTGCACATAGACACTGATATCTCTGGTACCGGAAATATCAGGACATGTGTAACCGGCCTAACACAAACATCTAAGATAGTGGGAGGCAGTAACCATCAAAACAGCAGCTCTGGGAGTCAGTTCTGACATCCTGTAAAGAAACACAAGCAGAAACTCAAACTATCCAAAAACTCACAAGTTCAATAAATGCAAGAACTGTGAAGGTGATATGAAAATAGGTGATATGCTAACTTGTAAGGGCCCCGTCTCACATAGCGAGATCGCTAGCGAGATCGCTGCTAAACAGCGATCTCAGCAGCGATCTCGCTATGTCTGACACGTACCAGTGATCAGGCCCCTGCTGTGAATCGATGGTCGTGTCAGAAATGCCAGGACTTTTTTTTGATCGCTGGTCTCCCGCTAGCCAGCACGCATCGCTGCGTGTGACAGGCAGGAGACCAGCGATCTCCTGGTAACCAAGGTACACTTCGGGTTTCCAGGCGCGGGGCTGTGCCTGGAAACTCGACGTGTACGTTGGATACCAGCGCGCTGCTGCAGGGGACCTGGTAACCAAGGTACACGTCGGGTTTCCAGGCACTGCGCAGCGCCTGGAAACCCGAAGTGTACCTTGGTTACCAGCTCCCTGCATCAGCGCGCCGGTATCCAACATACACTGCGGGTAACTAGGCAACGTTACCTGCAGTGTCGCTGTCCTGATCGCTGCCTGAGCTGCCTGTTTGGCAGCTCAGCAGCGATCATGTAGCGACACACCAGCGATCCTGATCGTTGTCGGGATCGCTGGTGTGTCGCTATGCGAGACGGGGCCCTAACTTGGCCTGCTAATAGGCTGCTTTCACACTATCATATTTTCCAATCTGTTTGAATCCTTGAATGTCCAGGACTCCTTGGACAGGCAGTGATTTGTGCCAACGTATGTCCACGGACCATTTACAGGATCCGTCATCAGTGACCAGAGATAGGGCTGGGAAGAGCTGTACCTTGCTTCTGAGCATGCTCAGTACAGCAAAACGGATCTATTTCACAGATGTGTTTTTTTCACGAATCTGTACAGATCTGTATCCATAGACATCCATTTGATTCGGAAAGCTACGGATCCACGTCTGTCCGTTTTTCAAGGCAGCCCAAAACCAGAGCAGTCTCCGATTCTGGGTGCATGAAAATAAACAGACACAAATGGATCAGTGACAAAACGAATAGAATAAAACGAATAACAACGAATAGACACGGATGAGAAATTTAGCAGTGTGAAAGCAACCTAAGATGTTTTTGATTGAAAAACCATTTTAATTCAGTAAATGTGGCCTCTTAGACTCGAAACACATGGTGTGAGATGCATGCAAGACACTTGTACGCGTCTTACATGACTCACTTGGGACGGTTGCAGGAGGGAGCATATCAGCTGTATGTGTTTCTATGCAGCGGACGCACTCACGTCCAGAGAGCCTGCAGCTGTCCCGGGTGAGTCATGCGAGACTCATGCGAGTATCTCTCATGCCTCTCGTTCCGTGTTTCCAGCCTTAATGCTGCAAAATCAACAAATGACCATTGGAACATAATGTATAAGTATGGTAAAATAGCAGTCATTATTCCATGAAGTGCTACAACTCCTTCAGTCAACTGATCAGTGCTGGGGTCAATATTGTTGGCCTATTATAAGGATAGGATATCAATATTAAATCATTCAATAAATCAATGGAAAACAGATGTTTAGTGCATATGATGTGCATAGAAAGAGCTAATACACAATGCTTCCGGCAAAAATATTCTTGCATAGCTATTATGGCAGCACGGTGGCTCAGTGGTTAGCACTGTGCGCGGTGGCTCTGTGGTTAGCACTGTATATGGTGGTTCAGTAGTCAGCGCAACAGCTTTGTAGCACTGGGGTCTGGGGTTCAAATCCCAACAAGGATGACATCTGCCAAGAGTTTATATGTTCTCCCCGTGTTTGTGTGGGTTTCCTACCACACTCAAAAGACATACAAATAGGATGTTTAGATTGTGAGCCCCAATGGGGACAGTGTGGATGATGTATGTAAAGTGCTGTGGAGTTAATAGCGCAATATCAATGAATACATATTATTCTTAATATTATGTTACAATTCCAGGATCTGAGGATTTTCTGTTTCGAGGTCAAGCGCTCTCTGTGTGATGTTGCTGTCTGTCTCGCTGTCTTCCTCTTTTGACACTGCAGTGTGGTGGACAAGAAAACATTAACTGGTTAACAGCAAGAAGTCTGGTGTCTGTGTACTAACTGAACTAGAAACTCTCCCCACACCATGTCCAGCAGACATTGGAGGATTACTAGATGGACTTTATTATTCTATTACTGCCCAGTCTCTGTCTATGGCCGGGGTCACACACAACGATAAAAAATTGGACTGTATTATACGGCCATAATACGCAGAAAAGTCCCCTGAAAAGTGATCCATATGCAATGCGAATATGCGATTTTCTCGCATCAAAACATCCGTGTGTCATCTTTATGGCATCCGTATGACATCTGTACAGCGAGATTTTCTCGCTGGCTTGCAAAACCGACATATAATGGATCCCAATGACAGTTTTTAATCACAAAAGAAAGAATAGATATATACACATAGAATACATATATATATATATATATATATATATATATATATATATCGTATGTACTCATGTATAAGCCGACCCGTGTATAAGCCGACCCCTCTAATTTTGCCACAAAAAACTGGGAATACTTATTGCCTCGCGTATAAGCCTAGGGTGAAAAATGATTATGCCCCCCATATGCTCCATAGATTATGCCCCCTTATGCTCCATAGATTATGCCCCATATGCTCCACAGATTATGCCCCCATATGCTGCACAGATTATGCCCCATATGCTCCACAGATTATGCCCCCATATGCTCCACAGATTATTCCCCCATACGCTCCAGATTATGCCCCCATACGCTCCACAGATGATGCCCCCTTATGCTCCATAGATTATGCCCCCATATGCTGCACAGATTATGCCCTCATATGCTCCACAGATTATGCCCCATATTCTGCACAGATTATGCCCCATATGCTCTACATATTATGCCCCCATATGCTCCACAGATTATGCCCCCATACGCTCCAGATTATGCCCCCATACGCTCCACAGATGATGCCCCCATATGCTGCACAGATTATGCCCCCATATGCTCCACAGATTATGTCCAGTATGCTCCAGATTATGCCCCATATGCACCACAGATTATGCCCCCATATGTTCCACAGATTATGCCCCATATGTTCCACAAATTATGCCCCATATGCTCCATAGATTATGCCCAATATGCTCCACAGATTATGCCCCATATGCTCCATAGATTATGCCCAAAATGCTCCACAGATTATGCCCCCTATATGCTCCACAGATTATGCCCCATAGTATAGGTCCCTTATGCTGCCGCGCTGCTGCTGCAAAAAAAATGACATACTCACCTCTCGTCGCTGGGGGACAGGTGCCGGTGTCCTGAGCAGGCGGAGACACCGGCGTGCTAGGGGGGACAGGTGCCGTTGTCACCGCTCGCTCAGGACCCCGGCACCTGAGATATTTACCTGTCACCGGACCGCTCCACCGCTGCGCACTGCTCCCTCTTCCAGGTCCTCGGCAGTGAATGATTAGGCAGAGGGCGTGGCGCGCACTAATGACGTCATCGCGCCCTCTGTCTGAACATTCACAGCCAGAGGTTTCCGACGAGGGAGCAGCGCAGCGGTGGACCCTTTTACAGGTGAATATCGCTATACTCACCTCTCCGCCGGCACGTCACTCTCTGCAGCGTCTCCTCTTCCCCCGCGGTCTCCGGCGGCTCTTCCGTCCTACAGCGGTCACGTGGTACCGCTCATTAAAGTCATGAATATGTGCATATTCATGACTTTAATGAGCGGTACCACGTGACCGCTGCAGGAAGGAGCCGGAGATCATGGAGAAGCAGCAGGGGGGCTGCAGAGACGCACCGGTGGAGGGGTGAGTATGATCCGACACCCCCGCTCCCCCTCCGACCCCGTATATGACTCACGTATAAGCCGAGAGGGGGACTTTCAGCCGTAAAAAATGGGCTGAAAATCTCGGCTTATACACCAGTATATACGGTCGGTATGTCATTGTGACACATATACTGTATATATACATATATTTATAGTTCATACACTTCTACATAGCATAATAGCCGCTAATTCAATTGCCGGCTTTTGTAAAATTACAGACCCGGCATGAAATGACACATGGTTTGCATACAGTTAACCATGTCATTTCATGTAGTTTGATATATGGTTTTCACTAACAATGACATGAGTGTATGTGTGCAAAATTTCATACATGTAGGTGGTAATGTGTAAATTTGTTGAAAAAAAATGCGTGGGCTCCCGCAGTATTTTCTCCACCAGACAGGGAAAGCCAGTGAGTGGGGGCAGATAATAATAGCCTAGGGAGGGTGCATTTTTTTTGTGCCCCCCTGGCTACTAATATCTGCCCCCAGCCACCCCAGAAAAGGCAAATCTATAATTAAATGCGCCCTTTCTGGCACTTAGCCTGTCTATTCCCATTGCCCTGTAGCGGTGGCTAATGGGTTAATAATGGGTTAAGGCCACCTTGCTATTTTAAGGTGACAATAAGCCAGGTTAATAAAGGAGAGTTATCAATTAGACAACTCTCCATTATTAATCCTATTGTATTAAATGGTTAAAAAAACACACACATTAATGAAAAATCATTTTAATTAAATAAAGACACAGTTTTTGACCATATTTTATTGTACTGATACTCCTTTCGATTCCCTTGTTCTCCTGTAATAAAATTAAAATAATAAAGAAACCATATTTTTACCTCTCCAGCGCTCAGTCAGGTCCCACGCTGAAATTCATCTGAAGGGGTTAACAGGTTTACAGCGAGGACCACAGCTAATGCTGGCAGCCCGGCTGTAAGCCCCCGAATGAATGAACTCATCCCTGCGCCTGAAAGGTGATGTATAGGTTGTTTTATTATTTTATTTTTATTACAGGAGATCGATGGCTTCAGGGAATTAGGTGATTGGTAAGTATGTACTCTATGTTATGTGTTGTATGTTATATGTATGTTGTGTACGTTATATATATACTGTATATATTTTTTTACAAACAACACATACATTAGCCAGATGATGGTACTACTGTCACATCATTGGCTAATGTGTCACTCGTAGCAGGCATAGCCCGAAAGGACTTGTAGTCCCATCAGATGATACCGGCATACAGCCCCCCCGGCAAGCCCTGCTGGCCCCCCCACACACACAAAGACATCATACACGCAGTCACCGCCCACACACTATACATGCACAGCGTTCATTCCCCCTCAGCGCTCATTACCCCCAGCGCTCATCCCCCCGGGCCCTAGTCGCTCATCCCCCCAGCACTCATTCTCCCCCCAGTGCTCCTCCCCCCGCGCGCTCATTCTACCGGGCCCCGGATGATAAACCGGCTGTTAAACCCCCCATTCTCCCACTGGCTGGCTGATTCCATCCTCACTGCTCAGCCTCCGCCACCCACAGCGCTCATTCCCCCAGGCCCCGGCTGCTCACCCCCCCGCGCTCATTCTACCGGGCCACGGCTGCTCACCCCCCAGCGCTCATTCTACTGGGCCCTGGCTGCTCACCCCCCCAGTTCTCATCTACTGGGCCCCAGCTGGATGATCACCCCCCCACAGGGCCAGGGCACCAGCACTCATATATTGGGCCCCGACTGGCTGATCACCCCCCCAGCTGGCTGATCACCAGGCTGGCTGATCACCCCCCCCAGGGCCCCAGCGCTCATATGCTGGGCCCCGGCTGGCTGATCATCCCCCACGGCTGACTGATCACCAGGCTGGCTGATCACCCCCCCGGCTGGCTGATCACCAGGCTGGCTGATCACCCCCCCGGCTGGCTGATCACCCCCCCGGCTGATCACCAGGCTGGCTGATCACCCCCCCGGCTGGCTGATCACCTTGCTGGCTGATCCCCCCCGCTGGCTGATCACCAGGCTGTATGATCCCCCCCGGCTGGCTGATCACCAGGCTGGCTGATCACCCCCCCAGCTGGCTGATTACCAGGCTGACTGATCCCCCCCAGCTGGCTGATTACCAGGCTGGCTGATCCCCCCGGCTGGCTGATCACCAGGCTGGCTGATCACCACCCACCCTCCCCCCCTCGGCTGGCTGATCACCCCCCCTCCCGGCTGGCTGATCACCCCCCCTCCCGGCTGGCTGATCACCCCCTCCTCGGCTGGCTGATCCCATCCTCTCACTGCATCTGCTCTCACTGCTCTGCGGCGTCTGCCAGCGCCGCAGAGCCACTCATTCATCCCCTGGCTCACTCCAGTCCTCAGCCTCTGCCGCCCACTGTCCACACACAACATAAGCGCGCTGCGTGCACATTCTGAACGGTACGGGGGAGGCAGGCACCGCCGGCACCAGGGGCTCACGCCGCTCACCTGAGTGTGTGGTGGCGTGGTCCGGTCCCTGCTCCTGGCTCAGGCTGCCTGCTGCTGCACGTGAGTCTGTTTTTGTTATGACAAACACACACTCACAGTCTGACTGGCACTGGCACGGTCATGTTGTAGGTACCGCTCATTTAACTCATGAATATGGATGCCACGCCTATGAGAGTGGAGTGACATCCATATTCATCAGCTTAATGAGCGGTACGGTACTTGTATGCAGCGGGCTCTAGGGATGTCGGCAGCGGCGCTGGATGGTGGAGCTGCGCAGGAGAAGGTGAGGTGAGTATGATGGGGGGTGGTGGTGGGGGGGATTGGGTGGACCGCTGGACTTATAAAAAAAAAGCTTGCTCAGGTGCCGCCCCCCCGCAGAGTCCCGCCCTAGGCACGTGCCCTCGGGTGCCTAATGGGAAATACGGCCCTGCGTGGTATAGCCCTAAGTGTGGTCAAGTCCTCGTGGTCGGCGGCCGCCTGAATTCCAAGTACATATTCACGTACTCGTACTTTTAATTGGCGAGATGTCATGCCAATATAAATTAAATTGCATGGGCAAAGGGCAAAATATATAACATATATGGAAGTACACGAAATTTGTCTCCTAATCTCATATGTTCTAGTGCCCGTAGAGTTAAAAAATGTGACAGTACGGTCCATGTTGGGACAGGCAACACACCGACCACAAGGGGCACTGCCACACCTGGGACGACCACCATCCAAAAAGGTGGATTTTGTCTCACCCTGATAATGGCTGTGAACCAAATAATCCCTAAGATTTTTGGAACGTCTAATTGTTATACCAGGCGTCTGTGGAAGAATTTGGTTCAGAATAGGATCTGTCTGGAGGATAGGCCAGGCCCTCTGGAGAGAACTTCTCATCCATGCAAACTGAGCATGATAATTGGTAATGAATCTAATCTTCTGATCTGATTTAGTCTTATTACTCCTGTATAGTAGAGATTGGCGTGTAGAATTTTTTGCCCTATTAAAGGCTCTTTTAATAGACCGTCTACTATATCCTCGCTCAAGAAATCTATCTGAAAGATCCCTCGCTTGAATTTTAAAGTCCTGATCATTAGAACATATTCTGCGAAGTCGAAGAAATTGACCGATGGGAATAGAATTAATCAAAGGTTTGGGGTGTGCAGAGGAGGCGTGGAGCAGCATGTTGGTAGCTGTCTCCTTTCTAAAGATACTAGTTTGTAACGTGTCATCAGAATCTCTCCATATTTTCACATCCAAAAAACTGATATTATCCACATCAGAAGTGTATGTGATGTGGATATTTTTTCCTTTGAATTTAGAAAATCCATGAACTCCCTTAATTGTACAGAAGTCCCCTGCCAGATCAGAATATGTTCTAATGATCAGGACTTTAAAATTCAAGCGAGGGATCTTTCAGATAGATTTCTTGAGCGAGGATATAGTAGACGGTCTATTAAAAGAGCCTTTAATAGGGCAAAAAATTCTACACGCCAATCTCTACTATACAGGAGTAATAAGACTAAATCAAATCAGAAGATTAGATTCATTGCCAATTATCATGCTCAGTTTGCACGGATGAGAAGTTCTCTCCAAAGGGCCTGGCCTATCCTCCAGACAGATCCTATTCTGAACCAAATTCTTCCACAGACGCTTGGTATAACAATTAGATGTTCCAAAAATCTTAGGGATTATGTGGTTCACAGCCGTTATCAGGGTGAGACAAAATCCACCTTTTTGGATGGTGGTCGTCCTAGTTATGGCAGTGCCCCTTGTGGTCGGTGTGTTGCCTGTCCCAACAAGGACTGTACTGTCACGTTTTTAACTCTACGGGCACTAGAACATACGAGATTAGGAGACAAATTTTGTGTACTTCCAGATATGTTATAAATTTTGCCCTTTGCCCATGCAATTTAATTTATATTGTCATGACATCTCGCCAATTAAAAGTACGAGTACGTGAACATGTACTTAGAATTCAGGCAGCCGCCGACCACGAGGACTTGACCACACTTAGGACTATATCACATCATTTTAAACTTCACCATGGCTGTGACAGCTCCCAATTACGATTTAGAGGAATTGATTCCATTGATCCTGGTATTCGTGTTGGGAACTTAACCAAAAAATTGTTACAATGTGAAACCAAATGGATCTAGGCTTTAGATACGGTCCATCCCAAAGGTCTTAACGAAGCAATCAGCTTCGTTCCATTTTTGTAACTGGCTCATCTGGTACTGTATAGGTTTATTCCATTTTGACATGTGACGTGTTTCATGTTTTTTTTAACCTCTTATTTTTTATTATTTTTAGTATTGTTGCCACATCTTTCCAATTGTTTTGGCTATGAAGTAACTGCCGCTACATCATTCTGATCCCCTTGACCATGAAGTAACTCCCATTCTGAGTCTTTGGATCTGGGTGTCAATATTATGGGGACCCATTTATCATTTGTCTTTTGTATATGGCTATACTGATGTGTTTATGTATTATTAATAATATTTGTTATTTGATTCTATTTAGAGTTGCCATATACTTTGTATTTACTCATGTCTACATATTTGTGTTTTGTCTGTATAGCATGCCTCTTACTTGATTTACATTGTTGCGGTTTCCACACATAGTCTATATACATGTTGTTTATAAACTCCCCCTTTTTTTGACTAATAGGTGTTTGGTTTGCGAGCGCTAATTCTCCCTTGTCATTACTGGTGATACTAATCGTATATATATCCTTCTTTGTCCTTCTACTTGCACACTGTCTAACTCACCAGCTTCAGTACGCTTGTGCGCTGTGGTTCCTGGCCCGCCTGGCCGCTCTCGGCATCTCATGTTGGCATGGTAATCAGTCACATGACTTGTCATGTGTCTGTTACGTCACCGTCCATCTGATGCCGACGCGGCCCGACGTCTCGGTTTACTGTGGCAGCACACACGTCATACAAAGCGGAGGTGACGCTGGCAAATGAGATTACATTTAACAGCTTTGATGCTGCATATGCGTGATATAGCCACTGTGACGCTTCCCACGGCTGCGGGGCGTCGGGACATGGCATAGCTTGCCTAACTAGCCAATGCTCCCACGCCGCTAGTCCACGACGACGTGAGGCATGCGTCCCAGATGGTAAGAGAATGTGGACCCACTGGACCACGGAGGGAGACCCGGCCTGCCCGGACTAGGGGAGGGCAGCGGCCGGGATCCGTGGCAGCTGAGCATGTGGGCAAGATGGCGACCTGCAGGACTAGACAACACCGCACAACTTCAGGTATGAAGAAACATAAAGTTTACTTAAAGAAACACACAGTACATAAACAGAACATAATGCCGGGCTCCCGATTCCACACATCAGAGAAGGGTACACGTCTCAGGATCACAGACGAATGCAGGAGGACATCACGGGTAGATGCAGTCCAGGGTTATCTGGCACGGGCATACTTGGGCGGCCTCTCTCTCAGGCCTCAGGCGTAGCACAGGCTCAGCAGGAGAACATCAGACACCGACCTCAGACAGACTTCAGATGATGGCGAGGTCATCACGGGTAGATGCAGTCCAGGATCATCTGGCACAGGCATACTAGTATGGCCTCTCTCTCAGGCTTCAGGCGTAGCACAGTCTCAGCAGGAGAACATCGGACACCGGCCCAGTACGAACATCAGACGATGGCGTGGTCATCACGGGTTGATGCAGTCCAGGGTCATCTGGCACGGGCATACTAGGACGGCCTCTCTCTCAGGCGGAACACGGACAGGATATCAGGAACACGGAATGGAACTCAGGGACACAGGAACACGGACAGAAAGTCAGGAACACGGATTGGATCTCAGGGACTCCAGAACACGGACTGGAACACATGAACACGGACTGGAACTCAGGAACATCAGAACACTGGCATCGGACTCCGGACATCTGGCAACGATCGGCAGGCTCCGGACATCAGGCAGAGAAGGATAGGATCCGGACATCTGGAAGTGGTCATCGGACATCAGGCCGTGGTCATCAGGGAGGACACGGTCCTCGGACATCTGGTATCGATCTGAAAAGGAACCCCAGCGGTCTGGTGCAAGCCCCGCCAGGCTCAACGGGAGCTGGCCGGGAATTGCACAGAAGCTGAGCACAGAGTAACAGAAACTCAGCACACAAACCGGACTCCTCCTTCCAAGATGAACTCAGGTTATATAGCAAAGATTCACAGTCACTGGCATAGGGTTCAGGACACAGAAGGACTTCAGGAACATAACACAGAGGACACAGTTCAGACAGTCAGGTACAGGGTAGATCCAGGATCAGGGATTCAGGGAACAAGACACAGCAGGAACAGGCCTGGATATGCAGCCTCCAGGAAGGGCGATCTGGGTACTCAGCCCCCAGCATAGGCGGAAACACAAGACACAGTTCAGACATTCAGGTACCGGGATAGATCCAGGATCAGGGATTCAGGGAACAAGATACAACAGGAACAGGCCTGGATATGCAGCCTCCAGGAAGGGCGATCTGGGTGCTCAGCCCCCAGCATAGGCGGAAACACAAGACACAGTTCAGACATTCAGGTACCGGGATAGATCCAGGATCAGGGATTCAGGTAACAAAACACAACAGGAACAGGCCTGGATATGCAGCCTCCAGGAAGGGCGATCTGGGTATTCTGCCCCCAGAACTGGCGAAAACACAAGACAGGACAAAGGGAATCAGCTCTCCAGAACTGATCGCACTCAGAGCAGGAGCTGAACACACAAACACACACGGCTAGGTTCAGGAACTCAATGCAAAGCTCTGGCAACGCCCCACAGGGCTGGGGAACTTTATATATGAGCTGCTTCACAGCGATAGGCTGGAGCAGCAATTCTAGTGCACACCCAATCCTCATAAAAGCAGGACAGGTGTGGGCCGCGCCCCCTATGCAGAGCCAGACACAACTCAGCACAGCAGGAGACCTGACAGTGGCTGCTGCCACACACGTAGTAAGTCATGCACCACTGCAGAGGACTTTGCAACCTACGGGTGGCTTCTACAGCAGGCCAGGGACCGCACATGCGGGTGGTCATGCAACGCAGTGGAGACACTCACGCAAGTACAGCTACGCAGCAGAGCTGGGAACTGAGCAGCATCCATACAGGTAACAGACAACAGTATCCCAGCTGGTTAAGGGGAAAGGAGCAAAAGGGTTAAAGCAAAGACATGCAAAGTAACGCTGGAAAACAAAGTACAGACAATACCAGCGTTACAGCCACCTATAAGGTCCGATATCATTGGGTCATGAACGGGTTGGTTAGACACATGAGCGGTACCTGCCTCACTATTGGTGGATGTTGCACTTTTAAACCCCCCATTTCCTACTTTTCTATACCCCTTGACAAAGGCCATTTCGCCGAAACGCATGTCAGGGAGGGTACACCGTGGAGACTTCTTTATATTTGGCATACAGGTAATTACTTTTGATTCCCGATGTTGACTGTATATACCATAATCAGGTCATTGCCTGTTACGTATGTTGACCACTAGTGCTTCATGAGAGGGTGTATGCACATTTTACATTGCCCATTGTGGCATATGACTGCTGTTTCTTGTTTACCATGTCTAGGCATCATGTCTGATTTACTCCATATTTACTAATCCCGTAACCCCAGTGTGTGGCCAATATATTAAGTATTTATTGTATATTATTTAAGGCCAATAGGGATATGTGCAATCGGGATTTTGTTGTTGTCTACATTTTTCATTATAATTATGGTCAATACAGTGCATCTCCCTCTCCCCTTTTTCTGGTGTACGCCTGTTTTCACATGTGTATTTTGGTTTTAATATAAGAACGCTAACCAGCTCACCGGTTTGTAGAAGCACGGATCCTCCGCTTGATCAAACGTGAAGATACATGAGAAAATGAAGGAAAAAGGGATCCAGCTTCAATAAAATCTTCATCTTTATTGATTCATAAAAACATGAATAATGGCATGCTCCTGGACAAGCTCAGGACAAGGCTACGCGTTTCGATCACAGGGATCTTTATCACAGCTGACATATTCAGACAAGGGCACATATTTAAGACAAAGGAAGACCAATCACGATCAGAAAAAATGTCATGTGATTTTTGACAAGTCCTTTAACAATTTTCACATAACGAATAAAGAAAAAAAAAAAAAAAAAAACACAATATTGCACAAATAAAATCAATGCAAAGAAATAAAATTAATAATGGAACATCAATTCGTTTCTTTTGTTGAGACCAAATGGATGTCTGGTATGTAGATTAAAGATCCAGAAAGCTTCACGTGTGAGGAGTCGCTGACGTGCATCTCCACCTCGGGCAGACAGGTTAACACTTTCAATACCTGTGACTTGGAAGGAAGAAACATTGCGAGCATGCTGAAAAATAAAATGTTTAGCAGCAGCAGAAATATTGCGATTCGAAGAAACATTCTTTACATCCTGCAAATGTTCAGCGATCCTGATTTTTAGTTTCCTAGTAGTGCAGCCTATATAAGATAAATTGCAAGTAGTGCACATAATTTTATATACCACATAGCATGAATTACAATTGATATATTTGTTAATGGTATAAATCGCAGTGCTGTCATTATTTTCAAAGGTTTTCGTTACACAAACATATTTGCAAAGTGCACATCTATTGTGGCCACATTTATAAAAACCTTTATGTTCTAACCACGATGTTTTATGAGAAGAGAAATTATTACTGAACATGCTTGGAGAAACTTTGTTACCAATAGATGGCGCTTTTCTTTGAAACAACATTAATACCTGATGAAAGAATGTCAGCAAGAGAGGGATCTTCATATAAAATAGGCAGCGATCTCAAAATGATTTTTTTTTGATGTCCCCAAATTGAGGACTATATTGAGCACAAAAATATGGTTTCACTGCAAGATCATTTTTTTGTTGTCGCCCTCCACTAATGAGATCCTCTCTGTTTTTATTACTTACAATTGTTCATGCTCTTTTTAATGACCATTTAGGATAATTTCTGCTTTTTAATTTTGTATCCACACAATTAAATTCCGTTTCCAAAGCTGTAGGATCGCTGCAGTTTCTCAAAATTCTGGTATATTCACCCAAAGGAATCGATTTAATAGTATGTTTGGGGTGACTGCTTGCTGCATGCAAGATAGAATTACCAGCACAAGGTTTGCTGAACGTTTTAGTAATAATAACAGAGTCATGTACCCCATATAAATCAAGATCCAAAAAAGAAATTTTGTTATGATGAAATTTATGAGTAAAATGTATGTTGAATGAATTAGAATTGATATAATCAATAAATCCGGATATGGCAGGTACATCACCACTCCAAATGATGAGTAAATCATCAATATATCTACCATACCAAGCAATCGAGTCAATAAATGGATTAGTAGCTGAAAAAATAAAAAAATATTCCCAATATGACATAACAAGATTAGCTAGGGATGGCGCGAATTTCGCACCCATCGCCACGCCAGATTTTTGTAAAAAAAATTTATTGTCAAATGAGAAAAAATTGTGGGTTAATAAAAATTGAATAACTTGTAAAATATAATTAATGAGATCCTGGGAATAATTACTGAATTTCGTTAAGACAAACTGCAGCGCTGTCATGGCAACATTGTAAGGTATACAGGTATATAAAGAAGTCACATCACAACATAACCAAGTATTTTCTTTAGACCAGATTTTCTTGGAAAACATTCTCAGCACTTCTTTAGAATCTTTAATATAACCAGGAGTGATTTGTACTAGTGGTTGAAGTAGTGAGTCAACCCATTCACCCAGATGTTCATTTAAAGATCCAATCCCTGAGACAATAGGTCTCATGGGGGGATTTTCATATCCTTGTGAATTTTTGGGAGACCATGCATGATAGGGATAATAGGATGAGACACTGTGAGATAATCAGTTTGTTTTTTGGTTAGAATGCCAAGGCTGAAACCCTCATTGATAATTTGGATAATCTCACTTTTAAATTTATCAGTAGGATTTGTATGAAGTTTTTCATATACATCACTGTCAGACAAGAGAGACATAATTTGAGAATGATAATCCTCTTTATTCAGGATAACTACCATGCCACCCTTGTCCGACATTTTAATTATTATATCTGACATACTTTTGATCTCATCTAGTGCAGTTTTCTGGGCTTTTGTTAAATTGGAATGATTTCTGCTGCTGCCCATTTTAACCCTATCATGAAGGATTTTTAAATCCCTCTCTATCACCTCCTGGTATTTAGTCATGCAATCAGGCCTGGATTGAATGGGATAAAAAGAGGGATTTTTTGTTTTAAACACAGGTGCATGAATGGTATCAGATTCATTATCATAGGAATGAGTAGACAAACTAAACAAAGTGTTGAGAGATACCTGTTCTCTGAAAGACAAGTCAGTAAATTCATTATTATATGTCAGCGACTCCTGCAAAGGGGTCTCATCAGAATGATTTAAAAAATGCTTTTTGATGGTAAGGTCTCGCATAAACTTATTGACGTCCAAAATAGTAGAAAAAAGATTGAAATTCTGATCGGGCACAAAATTCAGACCTAAGGACAAAACATCTAATTGCGTTTTGGTAAAGTCTCGTGCAGATAAATTCAAGACATTATCATGGTTTATTATTTGCGATAATTCTTCCTGCGGCGTGTAATCATGACATGATCTTTGTCGAGTTTTCTGCCACCCCGCCTTTTACGTTTTTTGAATGACGAAAAAACTTTGTGGTGTGAACACTGACATTAGAGGAAACACTCAGATTATTGTCTGATGAATCCAACTCAGAGGATGTAAAACAGACATGTGGTTTAGATACCGGTTCATTGAGAGCATGGTTGTGTTTTAAAATAGATTTAGGAGTTCTATGACCCCGCTCCCAATGGCCCCAGTCATAGACTTTCTTGGTTGAATAGTCTCTTAGATCACGAGAAAATTTTCTTTTTTTCCGGTCCATGATATCCTTTTCTAGGCTAGAGACATTATCTTGCATTTTAGCCACAAGTGAGTCATACTGAGTCAACGATTTAAATTCAGTGAGCGCAGTATCTGCATCATTCATTTGTTTCTGAATATCCTCCAATTTATTACTCTCATATTTGACTATGAGTTGCATTAGTTTGGAAGAACAATTACTGAGTATCTGATTCCACTCTTCAATGAAAATGTCAGAAAAAATTGTAGTGGGGATTTTTTTAATACGAAGCCCCCTTGGAATCATATCCTTAGCTAGATAATTTTGGAGGGTAGTATGATCCCACCACAACTTTGTTTCTTGAAGCAAAAGTTTTTCCATTTTGTTGATATTTTCATTCAGATCAGGCATGTCTGGAATTTCGTTAATATCACCAGAAAACACTTGTGCCGCTTTGACAGATCTGTCTTGAACAAAAATAGATGCCATAATAAAGCTGGTGCCTGAGCTTAATGACTGAGTCCACTTTCAAAATACTTGAAAATATTGAGCATGAAACCGGGGGCACGGTAATCAAAAGTACAAATATAAGAACGCTAACCAGCTCACCGGTTTGTAGAAGCACGGATCCTCCGCTTGATCAAACGTGAAGATACATGAGAAAATGAAGGAAAAAGGGATCCAGCTTCAATAAAATCTTCATCTTTATTGATTCATAAAAACATGAATAATGGCATGCTCCTGGACAAGCTCAGGACAAGGCTACGCGTTTCGATCACAGGGATCTTTATCACAGCTGACATATTCAGACAAGGGCACATATTTAAGACAAAGGAAGACCAATCACGATCAGAAAAAATGTCATGTGATTTTTGACAAGTCCTTTAACAATTTTCACATAACGAATAAAGAAAAAAAAAAAAATCACAATATTTGCACAAATAAAATCAATGCAAAGAAATAAAATTAATAATGGAACATCAATTCGTTTCTTTTGTTGAGACCAAATGGATGTCTGGTATGTAGATTAAAGATCCAGAAAGCTTCACGTGTGAGGAGTCGCTGACGTGCATCTCCACCTCGGGCAGACAGGTTAACACTTTCAATACCTGTGACTTGGAAGGAAGAAACATTGCGAGCATGCTGAAAAATAAAATGTTTAGCAGCAGCAGAAATATTGCGATTCGAAGAAACATTCTTTACATCCTGCAAATGTTCAGCGATCCTGATTTTTAGTTTCCTAGTAGTGCAGCCTATATAAGATAAATTGCAAGTAGTGCACATAATTTTATATACCACATAGCATGAATTACAATTGATATATTTGTTAATGGTATAAATCGCAGTGCTGTCATTATTTTCAAAGGTTTTCGTTACACAAACATATTTGCAAAGTGCACATCTATTGTGGCCACATTTATAAAAACCTTTATGTTCTAACCACGATGTTTTATGAGAAGAGAAATTATTACTGAACATGCTTGGAGAAACTTTGTTACCAATAGATGGCGCTTTCCTTGAAACAACATTAATACCTGATGAAAGAATGTCAGCAAGAGAGGGATCTTCATATAAAATAGGCAGCGATCTCAAAATGATTTTTTTGATGTCCCCAAATTGAGGACTATATTGAGCACAAAAATATGGTTTCACTGCAAGATCATTTTTTTGTTGTCGCCCTCCACTAATGAGATCCTCTCTGTTTTTATTACTTACAATTGTTCGTGCTCTTTTTAATGACCATTTAGGATAATTTCTGTTTTTTAATTTTGTATCCACACAATTAAATTCCGTTTCCAAAGCTGTAGGATCGCTGCAGTTTCTCAAAATTCTGGTATATTCACCCAAAGGAATCGATTTAATAGTATGTTGGGGTGACTGCTTGCTGCATGCAAGATAGAATTACCAGCACAAGGTTTGTTGAACGTTTTAGTAATAATAACAGAGTCATGTACCCCATATAAATCAAGATCCAAAAAAGAAATTTTGTTATGATGAAATTTATGAGTAAAATGTATGTTGAATGAATTAGAATTGATATAATCAATAAATCCGATATGGCAGGTACATCACCACTCCAAATGATGAGTAAATCATCAATATATCTACCATAACCAAGCAATCGAGTCAATAAATGGATTAGTAGCTGAAAAAATAAAAAAATATTCCCAATATGACATAACAAGATTAGCTAGGGATGACTCGATTGCTTGGTATGGTAGATATATTGATGATTTACTCATCATTTGGAGTGGTGATGTACCTGCCATATCCGGATTTATTGATTATATCAATTCTAATTCATTCAACATACATTTTACTCATAAATTTCATCATAACAAAATTTCTTTTTTGGATCTTGATTTATATGGGGTACATGACTCTGTTATTATTACTAAAACGTTCAGCAAACCTTGTGCTGGTAATTCTATCTTGCATGCAGCAAGCAGTCACCCCAAACATACTATTAAATCGATTCCTTTGGGTGAATATACCAGAATTTTGAGAAACTGCAGCGATCCTACAGCTTTGGAAACGGAATTTAATTGTGTGGATACAAAATTAAAAAACAGAAATGATCCTAAATGGTCATTAAAAAGAGCACGAACAATTGTAAGTAATAAAAACAGAGAGGATCTCATTAGTGGAGGGCGACAACAAAAAATGATCTTGCAGTGAAACCATATTTTGTGCTCAATATAGTCCTCAATTTGGGGACATCAAAAAAATCATTTTGAGATCGCTGCCTATTTTATATGAAGATCCCTCTCTTGCTGACATTCTTTCATCAGGTATTAATGTTGTTTCAAGGAAAGCGCCATCTATTGGTAACAAAGTTTCTCCAAGCATGTTCAGTAATAATTTCTCTTCTCATAAAACATCGTGGTTAGAACATAAAGGTTTTTATAAATGTGGCCACAATAGATGTGCACTTTGCAAATATGTTTGTGTAACGAAAACCTTTGAAAATAATGACAGCACTGCGATTTATACCATTAACAAATATATCAATTGTAATTCATGCTATGTGGTATATAAAATTATGTGCACTACTTGCAATTTATCTTATATAGGCTGCACTACTAGGAAACTAAAAATCAGGATCGCTGAACATTTGCAGGATGTAAAGAATGTTTCTTCGAATCGCAATATTTCTGCTGCTGCTAAACATTTTATTTTCAGCATGCTCGCAATGTTTCTTCCTTCCAAGTCACAGGTATTGAAAGTGTTAACCTGTCTGCCCGAGGTGGAGATGCACGTCAGCGACTCCTCACACGTGAAGCTTTCTGGATCTTTAATCTACATACCAGACATCCATTTGGTCTCAACAAAAGAAACGAATTGATGTTCCATTATTAATTTTATTTCTTTGCATTGATTTTATTTGTGCAAATATTGTGTTTTTTTTTTTCTTTATTCGTTATGTGAAAATTGTTAAAGGACTTGTCAAAAATCACATGACATTTTTTCTGATCGTGATTGTCTTCCTTTGTCTTAAATATGTGCCCTTGTCTGAATATGTCAGCTGTGATAAAGATCCCTGTGATCGAAACGCGTAGCCTTGTCCTGAGCTTGTCCAGGAGCATGCCATTATTCATGTTTTTATGAATCAATAAAGATGAAGATTTTATTGAAGCTGGATCCCTTTTTCCTTCATTTTCTCATGTATTTTGGTTTTGACCTCCTTTCCACTCTATTGAATATCGTGTCAATTAACTAATAAAATTTATACCTTTTATACTGTATATTTGACTCTCTTTTGGAATTTTTCTATCGCTGTTTTTGTCCTTTTGTTTTCATGTCATATTTACAGATCTGTACTGTAATCAGTATGTACATTTTTACAGATTGGTGTACTGTTGGGTGGAGATAGTAGCGGAGGGGCTGACAGGGCGGACCACATCGATAGTGGGGGACGGAACAGCAGGTTGGGTAGGATCAGAAGTTGAGGAAAAAACATGAGGTTGAGAAGGGAGTTGAGGGCAGATGAGGTTTGTGGGGGGAACATTGAAGGTGTTGGTGGGATGGGGTATGGTGAAGTTAAGGTGAAAACTGAAAGGGGGAATTAAAAAACGGTGAGTAATGGTATGGGAAGGAGTGGTAGGAGGATGGCCGCAGCTATATGGCCGGCAGCTGTATGGCCGCAGCTGCATGGCCGGCAGCTGGATATCCGGCAGCTGGAAAGCCAGCAGATGGATAGCCGGGAGCTGGATGGGTGGAAACTGAATGGGTGGCAGGTTGAGGTGTGGAAGGTGTAGGAATAGGGTGGGTAGGTGGATGGGATTGGGACATTGCCTGCGCTAGAGAAGTGTGGCAGCCTTGCATCACATGCATCTGCAGGTCAGGAGTTAGATTTTCCATGTGCCCGAGTACTGACTGAAAAAAGCAGTGTCTTGGCGATAAGTTTGCATCTGACTGCATCCTATCAATTTTACTGCTGAGTTCAAGTATGTTTTTGCTCAACAGACTGAACCCAGCAGTAACTTGATCATTTAAAAGTCTGATCGTGTTTTGAAATGATGCATTCAGATGCAAAAAATCTGATGCATAGCTCCTTTCCTGACCTCTGTGGCGCTGCTGTCTAGGTGTGACGGCAGTGTCAGCAGGGTAGGGTAAAGGGAACTTCAACTCGTCACCTGAAGCTTCAAGTGACGAAGTCTGCCCTGCTACTCCAGCGCTGTGGATGGGGCAGAGGTACCTGAGAAGAGGGAAGGTGAAGAGGGGTCGATCTATCTACGTGTTCCCCAGTGGCGGACTCCTGAGGACCGCTCCAGAGGGAACCAACTCAGAGGCAGGCTCCCAAGTGCTGCAGACAGTGCTGTCAAAGAAAAACAAACAAAAATAATTAATATATTGATATTACATTGCCCTTGCTGAAATAATAAAAAAAGGTTAGACACGTCAAACATTTTTAAAACATAATGGGGTGTGAGATATTTACCTTCTGCTCACCATCGTTGCCCACAGGAACGACAGGCTCTGTCATATTTATATTTGCTCCTGCGTCCTGAGGATCCACTCGGGGCCTGCATCTCCTTATTGAATTCCCTCGTGAAGCGATCCCTGAGTGACCGCCACCATGTAATAACCCTGTTACCTGGAAAATAAAAGAAAAAAAAAGGTTTTTAGTATTCAACACATTACATTCTGCAACATTCATTACTGAACTGTGAATACTTACGCGCAAGATCCTTGTCCCGAGCATCGAGTTCCTCCCAGTTCTCCAACACCACGCTACATACTTCCTCCCATAGCCGTCGGGTGATGACTTGGTCAGCATGGCGGCGGTCAGCCATATTCCACAGCGCCTCCTGTCTTGCACCTCTTGATGAGGGTGTCCACGTCAATCCCTCCATCCTCGACATCTGTGTCGGGAGCACGCTGTAAAGCCTGTGGAAAAAAAATAAAAAATAAAAAAATTTCAGCAACATGAACTAAAACTAATTTAGTGAACACAAAAGTAAAAAAAAGGGTACTTACTCGCTGACCGCCGCGACGATCATGCCGACGACCCTGGGAGGTCCTTGGAGTACTCTTCGCCGAGACCTGGATTGTGAAGACTATAAAAAAAAAATTATGTGCATGGAATGGAGGTTTATGTTTTGTGTGTGCTGTGATCAATTAATGTGATGTATGTGAGGATCTGTATGTGCAAAACTTACACTCTGCGCGCCCACTCCTGGACTTTCTCCACCCTGCCGGTCTCCTTCTGAAAGCCCTCTGCTTCAGCTTCCTGTGAAAACAGAATACATGCATATAGGTTTGCAAGTAATGATATCATCTGAGAACAATAAAAAAAAAAATTACCTCAGTTCGCCTATACTGTGGCGGGGGCTATCAGGAGAAGACATTACTGCCAACTGTAAATTTGGTGCAGAATTGGTCCTCTTTGGCTGAATAGGTCCTCAGTAGGTCCTGAAAGAATCTGCAAGTATATTGGCACTTGGCTAGCTACTATACAAAGGATTCAGAAGCTTTCAGGCCAATATACTTACACAACTGGAAACTTGAACTGTGTCTGGGTCCTCTTTGGGCTGAATAGTCCTCTTGGGCCTGAATTGGTCCTCTTTGGCTGAATAGGTCCTCAATAGGTCCTGAAAGAAATCTGCAAGTATATTGACACTTGGTTAGCTACTATACAAAGGATGTCAGAAGCTTTCAGCCAATATACTTACACAACTGGAAACTTGTACTGGGTCTGGGTCATCTTTGGGCTGAATAGTCCTCTTGGCCTGAATCGGTCCTCTTTGTGCTGAATAGGTCCTCAATAGGTCCTGAAAGAAATCTGCAAGTATATTGACACTTGGTTAGCTACTATACAAAGGATGTCAGAAGCTTTCAGGCCAATATACTTACACAACTGGAACTTGTACTAGGTCTGGGTCCTCTTTGGGCTGAATAGGTCCTCTTGGGCCTGAATCGGTCCTCTTTGGGCTGAATAGGTCCTCAATAGGTCCTGAAAGAAATCTGCAAGTATATATGACACTTGGTTAGCTACTATACAAAGGATGTCAGAAGCTTTCAGGCCAATATACTTACACAACTGGAAACTTGTACTGGGTCTGGGTCCTCTTGGGCTGAATAGGTCCTCTTGGGCCTGAATCGTCCTCTTTGGCTGAATAGTCCTTAATAGGTCCTGAAAGAAATCTGCAAGTATATTGACACTTGTTACTACTATACAAAGGATGTCAGAAGCTTTCAGCCAATATACTTACACAACTGGAAAACTTGTACTGGTCGGGTCCCTTTGGGCTGAATAGGTCCTCTTGGGCCTGAATCGGTCCTCTTTGGGCTGAATAGGTCCTCATAAATCCTGAAAGAAATCTGCAAGTATATTGACACTTGGTTAGCTACTATACAAAGGATGTCAGAAGCTTTCAGGCCAATATACTTACACAACTGGAAACTTGTACTGGGTCTGGGTCCTCTTTGGGCTGAATAGGTCCTCTTGGGCCTGAATCGGTCCTCTTTGGGCTGAATAGGTCCTCAATAGGTCCTGAAAGAAATCTGCAAGTATATTGACACTTGGTTAGCTACTATACAAAGGATGTCAGAAGCTTTCAGGCCAATATACTTACACAACTGGAAACTTGTACTGGGTCTGGTCCTCTTTGGGCTGAATAGTCCTCTTGGGCTGAATCGTCCTCTTTGGGCTGAATGGTCCTCAATAGGTCCTGAAAGAAATCTGCAAGTATATTGACACTGGTTAGCTACTATACAAAGGATGTCAGAAGCTTTCAGCCAATATACTTACCAACTGGGAACTTGTACTGGGTCGGGTCCTCTTTGGGCTGAATAGTCCTCTTGGGCCTGAATCAGTCCTCCTTGGCTGAATAGGTCCTCAATAGGTCCTGAAAGAAATCTGCAAGTATATTGACACTTGATTAGCTACTATACAAAGGATGTCAGAAGCTTTCAGGCCAATATACTTACACAATTGGAAACTTGTTCTGGGTCTGGTCCTCTTGGGCTGAATAGGTCCTCTTGGCCTGACTGGGTCCTAATCTGCAATTTTAAAGACAATTAAAGCAATGAAAGCCAAAAATAATAAAGATTACTTGCATTGTGTAACTACCTGTCTTTTACATCCTCTTGATATGGAATGCACAAGCTACAGAATCCTCCAACTACTGTTTCACCCCCACCCCAAAACAAAGATTCTAAACACAACCCCCTTCCAACTTTACATACCTACCCCCATAACCTTTGTATACACCATTGTAATTTAGCCCATAACCTTTGTATACACCTTTATATTCACCCATAACCTTTGTGTAACCCAAACCTTTGTATACACCCCACCCCACCACATAACCTTTGTGTAAAACACACCCCAAAACCTTGTGTAAAGCACACAACCTTTGATACACCTTTGTATTCAGCCCATAACCTTTGTGTAACCCTTAACCTTTGTATATCACCCCACCCCACCACATAACCTTGTGTAAAACACACCCCAAAACTTTTGGTAAACCCCACTACCTTTGTATACACCTTATGAATAATATATCCACATTTTGAAACCAAAACACCTATGTATACCCTGTGTGGTATGCCAACACAAATAACCTTTGTTTTAAATAATACTACGGACATTTTTGGTAGACAGTTTTATTGTAATTTTTTTTTTACTTATTTTTTGGGGTGAAGTAGGAGCACACTGCTCTTTATTTAAAATATAGTTACATTACATTGAAGGAAAAAAAAAGCATTGACACGCACACACACACCATACACATGCACGCACACAAATACTAACTAAAATTATGAAAACAAAACTTTGTTGGAAATAAACTACGTATGAACAAAATATGCAGGACACACACACGCACACACGCACACAAACAAAAATAATACTACATCAAGAAAACTAAACATGTTGCAACTAAAAATACACTATGAAATAAAATAGCAATGTAGGACACACACACACACAAAAATACTACTACAATTATGAAAACTAAACATGTTTAAAAATATAACTACAGTAGAATGGAAATAGGAATTCAGGAGACACACACATGCTGCAAATCACACATGATGGCATTACACACACACATGCTGCAATCAAAACATGATGGCATTACACACACACAAGCTGCAATCACACATGATGGCATTACACACACATTCTGCAATCACACATGATGGCATTACACAAAACACATGCTGCAATCACACATGATGGCATTATACTCACAATGGCTGGCGGGGAAACAGCTGGGCTATCAACCAAGGGGGGAAAAGTCTGACATTAACCCCCGATGGCCTTAAAGGAATAAGGTTCCAATATAAAAAGAAAGATCTGCCACAGATCCAAAACTGGATCATGACAGTACCCCCCCTTTAATGAGGGGCCTCTGGACCCCTCAACACTGCACCTCTTGGAAAACAACCTACGGTGAGACGCCTAAAATCCACCAGTGTTCACCCCAGCAGTCCCCCTGACTCTCAGGCTTATGGCAAACGCGCCTGATGGAAGTGGCAATACGTATGCTCCGGAGGTGCCACAAATCTCCAGATGGCCGACCTGGGAATGAGTTTATATATGGGCATTACTGGGGAAAACTCCAGCTGGTAAGTCCCCGGGCCAGAAGGGCCCAAAACACCCGATAGGGCCCCGATCACCCGAGAACTCCAGACCCAGCACAACACCCCCACCGGATGTTTTTTGGTGGACACCCATACATACCGTTCACACACAGGTCCGAAACTGAACGTTTTTTACCACACCATGTTTTCAACAAGACGGTGAACTCTTTGAGGAACTGACAACAAAAGGCTCCCCCTGTGTCACCACACTCACACAATTCCAGACGAAACCACCACCCTCTCCCGACTCTTCCCCCAAAAGGGGGTCCGACTCTCAGGGTTGACTATGGGGAGACTTGGACTTTCCCCTACTCCTTGGCAGCACCTCTGCTGGCCCCACTGAGAAGAAGGGGATGGTTTCAGAAAGACAGTAGAGACAGTAGCCCCCCGGGGAGCAGCCCTCACATGACTGACCCCACTGACTACTTCTCGGAACACCCAAACTATGACCGGGTTGTGTTTTCTCAACAAGGGAGGCCTAAAATGATTGGCATTGGCTACCCTCCTAGACATAGCATGACAGGGACATTCTGACAAATCCCTTTATGCAGGCTTTTATCATGCACCACCTGGGTCACACCCTCTGGCTGAGTGGGACAGAGTCAATGGTCTGGATGCCTAGTGGTTTTACTAGTGTCCGACATATCAGGGCCCTGGGTCTGGACAAAGTGACACCACCAAATTACTCCTGCCCCACTGCCACAAGCACCGATATTCCCTTAGTTACCCTGCCAATCACCACTCGCAGACAGGGTGCACTGAGGGGGAAAAAATGGAGGAAATATACACTCCCTGGTTGCCTCCATCCCCACGACCAGGGGATGCGGCTTCTTTGATGGCACAGGTATTTTGGCACGACTGGGCAGACCCCAATTAAATGACCATCTGCCCGCAGAAAAAACATGCCCCCACACCCCGTCGAACCACAGGCATCCCGTTTGGGAACCAACTGCTCCCACCTGCAAGGGTTCGTTCGAGTCCTCAGCTGTGTCCTCCTCCCTAGCAAGGAGAACAGGGGCAGTTTGGTGTATGCCTCTCCCTGAGGCGTCTATCCACCTGGATGGCAAGGGACAGGTGGCCTCCAAAACCTGGGGTGGGCATACTGCAACCAGAGTATCCTGCCCCAACCTTGGGGACAGACCCTGCAAAAAAATGACTCCAAGGGCAGGATCATTCCACTGTGTCAGTGGCCCATCTCCTGAACTCTGAACAGTACTCCTCAGCCGGCCGGTCCCCCTGCTTGATTTTATGGAGTTGGATTCCGCCAGGGAGACGCCATCAGCATCTCCAACACCAGCACCAGAGCCGCAAAAAACCTCCACCAACAGTAAAGAGGGGGAATCGGTTTGGCAGGGAGAAGGCCCAAGATTGGGGATCACCCTTAAAGGGAGACAATAATCCCCACAACGCTGTTCCTCACTCCCTGATGAACAGAGGGGAAAGCCTGAAATATAATTTACAGCCTCCTGAAAAACAGAAATTTATTTCTCCATCCAGAAAACCTGTCAGGGAGAGATATCTAGGTTCTGGTTAAAATTTGCACCTGAGCCAAGGCCCAGAACCCCACCAACTGCGAAACTGCTGCACCACCTCACCCCGCAGCACCTTACGCTCATCTGTGAGGTCAGAAGAAAGTTGGGCAAAGGCCTGCATTGGGCCATGGCTCACTAGAAAGGGAAAAAAAAATGTGTCGGTTGGTGATAATGTCACGGGGCAGTAGAAGGAATATAGGGGATGAGGAACCTGGCCCCTGAACTAAGGGAAAAACCCCTTTCTTTCCTTAACTTGGGGGTACACTTGAAGGTAGTGGGGCCCCAAGTCACCGACCTTGTCCCTGTCTCCTTTTTTAGCCCTGGGGCCAAATCCATAACCCCTCCCCGGGAGGTAGACAGGGAATAAAGGGAACCACACCAAAATAACCAAAGGAAAGGAAAGATGGACCATAGGGGTTAAATCAGCAAAACAACAAAAAATTACCCTTTCTTTTCTGCAATGCACCGCACAGCAGAGTATGGCACCAGATCAGGAAATACAGAAGGACCACTGCGCTCAGCAAGCTCCTGACTCCATGTTTGGTTGTTCTCCAGAAGCAGAATTATCACCAACAGTCAGCTGACGCTTCAGGTGACCTTTTTAAAAAGGATGGTGGAGTGGTCACCGCCTTCCTCCTGACAAGTCGCACAATGCAATTACACCAGTGGCCACCAGGGAAAGACTGACATTAACCCCCAATGGCCTGAAAGGAAAAAGGTTGCAATATGAAAAAAAAGATCTGCCACAGATCCAAAAGGGGATCGTGACAGATGTGGGGGGTGGGGGTTTTTAGGGGGAAGGGGCATATGGGGAGGATGAAACCAAAAACTTTTTTTTTTTTTAAGAGGGCACGTTGATCTTTTCCCTGCTACATCCCCAAATTTTAAACCCTTTCCTCGGGTGCAAGCGGCACCAAACGTTCGTGTATTTTTCTGGGCTCGAGTACCTTTGTGAATGGTTAAGTCAAACAAGTAAAAGGTTGTTTTAGTTTGGGAAATACTGCGAGTCCCTTCATTTTTTTCTTTCCCTTTCCCCTTCCCACCCAGCCCCCTGCTAAAAAGTGAAGTTTTGGGCATCTGCGCCCATGGGCATCTACCCTTCCACCTCAGCCCCTTGCAAATCACCCAAGTTTTCGACCCCCCAAGTCAGGGCAGCCATCACTTTCTTTTTGAAAATCTCGCTGCTGTGGTCCTAGGCAATCCATTTGGGCCCGCCCCCCAATTCAAAAGAGAGTGGTGCACTGAGCCCAACTATTTTCCCTTTTTGGGGAAAAGAAAATGGGGAGAGGGGTTTAAAAACAGTCGGGCAGACCCCCCACACATTTTGTGCTGTGAAAACACAGGGGTCAATGCTGCAGCTTTCTGCGGGGGATCACTGCAAGGAGGAAACTGGGTGTAAATCGGGGGGGTTTATTATTTTTTTTTTTTTTGGCACCATGGTTCTAGGGTTTGAGCACAGGGGGGGGTTTCTTTAAAAAAACCCAAAAGAAATTAAAAAGAACAAACAAAAAGGACAGAAAGGGTAGGGGGGAGGGGCCCTCCCTTTGCCCCTTACTTCCCTGCAGAAAATTTTGGGGAAAGGGGGCCACTTTGGTTTTAGGGGTTTCAAAGCTTGGTGTTTGTGGGTGGCAGGGGGTCTTCCTTCTTTAAAGCTGTTCGGGGGAAAG
The DNA here is from genome assembly GCA_033576555.1 of Oophaga sylvatica. Taxonomy (NCBI): domain Eukaryota; kingdom Metazoa; phylum Chordata; class Amphibia; order Anura; family Dendrobatidae; genus Oophaga; species Oophaga sylvatica. The sequence continues at coordinate 207,679,572 of JARQOD010000002.1, forward strand.
GGGGGGTTTTCCATTTCAAAAAAAAATTTTTAAAATGTGGGGGATATTGAATTTTTTGGCCCACAAAAAGCCCCCGGTTTTGGGATTGGGAGGATTTTTGCTGCTATTAAAGGGGAACCACGATTGTGGGGGAGAGAAGAAGGCTTGGGGGGACCAGAGTTTACTGGGAGGATATTGGGGGTTTTTCAAAGATAAGGGGGAACAGTTTTATGGAGGGCTTTGTGGGACAGGTTACGCTTTAAGTTGTTTTTTGTGGATTGGGGACAATGAAGGGATTTGAAAAGGGAGCTGGGGATACAAGGACAGAAGTGGAGTTGGGGATAGCAGAGTTCAGACGGGACTGGGAGGATGAGTGCTTTTGGGGAGAGGGGGTCCAGCCCCCACATGAAGTGAAGGCTACCCAAAGTGAGGCAGTTGGGGGAAGAGGTGATGGTCATGCTGCCCCAGCACACAAAAATTGGGGGGTAGAGGAAAAAGCACTGAGGTGAAAATTGAAATTTATGTGTTGCCCCTCACACCGTGGCCGCCAAACTTTCCTGTCCATTTCCTTTCCTCCTACTCCCTTCCTCCCCCTTCCTCAAAAAGTGCAGGCAGTGTGTGCACGCTTTTGGCTTTCCTTCCTGCTTTGTCCCTGTTGCTGGCAGCCTCTTTTTGCCTTCCCTTCCCCACATTGCCCAAAAGGGTGGAACTCATCTTGATATGTGGAGGTGTGAAAAGCCACAAAGCAATAGTGGAGCTTTTTATAAACAGTTATTGGTTTTTGATACGGCGAGTAATATTGCACCTTACATTTGCGGTATTATCACCTGCCTCAGAGAAAGATTAAAACTATCAATCCATTTGTTAAAAAAAAGTAGAAAGATTAAATTTTTTCATGGTGCCATTTGGGGGTTTTTATTCCCATGAACTAAATTTGGGAAAAAACATGAAATGGGTCTGTCCAATTTCTGCAAATCTTGTGCTGTAAGTAGTCTTGCAAAGGATAAAACAAATCCGAGCACTTGGGCCCAGCTGGGTTTTATTCACATTTTTGCCTTGCATATGCTGAATTTGGTGGGGGCAGGCTTCTTTAAAAATTACCAGTTATTCAAGTGCTGCTGAAAATGTGGCTGTCTGGTGACTTTTCATTTCACCCTTGCTGCTGCCCGCTGTGCTGCAGCTTTCCCTTTTGCCTTTTTAAACCACCCCCTAAATGCACCGTACCACAACTGCGGGAAAAACATGTAGTCCACCTTTCAATGCTTGAAAAAACTATGTTAGTCCAGCCATGATATTTGGAGTTTCAGCGCAGACCCATGGGGCAGTCCTCACCACTTCAAGACCCAAAGATGGGCCCCCAAGGGGGTGTGGTGCTATGTTGGGGTTGCTTTGATACTCCCTGAAATGGGCCCTCTACCATTTTTACCCCCTTTTACCTCCTAGAAAAACAAAACTTCAGGGGATTTTTGGATGAGGTGTTGACACAGGGGGAAAAGGGGGGGAGAGGAAAAGATACCATCACACCATTATCAGGGTAGGGATTATACTGTCTTTGGGGGGTGGGTTCCTGTACCAAAAGTGTCCAGGGGAAGTTTTTGAGGATGGGGAGGGGATGAGGAAAAACTTTTTCACGCGGGGCAAGCAAAAAAGGTCATGGGCATCACTGTAAACCCTTTTTCCTTTTAGTTAGTGTCTAATACCAAAAATTAATTGTCCTCCTAGTATCCCTTTGTTAAATTTTTTAGTCAGTTTTTTTTTAGGAATGTGGGATCTTATTCATGCGCTGTTTTATCATTATTGAGTTATTACATTTTTTTAATTATCTGCATTTTTTATTTTAAAAATTTTATTTATATAGTGGCATTATTGTTGGCATTGGCTATTGTTTTTGCGCTTTTTCTTTCAGATTGATTAATGTTAAAATTTTTTTATCAAAAATTTGCATTATTTACCCTTATTTGTTTTGAATTTTTCCCGCTTCCATATGATATATTCCTGGGACTCTGTTTATTTATTTTTTGTATACTCTGGGGGGTATTATTTTTACAAATGTGATATATAAAACAATCATTTTTTAACAAATTTTCCCGGGCCATTACATCTTTTCATGCCTGTTTCAAATTTTTTTTGTGTTTTTAATTGTTTTTTTTCTGTTTAGTATTACATTTTTAATAAAAGCCTTTTTTACGGTTTTTTATCTTATGTGTGCACCTTTTTTCTGTGCAGTTCTTTTTCTCTGCTTCCCTTTTTGCACAGTTAGTTGTGGCCCCACTAATCTTTTACCTATTACATATTTTTTTCCTTTTTTCTGAGGGGTTTTAAAGCAATTACAAAATGAAAATATATTTTAATATTTTTATTATAGCCCATTTTTCCATGGTTTTACTCTAAAAAAGGGGTAAAATAATAAAAAAACAAGTACAGTAACAAACAAACAATCAAAGTCTGGTAAGGAGGGGAGAGAGGCCCCCTGATGTGAGGGCTCAAATTACAAGGGGATGGGTGAGGTACGTGGGTGAGGGTTAGAGTGGTCGTGCAGCAGTTTGGGGGTTTTACTGAGGTGGTAGGCTTTTGGAAGAGGTAGGCCCAGGTTCTTTTTAAGGTTTTTCCCTGGTAGGCAAGGTTGATATGTTGGGTAAAAGTTCTAGAGTAGGGGGATATGGAGAGAATCTTTTATGCAATTTTGGGGAAGAGGAACTAAGGGGGAAAAAGGAGTCTTGAAGGATCGGAGGTTTTATGCAGTTTAAATCCGGGGACTAGGTCACAATTAGGGGAGACGTTGGGGATGGCTTTGTATTCATGGTTGGTTTTTGATTGGAGTCTTGGGAATGGGGAGCCATTTAAGGGAAATTTCAAGGGTTAAGGACAAATGTGGGGGGATAAGTAGATTAGTTGGGCACAAAGTTTAGGGAAAAGATTGGGGGGGCGGGGGTGTTTGAGGGAGGGCCTGAAAAGGGGTTACAGCAGTCAAAACGGGGTGATGAGGGGCATGGATCGGTTTTTTTGCAGATTCTTGGTTGAGGAAAAGATGTACGAATCCAGGGGGAAAAATTTTTTTAGTTGATGTCGGCAGGAAAGGGGAAAAGGGGTTGGGTATGCGGTTTGAAGGAGAAAATCGAGACAAAGGTTATCCCCCAAAGGGAGCGGCTTGGGAGACGGGGAGATGAGCGCCATTTACTTTAATGGTGGTTTCCCTTGGGGATTTTAAAAAGGTGGGGGAAATGATATTTTGTTTTGTCCATATTTGTTTTTTGAAATCATCGGAAAAAAGGAGAAATACAAACAGACATTGTGGGGTTTGGGTTTTGGGGGTGTATTGGTCCAGAAGGTAGATCTTGTGCCATCAGCATAGAGGTGATACTTCATAAAATGAACATGACGTCCCAGGCCTGGGTTTAAATGCAAAAGAGCAGGGGCCCGAATGAACCTTGGGGGATCCAACAATAGGGGTTAAAAGTGAGGGGTGTATTTGAATGGGAGACCCGAAGCCCGGGACTGTAGGTATGACAAGACCCAAGATAGGGCCAAGTATGTGATGCCAAGGATGAGAGGGTCTTTGTAATAGGAAATGGCCCTTGCGTAAAGTCAGAGGACGGCCAGGAGGGGGCGGACAGAGTAGTGTCGTTGGGTTTGGGGTTTTGTAGGGCATTGGGGACTTTAGCCCGGGTTTTTTCAGTGGAGTGATGTGGTCAGAAGCCAGATTGTAACCGGTCAAAGAGGGGAAACAGGGAAAAAATGTGGAAAGGGCATTTCCCCAAAAGGGGGCATTTTTCCAGGTTTTTTAGGCATAGGGGAAGTGATATGGGGCCCTAGCTAGATACGAGGGAGTCAAAAAAGAGCTTTTTAGGATGGGGGTGATTTGGGGATGTTTGAAGCTAGTGGAAAACACCCTTTTTATAAGGTTCAAGAAATGGGGTTTATAAAGATGAAGACTGTGGCAGGTTTGGGATGAAGTGGGTTGGATCGGGCAAGGTTTTTAGGTGGTAGATGTGATCTTGAGAGTAGAGCTGGAAAAATTTATCTGTAATGGTGAAAGGGGGGTTGGGTTTTGGGGGAGGAAGGCTGAGTAGTTGGGAAAACTGGTTGTGGGGGGGTTTTAGGGCCAAGCTTTCTCTGATGTTATCAATCTTCTGCTTGAGAATGAGGCAAAAGTATTTAGGGGAGATAGTGGGGTGGCAGGAGGTACGGGATGGGGGAGAGAATTAAAAGTGTTTAATAGCTGTTTTGGGTTGTGAGAAGGGAGGGAAAGAAAGGTGAGAATAAATTTTGTTTTGCTGTAGCAAGTGTGGCCCTTTAAAGTGTGAAAGGGCTGCTTGATGTGTTTTTTTCCCTCTCTGCTCAACAACCCTGGAAGTCATCTCCATGCTTTTGGTCAGGCTGGTGTGCTAGGGGCCTGTTGATTTTGCGAGCTTTAGAATGTGTGAGAGGGGCGACTGTTCTGAGCTTCATATGGGTGTTTAAAAAGCGTCAGCAGGTCCACTTTGTATAAGGAACTTTGTCTGTTAAAAGAGCAAAAAGATTAGAGAGTGAGGTGGTCGAGGTTTTTTAAGATTTCTGCAAGAGGTGGGAAAATTTGTGGGGTGGGGATTGTGGCCTGGAGAACGAGGAAGAGAAATTTGGGGGTTGGTCGAAAGGGGATCGGGGAATTAACAAGGAAATAAGGACAGGGTGATAAAATAGGTCCAGTGTGTGGCCATCTTTGTGGTGGCAGCAGAAGACCATTGATGAGACTGAAGGGGGAAAGTGAGAGAAGAAGTTTAGGCAGTAAAAAGGGAAAAGGTCAAAGGGGGATGTTAAATTTCCCCCCTATGATAGGGGGGGATGTAAAACGGAGGGGAAAATTAAAACTAGCCAGGTGTTGAAGTGATCGAAGGAGTGGTGGGGACCCGGGGGGTGAAAATGACGCCAGAGGTGTTTAAAGGGGGGATAAATGCGACGAGTGCACCCAAAAGGGAAGGAGGGTGCAGAGGGTAACATGTTTAGTTTTAAGGTTAAAAGAAAAACTTTGAGTCCTTAGTTAAACCCATATCTATCCTAACCGCCCTAACATGTTGATCCAGGGGAAGGCAAAAAAACCCCAAGTGGCAAACAGTAAGCTTCACTTTGGGGGAAAAAAAAATTCCTTCCCGACTCCCATACGGAAATCAGATCCCCCGGGGTCAACCAGTATCTGGGAAAAACTAGGAAATAGCCTGTAATATTATCCCTTTAAAGAAAGGCATCCAGTCCCTTTTTAAATTTTAGTAAGGAATCCTCATTACAACATTTCCCCTTTTGGTCTTTCGTTTGGGTTATGGCTTTAAAACCCTTTTTTCCCCCAGCTAGAGGAGCCCCCCCGCACCGTCCAGGTTAAAGGGAAAAAGATCATAGAAAGGTTTTGTCTGTCCCCTCTATTTTATACTTGAATAAAATCCCCCTAAGCCCTTTGTTTTTCCAAACTAAATAACCCCCGGTTTTAAAAACCCGTCTTTTGGGATTTTCGACCCCCCTTCCTTTTAACCTTGGTTTGCTTTCTCTGCAACCCCCTTCAGTTAGCTTTCTTTCTTTTCACCGGACCAACTGACACTATTTTAAGTTGGGCGGCACCAGTGACGGGGTAGAGGTAAAATTATGTTTCCTCTGAGCCCCTGCCTCTTTTTAAAGCATCCCCTTTTTATTTGCCCTTGGGAGCAGTGCCCGACATTGGCCACTAAATGTGGTTTGTCACCACCCCTAAACCCCCGCTTTTCTGACATTTTGCCAGTGTTTTTTCCCCAAATTAAAACCATAATTATACATCTTTTTTGTTCTACCCAAGTCCGCCTTTCTTTACCCATTAAAGTATTTTGCCATTTACGCCCCGTTTTAGTTTTAAAAAAATCCTCCTGTAATATAAAAAATTTTCCCCCCCTTTTATTTCCTCAGAGTTAGTGCTCTGCAAAAAATTGAAATACTCTCTGATGCCCCCTAAAGGTCATTAATAAAAAATGTTAAATGAAGCGGCCCCCCCAAACGGACCCCTGTGGTACCCCCCTGCTAACCGTGCCCTCCCAGTGTGCTCCCTAATAACCCCCTTTGTTTTTTTATCCATGACGTGGAATTTTGGGGGAAGGAACAGTTATCTGTCAGGAGACAATCAAATCCTCCGCCAACTTGCCTTGGAGCGGGGGTGTGGTAAAAAGGGGGAAACCAATATGAAAAATCGCGGAGAGGCTGTGCAGGGGGCGAGCCAGGTTTTGGTTAGCAGGGGGAAAGTTTGTTTGTAAAAAAAGTCTGGTATAGGGAAAATTTGTTGCAGACAGAGCTTTGTTGGGGGATGGATAAGTGGGGATGGGGGATTTATAAGGTTAGAGAGGTTCCCGAAATTTTTGGGTAAGTTTTTGGATGGGAGGTAAAATGATGTGGGGATGTGGTGAAGGACCCCAAATTTTGGAGAAATATCACCAGCTTTTAGGGGGGAGTAGGAAAGTGTTAGCGGTGGGATCAAGTGAGAGCATAGGTGGTGTCTGTGTTTGGAACAGAGGATGTTGTTAGGAACAATCTGGGAGGAGGGGATGGATGGGGGGGTGGAGGGGAATGACTAGTTCCTTGCTAGTTGTGGGATTAGGGGGAAAGCAGCAGAAAGTGAAAGATTATAAGGGTGAAAAATAAAAACAACGAAAATATTGTTTCATGGATTGTCTATCCATTACCTTCAGTTCCCTTTTTTGGTTCAATTCTGGATTAATTCAAAGTCCACACTTCTTGTTGCGTTTTTTGGTCACACGCAGACTAGTTTTTGCAGTGATTTTTTTGTAATTTTTTGCTAGAAAAAATATATTCAAAAACAGGGGGGATGGTCTGTGCTCTTTGGGTCGATAATTAAGACGAGCCAGAGCAGGATGAAAAAGGCGAGTAAACATGGAGTCATAAATAACATTGGGTTAGCAGGGGTTAGTTAAAAAACATACTAAGAACAGGTAGAAAATCATTTGGAAAGCGGGATGCGTCCTGTGGAAAGAAGAAAAATGGACTGCTGATTGAGTACGATGGGGGCAGATGGGGGGGGGTACAGTTGTATTCTCAATTAAATTCATACCTATCGCTCTTTTTTGGGGGAGTAGGCATGGAGTTCGAAATTATTTATGAATTTTGTCTTTTAGTTTATTTTAAGGTGAATCTTTTTTTGCTGCAATAAAAAGCATATATTTTGTGATTTAAACCCCAAATGTCACTTTCACAATTTAATTCAACATCCCCCCCCCCTTGTAATCATTTTAGAACTTCAAGTCATTAAAATTTTAAAATTGCATTTTTTTGCAGTGATTTGTGCAAATTTCCCCTGATTTGATGTTCTGTGAAAGCACCCTTTAAACCTTGTTTAGGTAAAATTTTTAACTGAGGACCCTTTCACTGTTCTTTCCCCCAAGACAGTGTCCGTAATATTCTTCAAAAAATAATCGTCAATTTTTTTTTAATTGAAAATTTTTGAAAACTCAAACAATAAAAATATTATAGCAAAATTAATAAATATTAACCACTTGATAACACTAGGGCACACAAAAAGCGAACCCACTTCATACATGGGGGGTGCCTGCTATATTTACAGTAGCACCTGAGTTAACTACTCCAAAAAAAATTGCTTAAACCACAGCAGTTTAACAAAAAAATTGCTGCTGTAAATTTCTGAAGGGGCATTTAAAGCAGTTGGATGTAAAGGAAAACCCCATCCATGATTCCTCCCCCTTCTTGTTGCAAATCATGGGCTGCTATGGGTTTGTCAGGTGCACTGGGGACCCTGTTCTGGACTGTCACACGTAATGCCGGCCCACTCCAACATACCTAGAATTGACAAAAGGCAATAAGAGCGGAAAATGTAAAGAATCTGCAAGTCGGTTTGGGTTTTTTAGTCTGTGTTTCATTTGTCTCTGTTGACACTTTCATTCCTCGGGCAGACAGTAACCGGGTTTTTTATAAAAGGTGATGTGGCACGCTATGGCTTCAGTTCATGAAATTTGTAATTTTTGCACATTGCCAACATTTAGAAAACTGGGTAAACGGGAACTCAGTAAATCACGAAGTTCATAAAAATTTTTTATATACGGATATATTTTTAATAACAAATAATGTGAGCGGGGCCTCTGCTTTTTTTTCCCTTGTTTTGTTTTCCCCACACTAAAGGGGAGGCAGGTTAACAGTAGTATGGTTGCAAAGGGCCCCATTGTCATCAAAAGGTTGTGGCTTTTTTAAAAATTAAAATTGCAGTTTGCAACAATTTTACCTAAAAATTTCAATTGTGTCAACTTTTTTTTTTGTAGAATCATACGGGAAAGTGTAATTGCCCGAAAATAACATGGGGGGGGGGGAAAGAAAGACCCACTGTCCGGGGGGGTAGAGGCTGCGCGGTTGCTCTGCATCTGACTGCAAAGCATAGCATTTTGCTTTGCGACTTCTTCTGGGCCTTCTGACTTTAGGACCCAGTGGCAACCTTCCCAAGCTATAGTTGACACACCTTCCAGGGGTGTTAAAACTCCGCTTGCTGCGGGAAGTTTGGGATGAATTTCTATTTTCATTTCCCCTTTTGCGTTTGGAGCTATTGCATCAGCTTTTCAACCTTGGTTGGGGGAGGATGCTGTTTTTCTTTCTGTGTTACTAAAGTAAGTGTTCCCTTTTTTGTTTATTCGATCTGTGTTTAGGGGTTTGGGGGGTTGACTACCTAAACCCGCCCTTCCCGATGGAGGGTTATCCCCTGGGTCGGGGCAAATTTTGGGGATCGGCCCTTGGCGATGGTACTAAACCCTATAGGGTTGATGGGGCAACAGGGTGCATTTGATCTGTTAGAGGTCTCCACTCCCCTTCCAGTTTTGGTTCCCTTTCCCTTACCCTTTGTTTGCACTTGTTTTTCCCTACACTTGCTGAACCCACTGCCCCAAAATACTTACACTCTACAGTAGAGAGGATAGCCCTGCTAACCTAAGCACTTAACTCTAAAGGAGGAGAAAGAGAGGGACTTTACGACAAACGCTTACATCTCAGGAGAAAAAATGGGCCTCATTAATTAAAAAACACACACTCTGGGGGAAGGGGACTTTCAATGCCGGGAGATGAAAAACAAAATGCCATAAAACCTTTGCTCCACTGAAACGGAAAATCCTGGGTATTATAATCTGCAAGTTCATAATGCGGGGCATTTTGGGGGAAGCCTGGTAGCAATCAAAATGATGTTAACCCTGCTCTCTGATGCCCCAGCGTATGAGAATGTGCTGGGGGAGTTTTTTTTTTTTTTTTTTGCGAATTGCAAATCAAATCAAATTTTTTTAAAAATTTTTTGAATCCTCAAATTTCAAGAAATTTTTTCGAAATCCACAGATTATCCGCTCATCTTATTTTTTAGGGAACCATCCCCACGTGCCAGTAGCAGCTTCCCACATTCTAAAAATCGTTCATTTTCTACCCAATAGTCCTCCCCCTAATTTCTCCCCTTCTCAAACCCACCAGTTAAGGAAAACCCGTCACCCTAAAAAAAAAAATTTCCTGTAGTTTTGGGGTATTTGCAGGTTAAAAACACCCCACTTAGCCAAAACTGAAGGGGAAAATAACTCCATTCCCCCTCCAGCCCCAACATCGGAGTGGGTTACTGCCCGCTAGGGAATATAGACATGTATGTATAGTATTTACATACTTATATACCATAAAAAACACCTTACCCATATTAAGGTACTCATGCAGAGTCTTTTAACAGATGCTGTACTTGACTCCTTCATTGGTAAACAAAAATGTATAAAGCCTACAAAAGAAAGTTTTAAAATTCCCCCAGTTATCCGGGGAAAAAAACCAGAAAAAAAGTGGGTTCACCGATTAATGAGGGGGCCCGGGGTGTCTCCAGTCAGCGACATTTTCCCCCCCTGCCCACACCAAAAGAGTTAATATGATAGATCTTTCAGCTCTCATAGATGACTTTTTGTAGTTGGTACGTTTAAACGGAAGAGCACCCCAAAAATTTATGATTTTTTTGGGACGTTTAAACAGGAAGAGCCTGCCGAAAATATGATCTTTTGTGTAAACCAAAAGACAGTTTTTCCCAGCGTACCATTTTTCTCCCCCAATATTTGGTTTTGTTACAAAAAATTAAAGTGAAACAAACATTTTCTAGGAACACTCTTTTCACGAAAATCTTTGCACGAAGTAGACTTTTCCCAACTTTTGCAAATCCCCCCCATTATATTAATTTTAATTCTTTTTTTTTAATTTAGTTAAATCCCCCTTTTTTATTTTTTTTTTTTCCCTTTTTCCAAAATTAGGAAATTGGTATACATCTCTTTTTTCCAGGAATATACTGTTTGTGCAATCAAAATTTTTTTTTCAAAGTATTTGGATATTTTTGCAGTGGCTTGTGCAAAGTAAAGTGCCTGTTAAAGGGTAAAAACCAGGGAAAACCACTTTTGCTGAAGGCCAGCTTGCAGCTTTTAAAATTTTGGAAAACGGAATTCACCGGCAGTAGGGCCCAGAAAAATCACTTTTTTTTTTTATAATATTTTAAAATTTTTTAAAAAATTCTAAAAATTTGCATGAAAGAAAATGGGGTTTCTAAGTTTTCAATTTGAGACAGAGGCTTTGTTTTGATTGGAACCCTCATTCACTTATTCTTCTGATCAAAGAAATTAGAAATGAAATCAAACATGAAATCAAAAAAGCATATTTAAATTTTTTTTAACTTCATACTTTTTAAAACATTTTTTCCCCTCACCCTTTCCTTTTTGGGGTTGATTTGAAATTCCAAAAAATTCAAATTATTTTGAAGGCAAAAATGTCGATGTGTCATCTCACATAAAATTAATTCAATCTCTTAAATATTTGAAGGTCAATTATAGAAAATTTTTAAATTTAATTAAAGGGGGTTCACTGAACACCTTCATATTTCCCACTTAAACTGTATAACTGGTCCCCTTTTCTTTTTAAAAATTTAAAGTTCAATTTTGAATTTTTGTCAAAAAATAGGAAAAAGGTTATAATAAAAATCAAAGGATTCTTTATGTTTTTTTGGGGGATAGTGTTTTTGGGTAAGTGACAAATCTGTTAACATACCCCGATGACCAACTTTAGATATGATGTCTGAACATAAGCCTGCTTTAATTAAAATTTAAGGTTGCTCTCAAACCAAATTTTTTTAATTCAAATCGAAAAGCAGTTCTTTTTTCTAAATCCGATTTGTTTTTGGTTTCCCAAAATTAATTTCCGTTTTTACCATTTTTCCAAAATTCTCAATTTTTAACCAAAAAGAAAACGCCTGCAAATGTCTTCAGAATTGAAATGGATTTAAAGGGTTAAACACAGTGGGCAAGCTTACTTACTTGCTACTGTTATGGTTTTGCACCAACTTTTTAAAAAGGGGGCGAGTGCTTTCCTTTGTTTTAATGGATAGCACTCGTCCCCATGTTTTTCTAGGGGGGGTTCCATTTTTCAAGGAAAAAAAATCACAGCAAGCAAAAGTTGCACCCGATTATCGATTGCACGCAATCATTTATGCTATGGCATGGGGAAAAAATTTTTAACTATTTTGGATTCAGTCGATTTTCACAGATGACAAATTTGTAAAAGATGGAACTTTTTTTAACTACATGAAGAAAAATTGGATCATACTATATCACACTCGATCAATCATAATCAAGTTTGAGCAGAGTGTGTTCCAAATTGGCCAATTTTTCAGATGAAAGAAAACAATAGTATGACCCTACCTAAAGGAGATATTTTTCTGTTTAATAAGCCATCATTCATTGTTAATACGCTCAGCCCCAATGACAAATCAATATGTCTAAAGTTGGGAAAAAATTTGAAGTGAAATTTCCAAAATTTTAGGAATAGTCAAATGAATTTAAAGATTATTGCAGGTCAGGTTGGCCCACATGGAAAACGGTGAACCCCCCAGGGGTCCCCCTAAGAAGAGTTTTGGCAAATATACTAAATTCTTTGATAGAGATGGAAAAACCCCCGATGATCGAGATTGGGGGGGTTTGCCCGAGTTTTTTTGAAAAGTTCGAGCTGGGGGCCCCGGAGATGACGCGAATTTGGTCCGATCCCGAGCTTGGACTTTAATATTGGGAGGGGCAGGGGGGCTGTAAAAAAAAGCAAAATTTTAAATAATAAACATTATAATTTTTCCCGTCCGCGACGCTCCCCCCACCCGCACCCAGGCCGCATCGCCTTGGGGACCCGCCTCATTAATTTTGACGGGTTTTCACTGCACTGGGGCGTTTTCAGCTTTTTCCGGCATTTGTCCTATGACCCATTGCTGTTCTGAAAACTCGCCCTTTTCCACACTTGATACTGGTCTTGTTCCTTTCATGTTTTATTCCAGCTTGATGGTTAACGTAGTGACTTTTCTAAAACCATCCCCTGCGGAAAGTCATTCCTCCTGCGGGGTTTTAAATTAGGCCAGAGAATTTTAATTTGCAACTCTTTCACCCAATGCTAAACATTTGTAGCCAAAGGATCTTTTCCAAAAAAATTAAATTAATGGAAAAACCATATGAGCAAAAAATTTATACTTTTTTTAATTGTGATGTTTTTCATTTTTGCTTCTTAATTTGTCAAAAGAACTTATATAATTTTCAAAGAAATAGGGGTTTAACAAATTTTTATACCAAATTTAATAAAAAAAGTTTGACACTTTTTTCACTTTATTCTGCCACTAGCCACTGAAATAAAAAGACAAAACTTTCTAAAAAAAGTGAGCTTTTTAAAAGCAAAACGTTTTTGGGGTTCTTTGCCTGAAATTTTTGTCAGAATTTTTTAAAAATAGAGTTACATTCCTGCGTGTTTGTGTTCCTCCTGTTGAAATGCCCTTAAAAGTTTTTCCCCATACATTTAGGGGGTGTGTTTTGATCTTTAAAATTTTTTCGAGCAAAAAAAGGGGTTCTAATTGAAATTTGGAAAAGGTAGAAAGATAAAAAAAAAAATCTTTTTCATGAATTTGTTGTATGCTCCCCAGTTTGGTTAAACAATCAAATCTTTTATTTTTTAAAAAAACAGATAAAAATTTTTAAAAAAAATGAAATTTAACTATGATATTTTTTAAAGCTAAAAGTAAAAAGTCATAGCTTAAAAATCATATTCCAAAATTTGTTTAGTTTAAAAACGAATCTTTGATGAAAATTCCTTGGGATATCGGGAAATTTTAAAAAGAAAACTATTGTTTGAAATTGTAACATATTTTCTTTGCATAATCTCCCGGATGGTTCTGTTTTTTATTATATCCTGAAATTGATTTTTCAAAAGGCACCTTTCTTGCCCCAGAGGATAAGTATTGAATGTCTATGGGGGGTAAATAAGGAGATATTTTTTTGAATGTCTCCTTCTTGGCCTAGGTTCCAGTAGTTATTCTAAAATTTTTTTGCAGAGACTTGTAAAAGTTATGGACAGGATAAACTTTCATTCCCCTTCATCAAAGCCCCCTGGGTTTTTTAATAGAGTTTTTAAAAGAGTTTATTTTTAGACTGTACTATTATTTTGGATTAGAAAGGCCCATTAAGGAAAAGGAGGGTTTTTTTTGTTTTTTTTTTGCTTTAGTTAAGATCAAATAAAAACTTAGCAATTTTTGCAAATTTATTTTTACTTTTTCAATTTTTTAGCAAATATTTTTTTATACGACATTGGTTTTACCATCATTTCTATTCATGGACACAAAGTGGTTTAAAATAAAACAAATATGTAACTTTAAAAAAATTTGAAGAGAGAAATGTGCAAATTGTTGTTTTCTTTATTTATTTTTTTTCCCCAAATTTTCCCCTTTTGGGTAAAGGGAAAACTTCATATAACCTAATCAAAGTAAAAGGATTTTTTCATCTCAAATTTTTTTTTTGGTAATTAAAAAAGTACCGTTTTTAAATCATGTATAGCCCCCGTGTATAAGCCGCCCCCCCTAATTTGAAAAAAAAAGGGGGAAAAATTATTGACTCGCGTATAAGCATAGGGGGAAAAATGATTATGCCCCCCTATGGCTCCACAGATTAGGCCCCCATAAACTGCAATTATGCCCCATTGCTGCACAATTATGCCCCAAAATGGGGCCAAAAGATTATGCCCCCCCTATGCTCCTTTTTGCCCCATATGCTCCAAAATTTTGCCCCCAAAAATGCTCCCGGTTATGCCCCAGCTAGGTTAAAAAGGATAAGGCAGGAAAAAAGGAAAAAAAAACCCAAAAGGGGGAAACAGAGTTGGCCCTGGGTAAAACGCCTGGGCCCCCTGGACTTCCTAGTTGGTTTGAACCCCCCTCCCCGCAGAAAAAATAACCAAAAAAAAAAAAGTATTCCCCGGAGAACCCCCAAAAAATAGCAAGAAAATGTAAAGGGGTTCAAAAAATAGAAAGAAAAAAATAGATTCAAAAAAAGACCCAAAATTCTAATAAAAAACGGGGGGTCACGACCCAAAAAACCCAAAAAAATCTTAAAAAAACACCTTAAACCGGCCCCAACCTAAACCTGGTGAAAAAAAACGAGCCCAAAAAACGGGAAAAAAAAAAGCCCCAAAAAGTGGGACAAATGAAAGGGGGAAAACCCCCAGGGGGAAAAGGGCCCCCCCGAAGTGCGGACCCCAAAACAAAAAAGAAAAAAAAAAATAAGATTGCACATGAGGAGACGAAGGGAAAGACTAAAGGGAAATAGAAGGGGTTCAAACCAAAAAATTCCCGGAACCCTTGGGGAAAAAGACCCCTTTAGACCTATTAAACCTTTTCCCCGCCCCAAAATTACCGAACCCCTTTAACCCCAGGGGAGTTGAGTTTTTTAAAACCAAACCCCCAGATTTGGGGCCCCAAAAACCCCAAATTTTCCCCCTTTACCATAAATTTTCCCCCAAACTAGATTTGCCCCAAGCCCCAAATTTCCCCCAATTTCCCGATTTGCCCTACACAGTTAAGCCCCAACTGCCAAAAACCCCCGATTCCCCGTTAGCCCCCCAAATTTCCGAAGCCCCAAAGCCCCGGGTTATCCCAATCCAAATTATGCCCCCAATTAAATTAGCCCCCATCTCGATTTTCCCTAGCCCAAAAGCCCCCAATTTTACAGAAGCCCCTATTGTACAAAGCCCCCTGGAGACCCCCCTTAAAGTCCCATTCTGCTGCAAAAAAAAAAAAAGCAACACCTGGCGCAGGGGGGTCCGTTTTCCTGAAAAACGGGAATGGACCAGGGGAAGGGCGGGCACCCCGGTCAAAAGGTACAATTTTTAGCCCTCCCAGCCAAAAGGGGTCCCTGCCGGGCCCGCTAATGTCAAGGGGCCAAAGCCATTGGCAAGATGGGGCCCCCCCAAAAATTTAAAAACAAGGAAAACGGACAAGGGGGGGGCCGTGCACAATGGGGAAAAGGGGGTAAACGAACTTAAACCCCCCCCCCCTCCGAGCCCTTTTTTCCCCAGGTTCCCCCTTTACCTACATCCTGGGGGCCCCCTTTTAAACGAAAGGTTTTTCTGGAACTGGGAGGTGAAAAAAAAGCAAAAAGCTAAAACCAAGGGGGCGGTTGGGGGTTTCAGAACCGAAAACCACAATTGGGTGGAGCCCTTTTGGGACCAAAAGGCCCTCCCCAAACTGGAAAAAACCCAAACAGAAAGGGAAATATTCCCCAACAAACCCCAAAAAAAGGGCCCCCCCCAAATTAAGGCGGTGCGGGAAAAAAAACCCCACACCAGAAAATAAAAAGGCAAAAGCGGGCCCCCCCCTTTTTCAAAAAAGAAGGAAGATTCGGGGAATCCCAAAAAACCCGAAAAATCCCCTTTATTCCGCCGAAAAAGAACCACAAAAAAAAATTTTTTTGGGAAACAAACCACCCCTTTAAAAAAAAAGTTTGGGCAGTCCCCGAAAAACGGGGGCAAATTGCAGTGCCAAAACCCCCCCGGGGCGGCCCCAGTCCACTCCAAAAAACCACAGGAAATTAAAAACAAGGAAAAAAAAACAGAAAATTTCGAAGGGGAAAAGGCACAAGGGGTTTAAAAAACCGGAAACTTGAAAAAAGCGGGTCCAATCAGGGGACAATTTTCCCAATTGCGAAAATAGGGCCTTATAACAGCAAATTTCCCCCGCAACCACCCCAGGGGCCCCAGTAGAAGGCCCCCCCCACCACAACAGAAACCCCCCTTTTAGGGGGGCACCAATATGGAACCACAGAAAATCCATAAAAACGATTAAATTTCCCCCCAAAATTCGAAGAAACCCAAAAGTTTGACCCATCCTCTACTTAAACCTCTCTTTCCCTGCAAAAAGGGAAACCCAAAAAAATTTTTCCCTACCCAAAGCCCCAAAAAAAAACAGGGGTCCAACCGGAACCCCTGCGAAACCTTTCAATAAAGGGCTTTAAAGTTATCCTAAATTCCCGGGAAAAGCAAAAAAAACCTTAAAATTTCATGAAAATAAGGGGCCGAAGGGGTTAAAGGGATCAATTTAAAATTCCCCTTAGGAAAAAAACCAATCCCCCCTTTTAAAAAGGAAACGCCTTTGGGGTTGGAAACCCGGGGTTCCCTGGGGGAAACCCTCCCAACCGGGTTAAATTTGGATATCACAATAAGGGAAGGCCAAACCCACCGCCTAAGAAAATCTTTTTCCCAAGAAAAAAGGAACTAAGGGGAGATGCCTTTAAAAAAACAAATCCCGAAAAAAGGACCCAATCATTGTAAGACATTTAAAACTAAAATCCCCAATCTGGGTTTTCTTTGAGGTTAGGGGAAAATGCAGAAAAACCCTAACACCCTTTGAAAAAAATTTTTCCCCCAAAAACGAAAAAAATACCCCGGCAGAAAATTTTGGAAAACCTTCCAACCCCCAAAGGAAAGAACAAACACCAAAACCGGGGGAAAAGGGGGAACAGGAAACAAAATGTTATTTGGGAAAATTCCGACCCAAAAGGGCACTCTAAACGAAGTAGAAAAAAACCATAAAAAGGGTAGGCCTTTGGAAGGTTTTGGTTAACAAAAAAACAACAAAAATTAAGAACAATCCCCCAAAGGATACGGTCCGAATCAAGGCAAAATGGCCCCAAAAAAAAAGGGGGCAAATTCGGTACAAAAAAACCCCGGGGACCCCCCAAAAAATTTAAAATCGCAAAATCTTTTTCCCCTGGGGGGAAAAAAAACTTTTCCCACAGGACCCAGGTTTACCTTTTGCCCTTCCCAACCATCCAAATGGGCGAAAAAGGGGAAAGACCACCCTCCAAAAAAACCTCGTAACCAAAGGGGGTGCAAAAAATCCCCAAGGGCTGTTTTAACAGGCCCGGGAAAAAAAAACCCCAATTAAAACTGAAAAAAAAGGGGGACCCGGCCTTTTTCAGGATTTGCCCCCGGGATTCGAGAAAACCAGGTCTTAGGCCTGAAACCCCCCCCGTTTTGGGCCCCTTACCAAAATCCCCCTTTAAAAGGCCCCCCATGCCCAAAAACCCCAACCCTGAAATTCTTTATTAAAAATTTTCAGGAGGGAAAAAAAAGCCAAAGGGTTCCGAGGGGGATTTTTGAACCCCCGCCTTTCAATAACAACGGAGACAAAATAAATCCCAGAAATGAGATCTTCTGTACGCCAAAAAGACACTTTGATCCCTTCACATACAGTGCATTCTCTCTCAAAATCTGGAACACAGTCCGAACATGATTCACATGAGAGTCCCAGTCATTGGAAAAAATCAAGATATCATCCAAATAAACAATCAGAAATTTATCCACAAAATCCCTGAAAATATCATTCATGAAGGATCGGAAGATGGAAGGGGCATTAGTAAGCCCAAAAGGCATCACTAGGTACTCAAAATGCCCCTCTGGGATATTAAACGCCGTCTTCCATTCATCCCCGTGTTAATGCGAATAAGGTTATACGCCCCCCTGAAGTCAAACTTGGTAAACCAACTAGCACTTTTCACTCTGGAAAATAAGTCAGAAATAAAAGGTAACGGATATTGATATTTAACAGTGATCTTATTCAGGAGGCGATAATCTATACACAGCCTCAATGAACCATCCTTTTTGGCCACAAAGAAAAAACCGGCACCCAAGGGTGAAGAGGATGGTCTGATTTGACCCTTCTCCAATGACTCCTTGATATAAGATTGCATAGCCTCGTGTTCAGGTACAGACAAGTTAAAAAGGCGACCTTTAGGAAATTTACCACCAGGCACTAACTCAATAGCGCAATCGTAGCTTCTGTGAGGGGGTAAGGATGCTTTCACGAAACACATCAGAAAAATCAGTCAAAAAGTCAGGGACATCCTGAGACTGGGGAGAGGCAG
>JARQOD010000002.1:207697862-207744985 GCA_033576555.1 Oophaga sylvatica
GGAACAGGCCTGGATATGCAGCCTCCAGGAAGGGCGATCTGGGTACTCAGCCCCCAGCATAGGCGGAAACACAAGACACAGTTCAGACATTCAGGTACCGGGATAGATCCAGGATCAGGGATTCAGGGAACAAGATACAACAGGAACAGGCCTGGATATGCAGCCTCCAGGAAGGGCGATCTGGGTGCTCAGCCCCAGCATAGGCGGAAACACAAGACACAGTTCAGACATTCAGGTACCGGGATAGATCCAGGATCAGGGATTCAGGTAACAAAACACAACAGGAACAGGCCTGGATATGCAGCCTCCAGGAAGGGCGATCTGGGTATTCTGCCCCCAGAACTGGCGAAAACACAAGACAGGACAAAGGGAATCAGCTCTCCAGAACTGATCGCACTCAGAGCACGAGCTGAACACACAAACACACACGGCTAGGTTCAGGAACTCAATGCAAAGCTCTGGCAACGCCCCACGGGCTGGGAACTTTATATATGAGCTGCTTCACAGCGATAGGCTGGAGCAGCAATTCTAGTGCACACCCAATCCTCATAAAAGCAGGACAGGTGTGGGCCGCGCCCCCTATGCAGAGCCAGACACAACTCAGCACAGCAGGAGACCTGACAGTGGCTGCTGCCACGCACGTAGTAAGTCATGCACCACTGCAGAGGACTTTGCAACCTACGGGTGGCTTCTACAGCAGGCCAGGGACCGCACATGCGGGTGGTCATGCAACGCAGTGGAGACACTCACGCAAGTACAGCTACGCAGCAGAGCTGGGAACTGAGCAGCATCCATACAGGTAACAGACAACAGTATCCCAGCTGGTTAAGGGGAAAGGAGAAAAAGGGTTAAAGCAAAGACATGCAAAGTAACGCTGGAAAACAAAGTACAGACAATACCAGCGTTACAGCCACCTATAAGGTCCGATATCATTGGGTCATGAACGGGTTGGTTAGACACATGAGCGGTACCTGCCTCACTATTGGTGGATGTTGCACTTTTAAACCCCCCATTTCCTACTTTTCTATACCCCTTGACAAAGGCCATTTCGCCGAAACGCATGTCAGGGAGGGTACACCGTGGAGACTTCTTTATATTTGGCATACAGGTAATTACTTTTGATTCCGAAGTTGACTGTATATACCATAATCAGGTCATTGCCTGTTACGTATGTTGACCACTAGTGCTTCATGAGAGGGTGTATGCACATTTTACATTGCCCATTGTGGCATATGACTGCTGTTTCTTGTTTACCATGTCTAGGCATCATGTCTGATTTACTCCATATTTACTAATCCCGTAACCCCAGTGTGTGGCCAATATATTAAGTATTTATTGTATATTATTTAAGGCCAATAGGGATATGTGCAATCGGGATTTTGTTGTTGTCTACATTTTTCATTATAATTATGGTCAATACAGTGCATCTCCCTCTCCCCTTTTTCTGGTGTACGCCTGTTTTCACATGTGTATTTTGGTTTTAATATAAGAACGCTAACCAGCTCACCGGTTTGTAGAAGCACGGATCCTCCGCTTGATCAAACGTGAAGATACATGAGAAAATGAAGGAAAAAGGGATCCAGCTTCAATAAAATCTTCATCTTTATTGATTCATAAAAACATGAATAATGGCATGCTCCTGGACAAGCTCAGGACAAGGCTACGCGTTTCGATCACAGGGATCTTTATCACAGCTGACATATTCAGACAAGGGCACATATTTAAGACAAAGGAAGACCAATCACGATCAGAAAAAATGTCATGTGATTTTTGACAAGTCCTTTAACAATTTTCACATAACGAAAAAGAAAAAAAAAAAAAAAAACACAATATTTGCACAAATAAAATCAATGCAAAGAAATAAAATTAATAATGGAACATCAATTCGTTTCTTTTGTTGAGACCAAATGGATGTCTGGTATGTAGATTAAAGATCCAGAAAGCTTCACGTGTGAGGAGTCGCTGACGTGCATCTCCACCTCGGGCAGACAGGTTAACACTTTCAATACCTGTGACTTGGAAGGAAGAAACATTGCGAGCATGCTGAAAAATAAAATGTTTAGCAGCAGCAGAAATATTGCGATTCGAAGAAACATTCTTTACATCCTGCAAATGTTCAGCGATCCTGATTTTTAGTTTCCTAGTAGTGCAGCCTATATAAGATAAATTGCAAGTAGTGCACATAATTTTATATACCACATAGCATGAATTACAATTGATATATTTGTTAATGGTATAAATCGCAGTGCTGTCATTATTTTCAAAGGTTTTCGTTACACAAACATATTTGCAAAGTGCACATCTATTGTGGCCACATTTATAAAAACCTTTATGTTCTAACCACGATGTTTTATGAGAAGAGAAATTATTACTGAACATGCTTGGAGAAACTTTGTTACCAATAATGGCGCTTTCCTTGAAACAACATTAATACCTGATGAAAGAATGTCAGCAAGAGAGGGATCTTCATATAAAATAGGCAGCGATCTCAAAATGATTTTTTTTGATGTCCCCAAATTGAGGACTATATTGAGCACAAAAATATGGTTTCACTGCAAGATCATTTTTTTGTTGTCGCCCTCCACTAATGAGATCCTCTCTGTTTTTATTACTTACAATTGTTCATGCTCTTTTTAATGACCATTTAGGATAATTTCTGCTTTTTAATTTTGTATCCACACAATTAAATTCCGTTTCCAAAGCTGTAGGATCGCTGCAGTTTCTCAAAATTCTGGTATATTCACCCAAAGGAATCGATTTAATAGTATGTTTGGGGTGACTGCTTGCTGCATGCAAGATAGAATTACCAGCACAAGGTTTGCTGAACGTTTTAGTAATAATAACAGAGTCATGTACCCCATATAAATCAAGATCCAAAAAAGAAATTTTGTTATGATGAAATTTATGAGTAAAATGTATGTTGAATGAATTAGAATTGATATAATCAATAAATCCGGATATGGCAGGTACATCACCACTCCAAATGATGAGTAAATCATCAATATATCTACCATACCAAGCAATCGAGTCAATAAATGGATTAGTAGCTGAAAAAATAAAAAAATATTCCCAATATGACATAACAAGATTAGCTAGGGATGGCGCGAATTTCGCACCCATCGCCACGCCAGATTTTTTAAAAAAAATTTATTGTCAAATGAGAAAAAATTGTGGGTTAATAAAAATTGAATAACTTGTAAAATATAATTAATGAGATCCTGGGAATAATTACTGAATTTCGTTAAGACAAACTGCAGCGCTGTCATGGCAACATTGTAAGGTATACAGGTATATAAAGAAGTCACATCACAACATAACCAAGTATTTTCTTTAGACCAGATTTTCTTGGAAAACATTCTCAGCACTTCTTTAGAATCTTTAATATAACCAGGAGTGATTTGTACTAGTGGTTGAAGTAGTGAGTCAACCATTCACCCAGATGTTCATTTAAAGATCCAATCCTGAG
The DNA here is from genome assembly GCA_033576555.1 of Oophaga sylvatica. Taxonomy (NCBI): domain Eukaryota; kingdom Metazoa; phylum Chordata; class Amphibia; order Anura; family Dendrobatidae; genus Oophaga; species Oophaga sylvatica. The sequence goes on from JARQOD010000002.1 coordinate 207,701,329, forward strand.
ACAATAGGTCTCATGGGGGGGATTTTCATATCCTTGTGAATTTTTGGGAGACCATGCATGATAGGGATAATAGGATGAGACACTGTGAGATAATCAATTTGTTTTTTGGTTAAAATGCCAAGGCTGAAACCCTCATTGATAATTTGGATAATCTCACTTTTAAATTTATCAGTAGGATTTGTATGAAGTTTTTCATATACATCACTGTCAGACAAGAGAGACATAATTTGAGAATGATAATCCTCTTTATTCAGGATAACTACCATGCCACCCTTGTCCGACATTTTAATTATTATATATGACATACTTTTGATCTCATCTAGTGCAGTTTTCTGGGCTTTTGTTAAATTGGAATGATTTCTGCTGCTGCCCATTTTAACCCTATCATGAAGGATTTTTAAATCCCTCTCTATCACCTCCTGGTATTTAGTCATGCAATCAGGCCTGGATTGAATGGGATAAAAAGAGGGATTTTTTGTTTTAAACACAGGTGCATGAATGGTATCAGATTCATTATCATAGGAATGAGTAGACAAACTAAACAAAGTGTTGAGAGATACCTGTTCTCTGAAAGACAAGTCAGTAAATTCATTATTATATGTCAGCGACTCCTGCAAAGGGGTCTCATCAGAATGATTTAAAAAATGCTTTTTGATGGTAAGGTCTCGCATAAACTTATTGACGTCCAAAATAGTAGAAAAAAGATTGAAATTCTGATCGGGCACAAAATTCAGACCTAAGGACAAAACATCTAATTGCGTTTTGGTAAAGTCTCGTGCAGATAAATTCAAGACATTATCATGGTTTATTATTTGCGATAATTCTTCCTGCGGCGTGTAATCATGACATGATCTTTGTCTATGTTTTCTGCCACCCCGCCTTTTACGTTTTTTGAATGACGAAAAAACTTTGTGGTGTGAACACTGACATTAGAGGAAACACTCAGATTATTGTCTGATGAATCCAACTCAGAGGATGTAAAACAGACATGTGGTTTAGATACCGGTTCATTGAGAGCATGGTTGTGTTTTAAAATAGATTTAGGAGTTCTATGACCCCGCTCCCAATGGCCCCAGTCATAGACTTTCTTGGTTGAATAGTCTCTTAGATCACGGAAAATTTTCTTTTTTCCGGTCCATGATATCCTTTTCTAGGCTAGAGACATTATCTTGCATTTTAGCCACAAGTGAGTCATACTGAGTCAACGATTTAAATTCAGTGAGCGCAGTATCTGCATCATTCATTTGTTTCTGAATATCCTCCAATTTATTACTCTCATATTTGACTATGAGTTGCATTAGTTTGGAAGAACAATTACTGAGTATCTGATTCCACTCTTCAATGAAAATGTCAGAAAAAATTGTAGTGGGGATTTTTTTAATACGAAGCCCCCTTGGAATCATATCCTTAGCTAGATAATTTTGGAGGGTAGTATGATCCCACCACAACTTTGTTTCTTGAAGCAAAAGTTTTTCCATTTTGTTGATATTTTCATTCAGATCAGGCATGTCTGGAATTTCGTTAATATCACCAGAAAACACTTGTGCCGCTTTGACAGATCTGTCTTGAACAAAAATAGATGCCATAATAAAGCTGGTGCCTGAGCTTAATGACTGAGTCCACTTTCAAAATACTTGAAAATATTGAGCATGAAACCGGGGGCACGGTAATCAAAAGTACAAATATAAGAACGCTAACCAGCTCACCGGTTTGTAGAAGCACGGATCCTCCGCTTGATCAAACGTGAAGATACATGAGAAAATGAAGGAAAAGGGATCCAGCTTCAATAAAATCTTCATCTTTATTGATTCATAAAAACATGAATAATGGCATGCTCCTGGACAAGCTCAGGACAAGGCTACGCGTTTCGATCACAGGGATCTTTATCACAGCTGACATATTCAGACAAGGGCACATATTTAAGACAAAGGAAGACCAATCACGATCAGAAAAATGTCATGTGATTTTTGACAAGTCCTTTAACAATTTTCACATAACGAATAAAGAAAAAAAAAAAAAAAAAACACAATATTTGCACAAATAAAATCAATGCAAAGAAATAAAATTAATAATGGAACATCAATTCGTTTCTTTTGTTGAGACCAAATGGATGTCTGGTATGTAGATTAAAGATCCAGAAAGCTTCACGTGTGAGGAGTCGCTGACGTGCATCTCCACCTCGGGCAGACAGGTTAACACTTTCAATACCTGTGACTTGGAAGGAAGAAACATTGCGAGCATGCTGAAAAATAAATGTTTAGCAGCAGCAGAAATATTGCGATTCGAAGAAACATTCTTTACATCCTGCAAATGTTCAGCGATCCTGATTTTTAGTTTCCTAGTAGTGCAGCCTATATAAGATAAATTGCAAGTAGTGCACATAATTTTATATACCACATAGCATGAATTACAATTGATATATTTGTTAATGGTATAAATCGCAGTGCTGTCATTATTTTCAAAGGTTTTCGTTACACAAACATATTTGCAAAGTGCACATCTATTGTGGCCACATTTATAAAAACCTTTATGTTCTAACCACGATGTTTTATGAGAAGAGAAATTATTACTGAACATGCTTGGAGAAACTTTGTTACCAATAGATGGCGCTTTCCTTGAAACAACATTAATACCTGATGAAAGAATGTCAGCAAGAGAGGGATCTTCATATAAAATAGGCAGCGATCTCAAAATGATTTTTTTGATGTCCCCAAATTGAGGACTATATTGAGCACAAAAATATGGTTTCACTGCAAGATCATTTTTTTGTTGTCGCCCTCCACTAATGAGATCCTCTCTGTTTTTATTACTTACAATTGTTCGTGCTCTTTTTAATGACCATTTAGGATATTTCTGTTTTTTAATTTTGTATCCACACAATTAAATTCCGTTTCCAAAGCTGTAGGATCGCTGCAGTTTCTCAAAATTCTGGTATATTCACCCAAAGGAATCGATTTAATAGTATGTTTGGGGTGACTGCTTGCTGCATGCAAGATAGAATTACCAGCACAAGGTTTGCTGAACGATTTTAGTAATAATAACAGAGTCATGTACCCCATATAAATCAAGATCCAAAAAAGAAATTTTGTTATGATGAAATTTATGAGTAAAATGTATGTTGAATGAATTAGAATTGATATAATCAATAAATCCGGATATGGCAGGTACATCACCACTCCAAATGATGAGTAAATCATCAATATATCTACCATACCAAGCAATCGAGTCAATAAATGGATTAGTAGCTGAAAAAATAAAAAAATATTCCCAATATGACATAACAAGATTAGCTAGGGATGGCGCGAATTTCGCACCCATCGCCACGCCAGATTTTTGTAAAAAAAATTTATTGTCAAATGAGAAAAAATTGTGGGTTAATAAAAATTGAATAACTTGTAAAATATAATTAATGAGATCCTGGGAATAATTACTGAATTTCGTTAAGACAAACTGCAGCGCTGTCATGGCAACATTGTAAGGTATACAGGTATATAAAGAAGTCACATCACAACATAACCAAGTATTTTCTTTAGACCAGATTTTCTTGGAAAACATTCTCAGCACTTCTTTAGAATCTTTAATATAACCAGGAGTGATTTGTACTAGTGGTTGAAGTAGTGAGTCAACCCATTCACCCAGATGTTCATTTAAAGATCCAATCCCTGAGACAATAGGTCTCATGGGGGGGATTTTCATATCCTTGTGAATTTTTGGGAGACCATGCATGATAGGGATAATAGGATGAGACACTGTGAGATAATCATTTGTTTTTTGGTTAAAATGCCAAGGCTGAAACCCTCATTGATAATTTGGATAATCTCACTTTTAATTTATCAGTGGATTTGTATGAAGTTTTTCATATACATCACTGTCAGACAAGAGAGACATAATTTGAGAATGATAATCCTCTTTATTCAGGATAACTACCATGCCACCCTTGTCCGACATTTTAATTATTATATCTGACATACTTTTGATCTCATCTAGTGCAGTTTTCTGGGCTTTTGTTAAATTGGAATGATTTCTGCTGCTGCCCATTTTAACCCTATCATGAAGGATTTTTAAATCCCTCTCTATCACCTCCTGGTATTTAGTCATGCAATCAGGCCTGGATTGAATGGGATAAAAAGAGGGATTTTTTGTTTTAAACACAGGTGCATGAATGGTATCAGATTCATTATCATAGGAATGAGTAGACAAACTAAACAAAGTGTTGAGAGATACCTGTTCTCTGAAAGACAAGTCAGTAAATTCATTATTATATGTCAGCGACTCCTGCAAAGGGGTCTCATCAGAATGATTTAAAAAATGCTTTTTGATGGTAAGGTCTCGCATAAACTTATTGACGTCCAAAATAGTAGAAAAAAGATTGAAATTCTGATCGGGCACAAAATTCAGACCTAAGGACAAAACATCTAATTGCGTTTTGGTAAAGTCTCGTGCAGATAAATTCAAGACATTATCATGGTTTATTATTTGCGATAATTCTTCCTGCGGCGTGTAATCATGACATGATCTTTGTCGGTGTTTTCTGCCACCCCGCCTTTTACGTTTTTTGAATGACGAAAAAACTTTGTGGTGTGAACACTGTCATTAGAGGAAACACTCAGATTATTGTCTGATGAATCCAACTCAGAGGATGTAAAACAGACATGTGGTTTAGATACGGTTCATTGAGAGCATGGTTGCGTTTTAAAATAGATTTAGGAGTTCTATGACCCCGCTCCCAATGGCCCCAGTCATAGACTTTCTTGGTTGAATAGTCTCTTAGATCACGAGAAAATTTTCTTTTTTTCCGGTCCATGATATCCTTTTCTAGGCTAGAGACATTATCTTGCATTTTAGCCACAAGTGAGTCATACTGAGTCAACGATTTAAATTCAGTGAGCGCAGTATCTGCATCATTCATTTGTTTCTGAATATCCTCCAATTTATTACTCTCATATTTGACTATGAGTTGCATTAGTTTGGAAGAACAATTACTGAGTATCTGATTCCACTCTTCAATGAAAATGTCAGAAAAAATTGTAGTGGGGATTTTTTTAATACGAAGCCCCTTGGAATCATATCCTTAGCTAGATAATTTTGGAGGGTAGTATGATCCCACCACAACTTTGTTTCTTGAAGCAAAAGTTTTTCCATTTTGTTGATATTTTCATTCAGATCAGGCATGTCTGGAATTTCGTTAATATCACCAGAAAACACTTGTGCCGCTTTGACAGATCTGTCTTGAACAAAAATAGATGCCATAATAAAGCTGGTGCCTGAGCTTAATGACTGAGTCCACTTTCAAAATACTTGAAAATATTGAGCATGAAACCGGGGGCACGGTAATCAAAAGTACAAATATAAGAACGCTAACCAGCTCACCGGTTTGTAGAAGCACGGATCCTCCGCTTGATCAAACGTGAAGATACATGAGAAAATGAAGGAAAAAGGGATCCAGCTTCAATAAAATCTTCATCTTTATTGATTCATAAAAACATGAATAATGGCATGCTCCTGGACAAGCTCAGGACAAGGCTACGCGTTTCGATCACAGGGATCTTTATCACAGCTGACATATTCAGACAAAGGCACATATTTAAGACAAAGGAAGACCAATCACGATCAGAAAAAATGTCATGTGATTTTTGACAAGTCCTTTAACAATTTTCACATAACGAATAAAGAAAAAAAAAAAAAAAACACAATATTTGCACAAATAAAATCAATGCAAAGAAATAAAATTAATAATGGAACATCAATTCGTTTCTTTTGTTGAGACCAAATGGATGTCTGGTATGTAGATTAAAGATCCAGAAAGCTTCACGTGTGAGGAGTCGCTGACGTGCATCTCCACCTCGGGCAGACAGGTTAACACTTTCAATACCTGTGACTTGGAAGGAAGAAACATTGCGAGCATGCTGAAAAATAAAATGTTTAGCAGCAGCAGAAATATTGCGATTCGAAGAAACATTCTTTACATCCTGCAAATGTTCAGCGATCCTGATTTTTAGTTTCCTAGTAGTGCAGCCTATATAAGATAAATTGCAAGTAGTGCACATAATTTTATATACCACATAGCATGAATTACAATTGATATATTTGTTAATGGTATAAATCGCAGTGCTGTCATTATTTTCAAAGGTTTTCGTTACACAAACATATTTGCAAAGTGCACATCTATTGTGGCCACATTTATAAAAACCTTTATGTTCTAACCACGATGTTTTATGAGAAGAGAAATTATTACTGAACATGCTTGGAGAAACTTTGTTACCAATAGATGGCGCTTTCCTTGAAACAACATTAATACCTGATGAAAGAATGTCAGCAAGAGAGGGATCTTCATATAAAATAGGCAGCGATCTCAAAATGATTTTTTTGATGTCCCCAAATTGAGGACTATATTGAGCACAAAAATATGGTTTCACTGCAAGATCATTTTTTTGTTGTCGCCCTCCACTAATGAGATCCTCTCTGTTTTTATTACTTACAATTGTTCGTGCTCTTTTTAATGACCATTTAGGATCATTTCTGTTTTTTAATTTTGTATCCACACAATTAAATTCCGTTTCCAAAGCTGTAGGATCGCTGCAGTTTCTCAAAATTCTGGTATATTCACCCAAAGGAATCGATTTAATAGTATGTTTGGGGTGACTGCTTGCTGCATGCAAGATAGAATTACCAGCACAAGGTTTGTTGAACGTTTTAGTAATAATAACAGAGTCATGTACCCCATATAAATCAAGATCCAAAAAAGAAATTTTGTTATGATGAAATTTATGAGTAAAATGTATGTTGAATGAATTAGAATTGATATAATCAATAAATCCGGATATGGCAGGTACATCACCACTCCAAATGATGAGTAAATCATCAATATATCTACCATACCAAGCAATCGAGTCAATAAATGGATTAGTAGCTGAAAAAATAAAAAAATATTCCCAATATGACATAACAAGATTAGCTAGGGATGACTCGATTGCTTGGTATGGTAGATATATTGATGATTTACTCATCATTTGGAGTGGTGATGTACCTGCCATATCCGGATTTATTGATTATATCAATTCTAATTCATTCAACATACATTTTACTCATAAATTTCATCATAACAAAATTTCTTTTTTGGATCTTGATTTATATGGGGTACATGACTCTGTTATTATTACTAAAACGTTCAGCAAACCTTGTGCTGGTAATTCTATCTTGCATGCAGCAAGCAGTCACCCCAAACATACTATTAAATCGATTCCTTTGGGTGAATATACCAGAATTTTGAGAAACTGCAGCGATCCTACAGCTTTGGAAACGGAATTTAATTGTGTGGATACAAAATTAAAAAACAGAAATGATCCTAAATGGTCATTAAAAAGAGCACGAACAATTGTAAGTAATAAAAACAGAGAGGATCTCATTAGTGGAGGGCGACAACAAAAAAATGATCTTGCAGTGAAACCATATTTTTGTGCTCAATATAGTCCTCAATTTGGGGACATCAAAAAAATCATTTTGAGATCGCTGCCTATTTTATATGAAGATCCCTCTCTTGCTGACATTCTTTCATCAGGTATTAATGTTGTTTCAAGGAAAGCGCCATCTATTGGTAACAAAGTTTCTCCAAGCATGTTCAGTAATAATTTCTCTTCTCATAAAACATCGTGGTTAGAACATAAAGGTTTTTATAAATGTGGCCACAATAGATGTGCACTTTGCAAATATGTTTGTGTAACGAAAACCTTTGAAAATAATGACAGCACTGCGATTTATACCATTAACAAATATATCAATTGTAATTCATGCTATGTGGTATATAAAATTATGTGCACTACTTGCAATTTATCTTATATAGGCTGCACTACTAGGAAACTAAAAATCAGGATCGCTGAACATTTGCAGGATGTAAAGAATGTTTCTTCGAATCGCAATATTTCTGCTGCTGCTAAACATTTTATTTTTCAGCATGCTCGCAATGTTTCTTCCTTCCAAGTCACAGGTATTGAAAGTGTTAACCTGTCTGCCCGAGGTGGAGATGCACGTCAGCGACTCCTCACACGTGAAGCTTTCTGGATCTTTAATCTACATACCAGACATCCATTTGGTCTCAACAAAAGAAACGAATTGATGTTCCATTATTAATTTTATTTCTTTGCATTGATTTTATTTGTGCAAATATTGTGTTTTTTTTTTCTTTATTCGTTATGTGAAAATTGTTAAAGGACTTGTCAAAAATCACATGACATTTTTTCTGATCGTGATTGGTCTTCCTTTGTCTTAAATATGTGCCCTTGTCTGAATATGTCAGCTGTGATAAAGATCCCTGTGATCGAAACGCGTAGCCTTGTCCTGAGCTTGTCCAGGAGCATGGCATTATTCATGTTTTTATGAATCAATAAAGATGAAGATTTTATTGAAGCTGGATCCCTTTTTCCTTCATTTTCTCATGTATTTTGGTTTTGACCTCCTTTCCACTCTATTGAATATCGTGTCAATTAACTAATAAAATTTATACCTTTTATACTGTATATTTGACTCTCTTTTGGAATTTTTCTATCGCTGTTTTTGTCCTTTTGTTTTCATGTCATATTTACAGATCTGTACTGTAGTCAGTATGTACATTTTTACAGATTGGTGTACTGTTGGGTGGAGATAGTAGCGGAGGGGCTGACAGGGCGGACCACATCGATAGTGGGGGACGCAACAGCAGGTTGGGTAGGATCAGAAGTTGAGGAAAAAACATGAGGTTGAGAAGGGAGTTGAGGGGCAGATGAGGTTTGTGGGGGGAACATTGAAGGTGTTGGTGGGATGGGGTATGGTGAAGTTAAGGGTGAAAACTGAAAGGGGGAATTAAAAAACGGTGAGTAATGGTATGGGGAAGGAGTGGTAGGAGGATGGCCGGCAGCTTATATGGCCGGCAGCTGTATGGCCGGCAGCTGCATGGCCGGCAGCTGGATATCCGGCAGCTGGAAAGCCAGCAGATGGATAGCCGGGAGCTGGATGGGTGGAAACTGAATGGGTGGCAGGTTGAGGTGTGGAAGGTGTAGGAATAGGGTGGGTAGGTGGATGGGATTGGGACATTGCCTGCGCTAGAGAAGTGTGGCAGCCTTGCATCACATGCATCTGCAGGTCAGGAGTTAGATTTTCCATGTGCCCGAGTACTGACTGAAAAAAGCAGTGTCTTGGCGATAAGTTTGCATCTGACTGCATCCTATCAATTTTACTGCTGAGTTCAAGTATGTTTTTGCTCAACAGACTGAACCCAGCAGTAACTTGATCATTTAAAAGTCTGATCGTGTTTTGAAATGATGCATTCAGATGCAAAAAATCTGATGCATAGCTCCTTTCCTGACCTCTGTGGCGCTGCTGTCTAGGTGTGACGGCAGTGTCAGCAGGGTAGGGTAAAGGGAACTTCAACTCGTCACCTGAAGCTTCAAGTGACGAAGTCTGCCCTGCTACTCCAGCGCTAGTGGATGGGGCAGAGGTACCTGAGAAGAGGGAAGGTGAAGAGGGGTCGGATCTATCTACGTGTTCCCCAGTGGCGGACTCCTGAGGGACCGCTCCAGAGGGAACCAACTCAGAGGCAGGCTCCCAAGTGCTGCAGACAGTGCTGTCAAAGAAAAACAAACAAAAATAATTAATATATTGATATTACATTGCCCTTGCTGAAATAATAAAAAAAGGTTAGACACGTCAAACATTTTTAAAACATAATGGGGTGTGAGATATTTACCTTCTGCTCACCATCGTTGCCCACAGGAACGACAGGGCTCTGTCATATTTATATTTGCTCCTGCGTCCTGAGGATCCACTCGGGACTGCATCTCCTTATTGAATTCCCTCGTGAAGCGATCCCTGAGTGACCGCCACCATGTAATAACCCTGTTACCTGGAAAATAAAAGAAAAAAAAAGGTTTTAGTATTCAACACATTACATTCTGCAACATTCATTACTGAACTGTGAATACTTACGCGCAAGATCCTTGTCCCGAGCATCGAGTTCCTCCCAGTTCTCCAACACCACGCTACATACTTCCTCCCATAGCCGTCGGGTGATGACTTGGTCAGCATGGCGGCGGTCAGCCATATTCCACAGCGCCTCCTGTTCTTGCACCTCTTGGATGAGGGTGTCCACGTCAATCCCTCCATCCTCGACATCTGTGTCGGGAGCACGCTGTAAAGCCTGTGGAAAAAAAATAAAAATAAAAAAATTTTCAGCAACATGAACTAAAACTAATTTAGTGAACACAAAAGTAAAAAAAAGGGTACTTACTCGCTGACCGCCGCGACGATCATGCCGACGACCCTGGGAGGTCCTTGGAGGTACTCTTCGCCGAGACCTGGATTGTGAAGACTATAAAAAAAAAATTATGTGCATGGAATGGAGGTTTATGTTTTGTGTGTGCTGTGATCAATTAATGTGATGTATGTGAGGATCTGTATGTGCAAAACTTACACTCTGCGCGCCCACTCCTGGACTTTCTCCACCCTGCCGGTCTCCTTCTGAAAGCCCCTCTGCTTCAGCTTCCTGTGAAAACAGAATACATGCATATAGGTTTGCAAGTAATGTTATCATCTGAGAACAATAAAAAAAAAAATTACCTCAGTTCGCCTATACTGTGGCGGGGGGCTATCAGGAGAAGACATTACTGCCAACTGTAAATTTGGTGCAGAATTGGTCCTCTTTGGGCTGAATAGGTCCTCAGTAGGTCCTGAAAGAAATCTGCAAGTATATTGGCACTTGGCTAGCTACTATACAAAGGATTTCAGAAGCTTTCAGGCCAATATACTTACACAACTGGAAACTTGAACTGTGTCTGGGTCCTCTTTGGGCTGAATAGGTCCTCTTGGGCCTGAATTGGTCCTCTTTGGGCTGAATAGGTCCTCAATAGGTCCTGAAAGAAATCTGCAAGTATATTGACACTTGGTTAGCTACTATACAAAGGATGTCAGAAGCTTTCAGGCCAATATACTTACACAACTGGAAACTTGTACTGGGTCTGGGTCATCTTTGGGCTGAATAGGTCCTCTTGGGCCTGAATCGGTCCTCTTTGTGCTGAATAGGTCCTCAATAGGTCCTGAAAGAAATCTGCAAGTATATTGACACTTGGTTAGCTACTATACAAAGGATGTCAGAAGCTTTCAGGCCAATATACTTACACAACTGGAAACTTGTACTAGGTCTGGGTCCTCTTTGGGCTGAATAGGTCCTCTTGGGCCTGAATCGGTCCTCTTTGGGCTGAATAGGTCCTCAATAGGTCCTGAAAGAAATCTGCAAGTATATTGACACTTGGTTAGCTACTATACAAAGGATGTCAGAAGCTTTCAGGCCAATATACTTACACAACTGGAAACTTGTACTGGGTCTGGGTCCTCTTTGGGCTGAATAGGTCCTCTTGGGCCTGAATCGGTCCTCTTTGGGCTGAATAGGTCCTTAATAGGTCCTGAAAGAAATCTGCAAGTATATTGACACTTGGTTAGCTACTATACAAAGGATGTCAGAAGCTTTCAGGCCAATATACTTACACAACTGGAAACTTGTACTGGGTCTGGGTCCTCTTTGGGCTGAATAGGTCCTCTTGGGCCTGAATCGGTCTCTCTTTGGGCTGAATAGGTCCTCAATAAATCCTGAAAGAAATCTGCAAGTATATTGACACTTGGTTAGCTACTATACAAAGGATGTCAGAAGCTTTCAGGCCAATATACTTACACAACTGGAAACTTGTACTGGGTCTGGGTCCTCTTTGGGCTGAATAGGTCCTCTTGGGCCTGAATCGGTCCTCTTTGGGCTGAATAGGTCCTCAATAGGTCCTGAAAGAAATCTGCAAGTATATTGACACTTGGTTAGCTACTATACAAAGGATGTCAGAAGCTTTCAGGCCAATATACTTACACAACTGGAAACTTGTACTGGGTCTGGGTCCTCTTTGGGCTGAATAGGTCCTCTTGGGCCTGAATCGGTCCTCTTTGGGCTGAATAGGTCCTCAATAGGTCCTGAAAGAAATCTGCAAGTATATTGACACTTGGTTAGCTACTATACAAAGGATGTCAGAAGCTTTCAGGCCAATATACTTACACAACTGGAAACTTGTACTGGGTCTGGGTCCTCTTTGGGCTGAATAGGTCCTCTTGGGCCTGAATCAGTCCTCCTTGGGCTGAATAGGTCCTCAATAGGTCCTGAAAGAAATCTGCAAGTATATTGACACTTGATTAGCTACTATACAAAGGATGTCAGAAGCTTTCAGGCCAATATACTTACACAATTGGAAACTTGTTCTGGGTCTGGGTCCTCTTGGGCTGAATAGGTCCTCTTGGGCCTGACTGGGTCCTAATCTGCAATTTTAAAGACAATTAAAGCAATGAAAGCCAAAAATAATAAAGATTACTTGCATTGTGTAACTACGCTGTCTTTTACATCCTCTTGATATGGAATGCACAAGCTACAGAATCCTCCAACTACTGTTTCACCCCCACCCCAAAACAAAGATTCTAAACACTAACCCTCCTTCCAACTTTACATACCTACCCCCATAACCTTTGTATACACCATTGTATTCAGCCCATAACCTTTGTATACACCTTTATATTCAGCCCATAACCTTTGTGTAACCCATAACCTTTGTATACACCCCACCCCACCACATAACCTTTGTGTAAAACACACCCCAAAACCTTTGTGTAAAGCACACAACCTTTGTATACACCTTTGTATTCAGCCCATAACCTTTGTGTAACCCTTAACCTTTGTATACACCCCACCCCACCACATAACCTTTGTGTAAAACACACCCCAAAACTTTTGTGTAAACCCCACTACCTTTGTATACACCTTATGAATAATATATCCACATTTTGAAACCAAAACACCTATGTATACCCTGTGTGGTATGCCAACACAAATAACCTTTGTTTTAAATAATACTACGGACATTTTTGGTAGACAGTTTTTATTGTAATTTTTTTTTTACTTATTTTTTGGGGTGAAGTAGGAGCAACACTGCTCTTTATTTAAAATATAGTTACATTACATTGAAGGAAAAAAAAAGCATTGACACGCACACACACACGCATACACATGCACGCACACAAATACTACTACATTATGAAAACAAAACATGTTGGAAATATAACTACAGTATGAAACAAAATATGCAGGACACACACACGCACATGCACGCACACAAACAAAAATAATACTACATCAAGAAAACTAAACATGTTGCAACTATAAATACACTATGAAATAAAATAGCAATGTAGGACACACACACACACAAAAATACTACTACATTATGAAAACTAAACATGTTTGAAATATAACTACAGTATGAATGGAAATAGGAATTCAGGAGACACACACATGCTGCAATCACACATGATGGCATTACACACACACATGCTGCAATCACACATGATGGCATTACACACACACATGCTGCAATCACACATGATGGCATTACACACACATGCTGCAATCACACATGATGGCATTACACACACACATGCTGCAATCACACATGATGGCATTATACTCACAATGGCTGGCAGGAATCAGCTGGGCTATCAACCAATCGGGGGAAAAGTCTGACATTAACCCCCGATGGCCTTAAAGGAATAAGGTTCCAATATGAAAAGAAAGATCTGCCACAGATCCAAAACTGGATCATGACAGTACCCCCTTTTAATGAGGGGCCTCTGGACCCTCAACACTGCACCTCTTTGGAAAACAACCTACGGTGAGGACGCCTCAATCCACCAGTGTTCACCCCAGCAGTCACCTGACTCTCAGGCTTATGGCAAACGCGCTCTGATGGAAGTGGCAATAGCGTATGCTCCGGAGGTGCCACAAATCTCCAGAGTGCCGACCTGGGGAATGAGTTATATATGGGCATTACTGGGGTAACTCCAGCTGGTAAGTCCCCGGGCCGAGAATGGCCAACACCCGATACGGCCCGATCACCCGAGAACTCCAGACTCCAGCAGCACACCCCCACCGGATGTTTTTGGTGGACACCCATACATACTCGTTCACACACAGGTCCGAAACTGAACGTTTATTACCACACACATGTTTGCAACAAGACGGTGAACTCTTCGAGGAACTGACAACAGAGGCGTCCCCCTGTGTCACCACACTCACACAATTCTCAGACGAAACCACCACCCTCTCCTGACTCTTCCTCCCAAGAGGGCTCCGACTCTCAGGGTTGACTAGTGGTGAGACTTGGGACTTTCCCCTACTCCTTGGCAGCACCTCTGCTGCCCCACTGGAGAAGAAGGGGATGGTTTCAGAAAGACAGTAGAGACAGTAGCCCCCGGGCAGCAGCCCTCACATGACTGACCCCAGCTGACTACTTCTCTGGAACACCAATCTATGACCGGGTTGTGTTTTCTCAACCAAGGGAGGCCTAAAATGATGGGCATTGGCTTACCCTCCTAGACATAGCATGACAGGGACAGTTCATGACAAATCCCTTTATGCAGGCGTATATCATGCACCACCTGGGTCACACTCCTCTGGCTGAGTGGGACAGAGTCAATGGTCTGGATGCCTAGTGGTTTTACTAGTGTCCGACATATCAGGCCATGGGTCTGGACAAAGTGAGCATCCACCAAATTGACTCCTGCCCCACTGCCCACAAGCACCGATATTCCCTTAGTTACCCTGCCAATCACCACTCGCAGACAGGGTGCACTGAGGGGAAGAAATGGAGGAAATATACACTCCCTGGTTGCCTCCATCCACACGACCAGGGGGATGCGGCTTCTTAGATGGCACAGGTATTTTGGCACGAGCTGGGCAGACCCCAATGAAATGACCAGTCTGCCCGCAGAAAAAACATGCCCCCACACCCGTCGAACCACAGGCATCCCCGTTTGGGAACCAACTGCTCCCACCTGCAAGGGTTCGTTCGAGTGCTCAGCTGTGTCCTCCTCCCTAGCAAGGAGAACAGGGGGCAGTTTTGGTGTATGCCTCTCCCTGAGGCGTCTATCCACCTGGATGGCAAGGGACATGGTGGCCTCCAATAACCTGGGGGTGGCATACTGCACCAGAGTATCCTGCAACCTTGGGGACAGACCCTGCACAAAATGACTCCTAAGGGCAGGATCATTCCACTGTGTCAGTGGCCCATCTCCTGAACTCTGAACAGTACTCCTCAGCCGGCCGGTCCCCCTGCTTGATTTTATGGAGTTGGGATTCCGCCAGGGAGACGCCATCAGCATCTCCATACACCAGCACCAGAGCCGCAAAAAAACCATCCACCAACAGTAAAGATGGTGAATCGGTTGGCAGGGAGAAGGCCCAAGATTGGGGATCACCCTTAAAAGGGAGACAATAATCCCCACACGCTGTTCCTCACTCCCTGATGAACAGAGTGGAGCCTGAAATATAATTTACAGGCCTCCTGAAAAATCAGAAATTTATTTCTCCATCCAGAAAACCTGTCAGGGAGAGATATCTGAGGTTCTGGTTGAAATTGCACCTGAGCCAAGGCCCAGAACCCCACCAACTGCTGAAACTGCTGCACCACCTCACCCCGCAGCACCTTACGCTCATCTGTGAGGGTCAGAAGCAGTTGGGCAAAGGCCTGCATTTGGGCCATGGCTCACTAGAAAGGGAAAAAAAAAATGTGTCGGTTGGTGATAATGTCACGGGGCAGTAGAAGGAATATAGGGGATGAGGAACCTGGGCCCCTGAACTAAGGGAGACCCCTTTCTTTCCTTAACTTGGGGGTACACTTGAAGGTAGTGAGGCCCAAGTCACCGACCTGTCCCTGTCTCCTGTTTAGCCCTGAGCCAAATCCATAACCCCCTCCCCAGGAGGTGAGACAGGGAATAAAGGGAACCACACCAAAATAACCAAAGGAAAGGAAAGATGGACACATAGGGGTTAAATCAGCTAAACAACAAAAAATTAGCTTTCTTTTCTGCAATGCACCGCACAGCAGAGTATGGCACCAGATCAGGGAAATAGCAGAAGGACCACTGCGCTCAGCAAGCTCCTGACTCCATGTTTGGTTGTTCTCCAGAAGCAGAAGTATCACCAACAGTCAGCTGACGCTTCAGGTGACCTTTTAAAGGATGGTGGGAGTGGTCACCGCCTTCTCCTGACAAGTCAGCAGCAATGCAATTACACCAGTGGCCACCAGGGAAAAGACTGACATTAACCCCCAATGGCCTGAAAGGAAAAAGGTTGCAATATGAAAAAAAAGATCTGCCACAGATCCAAAAGTGGATCGTGACAGATGTGGAGGTGGTGGTGTAGGTGGAAGAGGCATATGAGGAGGATGTAGCCAATACATACATACATACATACATACATATTTAAAATATAGTTACATTACATTGAAGAAAAAAAAAAAGCATTGACACGCACACACACACGCATACACATGCACGCACACAAATACTACTACATTATGAAAACAAAACATGTTGGAAATATAACTACAGTATGAAACAAAATATGCAGGACACACACACGCACATGCACGCACACAAACAAAAATAATACTACATCAAGAAAACTAAACATGTTGCAACTATAAATACACTATGAAATAAAATAGCAATGTAGGACACACACACACACAAAAATACTACTACATTATGAAAACTAAACATGTTTGAAATATAACTACAGTATGAATGGAAATAGGAATTCAGGAGACACACACATGCTGCAATCACACATGATGGCATTACACACACACATGCTGCAATCACACATGATGGCATTACACACACACATGCTGCAATCACACATGATGGCATTACACACACATGCTGCAATCACACATGATGGCATTACACACACACATGCTGCAATCACACATGATGGCATTATACTCACAATGGCTGGCAGGAATCAGCTGGGCTATCAACCAATCGGGGGAAAAGTCTGACATTATCCCCCGATGGCCTTAAAGGAATAAGGTTCCAATATGAAAAGAAAGATCTGCCACAGATCCAAAACTGGATCATGACAGTACCCCCCTTTTAATGAGGGGCCTCTGGACCCTCAACACTGCACCTCTTTGGAAAACAACCTACGGTGAGGACGCCTCAATCCACCAGTGTTCACCCCAGCAGTCACCTGACTCTCAGGCTTATGGCAAACGCGCTCTGATGGAAGTGGCAATAGGTATGCTCCGGAGGTGCCACAAATCTCCAGAGCGCCGACCTGGGGAATGAGTTATATATGGGCATTACTGGGGTAACTCCAGCTGGTAAGTCCCCGGGCCGAGAATGGCCAACACCCGATACGGCCCGATCACCCGAGAACTCCAGACTCCAGCAGCACACCCCCACCGGATGTTTTTGGTGGACACCCATACATACTCGTTCACACACAGGTCCGAAACTGAACGTTTATTACCACACACATGTTTGCAACAAGACGGTGAACTCTTCGAGGAACTGACAACAGAGGCGTCCCCCTGTGTCACCACACTCACACAATTCTCAGACGAAACCACCACCCTCTCCTGACTCTTCCTCCCAAGAGGGCTCCGACTCTCAGGGTTGACTAGTGGTGAGACTTGGGACTTTCCCCTACTCCTTGGCAGCACCTCTGCTGCCCCACTGGAGAAGAAGGGGATGGTTTCAGAAAGACAGTAGAGACAGTAGCCCCCGGGCAGCAGCCCTCACATGACTGACCCCAGCTGACTACTTCTCTGGAACACCAATCTATGACCGGGTTGTGTTTTCTCAACCAAGGGAGGCCTAAAATGATGGGCATTGGCTTACCCTCCTAGACGTAGCATGACAGGGACAGTTCATGACAAATCCCTTTTTGCAGGCGTATATCATGCACCACCTGGGTCACACTCCTCTGGCTGAGTGGGACAGAGTCAATGGTCTGGATGCCTAGTGGTTTTACTAGTGTCCGACATATCAGGCCATGGGTCTGGACAAAGTGAGCATCCACCAAATTGACTCCTGCCCCACTGCCCACAAGCACCGGTATTCCCTTAGTTACCCTGCCAATCACCACTCGCAGACAGGGTGCACTGAGGGGAAGAAATGGAGGAAATATACACTCCCTGGTTGCCTCCATCACAACGACCAGGGGGATGCGGCTTCTTAGATGGCACAGGTATTTTGGCACGAGCTGGGCAGACCCCAATGAAATGACCAGTCTGCCCGCAGAAAAAACATGCCCCCACACCCCGTCGAACCACAGGCATCCCCGTTTGGGAACCAACTGCTCCCACCTGCAAGGGTTCGTTCGAGTGCTCAGCTGTGTCCTCCTCCCTAGCAAGGAGAACAGGGGGCAGTTTTGGTGTATGCCTCTCCCTGAGGCGTCTATCCACCTGGATGGCAAGGGACATGGTGGCCTCCAATAACCTGGGGGTGGCATACTGCACCAGAGTATCCTGCAACCTTGGGGACAGACCCTGCACAAAATGACTCCAAAGGGCAGGATCATTCTACTGTGTCAGTGGCCCATCTCCTGAACTCTGAACAGTACTCCTCAGCCGGCCAGTCCCCCTGCTTGATTTTATGGAGTTGGGATTCCGCCAGGGAGACGCCATCAGCATCTCCATACACCAGCACCAGAGCCGCAAAAAAAACCATCCACCGACAGTAAAGATGGTGAATCGGTTGGCAGGGAGAAGGCCCAAGATTGGGGATCACCCTTAAGAAGGGAGACAATAATCCCCACACGCTGTTCCTCACTCCCTGATGAACAGAGTGGAGCCTGAAATATAATTTACGGGCCTCCTGAAAAATCAGAAATTTATTTCTCCATCCAGAAAACCTGTCAGGGAGAGATATCTGAGGTTCTGGTTGAAATTGCACCTGAGCCAAGGCCCAGAACCCCACCAACTGCTGAAACTGCTGCACCACCTCACCCCGCAGCACCTTACACTCATCTGTGAGGGTCAGAAGCAGTTGGGCAAAGGCCTGCATTTGGGCCATGGCTCACTAGAAAGGGGAAAAAAAAAATGTGTCGGTTGGTGATAATGTCACGGGGCAGTAGAAGGAATATAGGGGATGAGGAACCTGGGCCCCTGAACTAAGGGAGACCCCTTTCTTTCCTTAACTTGGGGGTACACTTGAAGGTAGTGAGGCCCAAGTCACCGACCTGTCCCTGTCTCCTGTTTAGCCCTGAGCCAAATACATAACCCCCTCCCCAGGAGGTGAGACAGGGAATAAAGGGAACCACACCAAAATAACCAAAGGAAAGGAAAGATGGACACATAGGGGTTAAATCAACTAAACAACAAAAAATTAGCTTTCTTTTCTGCAATGCACCGCACAGCAGAGTATGGCACCAAATCAGGGAAATAGCAGAAGGACCACTGCGCTCAGCAAGCTCCTGACTCCATGTTTGGTTGTTCTCCAGAAGCAGAAGTATCACCAACAGTCAGCTGACGCTTCAGGTGTCCTTTTAAAGGATGGTGGGAGTGGTCACCGCCTTCTCCTGACAAGTCAGCAGCAATGCAATTACACCAGTGGCCACCGGGGAAAAGACTGACATTAACCCCCAATGGCCTGAAAGGAAAAAGGTTGCAATATGAAAAAAAAGATCTGCCACAGATCCAAAAGTGGATCGTGACAGATGTGGAGGTGGTGGTGTAGGTGGAAGAGGCATATGAGGAGGATGTAGCCAACACTGTTTTTGTGTTAGAGAGGGCACAGTTGATCTGTGTCTGCTACATGCCCAAATTAAACACTTTCCTCTGGTGCAAGCAGGCACCAAGACGTTCTGTGTAGTTTCGTAGGCTCGAGTACCGTTTGATGAATGGTTAAGTCAGAACAAGTAGAGGTTGTTTTAGATTGGATAGCTGCGAGTGCCTTCAGTCCCTTCTTTGCTTTCTCTTCCACCCAGTCCCCTGCTGAAAGTGTAGATTTGGCATCTGCGGCCCATGGGCATCTATCTTCCACCTCAGTCCCTTGCAAATCAGGCAAGTTGTCTGAGCCCCAAGTCATGCAGCCATCACTTATGCTTTTTGATATCTCTGCTGCTGTGGTCCAGTAGGCAATCCACTTGGCCCTGCCCCACAATTCGAAGAGAGTGAGTGCACTGATGCCCAACTACTTGTTCTGTTTGAGGATGAGTATGTGGGAGAGATGGTTTAAACAGTCAGCAGACCACCTCAGCACATCTCTGATGCTGATGATCAAACACAGGTGTCAACTGCTGCAGCTTTCTGCTGTGTGATCACTGACAAGGAGGAATACTGGGTGTAACATCATGCGGGGATTATTATTATTTATTTTTAGAGCACCATGGATTCTATGGTGATGCACATGAGGAGGGTTACATATAATACCCAAATAGAAATTACAATGAACAAACTAAAAGTGACAGAAAGGTGTAGAGGCGAGAGGACCCTACCTTTGCAGCCTTACATTCTGCAGTATAATGTGGAAGGCCACAGTTGGTTTAGGGGTTTCAGAAGCTCTGGTGTTTGTGAGGTGGCAGCAGGGTCATTACAGTCTGTAAGCTGTTCTGAGGAAATGGGTTTCCATGTTCAACTTCAAAAGTTCTAAATGTAGGGGATATTGAATGTTTTGGACCACAGAATGCCACCGGATGTAGGATACTCAGGAGGAGTTTTGCATGCTATTAAATGAGGAACCACGATTGTGGAGGAGAGAAGAAGGTCTTGGGAGGACCAGAGATTACGTGGTGAGAGATATTTGGAGATTAGTTCATAGATATATGGGGAGACAGATTATGGATGGCTTTGTAGGACAGTGTTACTAGCATTAAGTTGATATTTTGTGGAATTGGGAGACAATGAAGGGATTTGCAAAGTGGAGACGTGGAGGAGTAGCAAGGACAGAAGTGGAGTAGTAGGATAGCAGAGTTACAGACAGACTGGAGAGGTATGATGATGCAATTGGGGATGATGAGGTCCTAGACCCCACATGAAGTGAAGGCTATCCAAGTGAGGCAGTTTGGAGGAAGAGGTGATGGTCATGCTGCCCCAGCTACACAGCAAATTAGGGAGTAGAGTGCAAAAGCACTGAGGCTGAACACTAGCAATTATGTGTGCTGCTCCTGCACACCGTGGCCAGCCTAGCCTTTTCTCTGTCCATGTTGCCTCTTCCTCCTACTCCCTTCCTCCACCATCTCCTCAGAAAGTGCAGGCAGTGTGTGCACGCTTTTGGCGTTCTCTTCCTGCTGTTGCTCGCCTGTCTGCTGTGCAGCCTCATTTCTGCCTTCCTCTTCCCCACACTTGTCCACAAGGTGGAACTCCATCTTGCATATGCTGGAGAGACTGTGCAAGCCACAGAAGGCAATAGTGGAGCTTTTTATAAACAGTTATCTGGTATTGATACGGCGAGTAATATTGCACCTCTACATTTGCTGAGTATTATCACCTGCCTCAGAGAAAGATTAAAACATATCAATCCATTGTAGTTAAAACAAGTAGAAATGATTCATATTTTTCATGAGTGCCATTGGGTGATTGCTATTCCTATGAAACATAAATTTGGAAGACATGAAATGGGTACTGTCCAATTTCTGCAAGTCTTGTGCTGTAAGTAGTCTTGCAAAGGATAACACAAATCTCGTAGCAGCTCTGGGCCTAGCTGGTTTGATTCACATTTCTTGCCTGTGCATATGCTGAATTTGGTGGTGCAGAGCTTCTTTAAAAATTACACAGTTATGTCAGAGCTGCTGCTGAAAGTGTGGACTGTCTGTGTGCACTTTTGGCATTCTCACCCTGATGCTGCTCGCCTGTCTGTGCTGCAGCTTCACTTCTGCCTTTCAACTCACCACCTAATATGCACCGTACCCACAAGCTGCTGGAAAAACTATGCTAGTCCACCTTTCATATGCTTGAAAGACTATGTTAGTCACAGCACATGATATTGGAGTTTCAGCTGCAGCACCCATGGGTCAGTCACTCACCACTTCAAGACCAATGAGTGGGCCTCCAAGTGGGATGTGTGTGCTATGTTGGGTTGCTTTGAGTACTCCATGAACATGGCCATCATCACCATTATTATCCCACTTCTATGCCTCCTAGAAAAACAAAGCTTCAGGCGATGTTGGATGAGGTGTTGACACAGGAGGAAGAGGAGGGAGAGGAACAGATACCATTCACACCATTATCAGGCTAGGCATTCATACATGTCTTGGAGGATGGGTTCCTGTACCAAAAGTGTCCAGGTACAGTTTTCGAGGATGAGGAGGAGGATGAGGAACAACTATGTTCACAGCATGGTGGCAAGCAAACCAGGTCATGGGCATCACTGTAACCATTGTTCCTTATTAGTTAGTGTCTAATACCAAATATTAATTGTCCTCCTAGTATCCATCTTAGTTATATCTATATAGTCATGTTTTTTCAGGAATAGTGGCATCTTATTCATGCAGCTGTTTATATCAGTTATTGAGTATATCTGACATATTTTTTACATTATCTGGCACTTTGTATTTTAAATTAATATTTATATAGTGGCATTAGTTGTTGGCATTGGCTATTGTTCTTGCGCATTAACTTTCAGACTTGATTAAATTGTTACATTTTGCATCAAATATCTTGCATTATTTACCCTTATTCTGTTTTGAATTTTTCCTGCTTCCATATGATATATTACCTGGGACTACTGTTATATTGATTAACTATTGTATACCTGACTGGTGGGTATTTATTTTTACACATATGTGTATATATAAAACAATCTATTTGTATACAAATCTCCCAGGACCATTACATCTTTTCTATGCCTGTTGCAATTTTGTTTTGTGTTTTTAATTGTTTTTATTCTGTTTAGTACTTACATTTTTCAATAAAGCCATTTTTTACAGGTTTTCATGCTTATGTGTGCACCTTTTTTCTGTGCAGCTTCTTTTCTCATCTGACTTCCCCTTTTTGCACAGTTAGTTGTGGCACCACTAATCTTTACCTATTACATATTATTTTCCTTTTCTTCTAGTAGTGGGTAAAGCAATTACAAAATGAAACATATATTATTAATATTTATTATTATAGCACCATTTATTCCATAGCGCTTTACATCTGAAAAGGGGTATACATAATAAAAAACAAGTACAGTAATCTTAAACAATACAAGTCAAGTCTGGTACAGGAGGAGAGAGGACCCTGCATGTGAGGGCTCACAATCTACAAGGGATGGGTGAGGATACAGTAGGTGAGGGTAGAGCTGGTCGTGCAGCAGTTTGGTGGTTACTGCAGGTGGTAGGCTTGTTGGAAGAGGTAGGCCTCAGGTTCATTTTGAAGGTTTCCATGGTAGGCAAGAGTCTGATATGTTGTGGTAGAGAGTTCTAGAGTAGGAGGGATATGCGAGAGAAATCTTGTATGCAATTGTGGGAAGAGGAACTAAGAGGGGATTAGAGAAGGAGATCTTGAAGGATCGGAGGTTGCATGCAGTTAAGTACCGGGAGACTAGGTCACAGATATATGGAGGAGACAGGTTGTGGATGGCTTTGTATGTCATGGTTAGGGTTTTGAATTGGAGTCTCTGGGTAATGGGGAGCCATTGAAGGGATTGACAGAGGTTAGAGGACAGGGAATAGTGGGAGTATAAGTAGATTAGTTGGGCAGCAAAGTTTAGAATAGATTGGAGGGGTGCGAGAGTGTTAGAAGGGAGGTCACTGAATAGGAGGTTACAGCAGTCAAGACGGGAGATGATGAGTGCATGGACTACGGTTTTTGCAGATTCTTGGTTGAGGAATGATGTACGAATCCAGGAAATATTTTTGAGTTGATGTCGGCAGGAAGTGAAAAGGGCTTGGATATGCGGTTTGAAGGAGAAATCAGAGACAAGGATTATCCCAAGGCAGCGAGCTTGGGAGACTGGGGAGAGTGAGCAGCCATTTACTTTAATGGATAGGTCCATTGGAGGATATAATGAGATGGGTGAAAGATGATGAATTCTGTTTTGTCCATATTAAGTTTTAGAAATCTATCGAAGAAAAAGGATGAAATAGCAAACAGACATTGTGGGATTCTGGTTAGTTGGGAGGTGATATCTGGTCCAGAGAGGTAGATCTGTGTGCCATCAGCATAGAGGTGATACTTCATACAATGAGATTCTATGAGCTGTCCCAGGCCTGAGGTTTAAATGCAGAAGAGCAGGGGCCCTAGAACTGAACCTTGTGGGACTCCAACAGATAGGGGTTCAAAGTGAGGAGGTGATATGTGAATGGGAGACCCTGAATGACCGGACTGTTAGGTATGACAAGATCCAAGATAGGGCCAAGTATGTGATGCCAAGAGATGAGAGGGTCTGTAGTAATAGGAAATGGTCCATTGCGTCAAAGTCAGAGGACTGGTCCAGGAGGAGGCGGACAGAGTAGTGTCGCTTGGGTTTGGAAGTTAGTAGGTCATTGGTGACTTTAGCCAGGGCTTTTTCAGTGGAGTGATGTGGTCAGAAGCCAGATTGTAAGCGGTCAAAGAGGAAGCAGGAAGAAATGTGGAAGGACAGTTCAAAGTGGACATGTTGTTCCAGTAGTTTTGAGGCATAGGGGAAGTGATATGGGGCCATAGCTAGATACAGAGGATGAGTCAAAAGAGAGCTTTTCGAGGATGGGCGTGATTGAGGCATGTTTGAAGCATGAGTGGAAAACACCAGTTGTTACTGATAGGTTCAAGAAATGGGTTGAGGTAAAGATGAAGACTGTGGCAAGGTTTGGGATGAAGTGGGATTGGATCGGGTCAAGTGTTCAGGTGGTGAGATGTGATCTTGAGAGTAGAGCTGAAAATTGATCTGTAATGGTGAAGGAGTTGGTTTTGGAGGAGGAAGGCTGAGTAGTTAGGAAGACTGGTTGTGGGGGTTGTAGGCCAAAGCTTTCTCTGATGTTATCAATCTTCTGCTTGAAGAATGAGGCAAAGTATTTAGCTGAGATGAGTGGAGTGGCAGGAGGTACTGGGGATGGTGGAGAGAATTAAAAGTGTTGAATAGCTGTTTAGGGTTGTGAGACAGGGAGGATATGAGAGATGAGAAGTAGTTTTGTTTTGCTGTAGCAAGTGTGGCCTTGAAAGTAGTGAGAGACTGCTTGAGTGTGATCTTTTCCATCTCTGCTCAACAACCCTGGAAGATCATCTCCATGCTTTGGTCAGGCTGGTGTGCTAGGGTTGCCTGTTGATTTTGCGAGCTTTAGAATGTGTGAGAGGGGCGACTGATTCTAGAGCTTCAGCTATTGTGGTGTTATATAAAGCGTCAGCAGCGTCCACATTGTATAAGGAACTTATGTCTGTAAGAGAGCAAAGAGATTCAGAGAGTGAGTGTGGATCGAGGTGTTTAAGATTTCTGCAAGAGTGTGAAAGTTTGTGGAGTGGGGATTGTGGACCTGGAGAACAGAGGGAAGAGAATGTAGGTAGGTTGTGTTCAGAAAGAGGGATCGGTAAGTTAACAAGGTTAAATAAGGAGCAGAGGTGAGTGAAGATGAGGTCCAGTGTGTGGCCATCTTTGTGAGTGGCAGCAGAAGACCATTGAGTGAGACTGAAGGAGGAAGTGAGAGATAGAAGTTTAGTGACAGGTAAGAAGGAAGTGTCTAAGGGGATGTTAAATTCACCCATGATGATAGTGGGGATGTCAACGGAGAGAAAATTAACTAGCCAGGTGTTGAAGTGATCGAAGGAGGTGGTGGTTGACCCAAGGGGGTGGTAAATGACAGCCAGATGGTGTTTGAAGGGGGAGTAAATGCGCACAGAGTGCATCTCAAAGGAAGGGAGGGTAGCAGAGGGTAACATAGTTATAGTTATTAAGGTTGAAGGAAGACTTTGAGTCCATCTAGTTCAACCCATATCTTATCCTAACCTGCCCTAACATGTTGATCCAGAGGAAGGCAAAAAAAACCCCAAGTGGCAAACAGTAAGCTTCACATTGGGGAAAAAAATTCCTTCCCGACTCCACATACGGCAATCAGACTAGCTCCCTGGATCAACGCAGTATCTAGGAAACTAGTGAACATAGCCTGTAATATTATACCTTTCAAGAAAGGCATCCAGTCCCTTCTTAAATTTTAGTAAGGAATCACTCATTACAACATTAGACGGCAGAGAGTTCCATAGTCTCACTGCTCTTACAGTAAAGAATCTGCGTCTGTGATTATGGCTAAACCTTCTTTCCTCCAGACGTAGAGGATGCCCCTTGTCACCGTCACAGGTCTAAGAGTAAAAAGATCATTAGAAAGGTCTTTGTACTGTCCCCTCATATATTTATACATTGTAATAAGATCACCCCTAAGCCTTCGTTTTTCCAAACTAAATAACCCCAGTGTAATAACCTGTCTTGGTATTGCAGACCCCCAGTTCTCTAATAACCTTGGTTGCTCTTCTCTGCACCCGCTTCAGTTCAGCTATGTCTTTCTTATACACCGGAGACCAGAACTGTACACAGTATTCTAAGTGTGGTCGCACCAGTGACTTGCATAGAGGTAAAATTATGTTCTCCTCATGAGCATCTATGCCTCTTTTAATGCATCCCATTATTTTATTTGCCTTGGCAGCAGCTGCCTGACATTGGCCACTAAATGTGAGTTTGTCATCCACCCATACACCCAGGTCTTTTTCAGTGACAGTTTTGCCCAGTGTTTTACAATTAAGCACATAATTATACATCTTATTTGTTCTACCCAAGTGCATGACCTTACATTTATCCCCATTAAAGCTCATTTGCCATTTATCAGCCCAAGCTTCTAGTTTACATAAATCCTCCTGTAATATAAAATTATCCTCCTCTGTATTTATTACCCTGCAGAGTTTAGTGTCATCTGCAAATATTGAAATACTACTCTGTATGCCCCCTACAAGGTCATTAATAAATATGTTAAATAGAAGCGGCCCCAATACTGACCCCTGTGGTACCCCACTGCTAACCGTGACCCAGTCCGAGTGTGCTCCATTAATAACCACCCTTTGTTTTCTATCCATGACAGTGGAATTTGGGTGAAGGAACAGTTATCTGTCAGGAGACAATCAACTCCTCCGCCATACTTGCTCTTGGAGCGGGGGTGTGGTAAAGGTGGAAACCACCATATGAAAGTGCAGCAGGAGAGGCTGTGTCAGAGGGAGCGAGCCAGGTTTTGGTGATAGCATGGAAGGAAAGTTTGTTAGTAATAAAAAGCTCATGGATATAGGAAAGTTTGTTGCAGACAGAGCTTCTGTTAGTGGGACTGGATAAGTGGGGATGGGTGAATTGGTATAAGGTTAGAGAGGTTACAGAAAGTTGTGATAAGTTTGTGGATGGGAGGTAGAAATGACTGTGGGGATGTGGTGAGGAGGACCAGGATTTGGAGAAATATCACCAGCATTGAGGAGGAGTAGAGAAAGTGTTAGCAGGTGGGATCAAGTGAGAGCATGAGGTGGTTGTCTGTGTTTGGAGACAGAGGACTGTATGTTGAGGAACAGATCTGAGGAGGAGGTGAGATGGATGGGGAGGATGGAGGGAGAGATGACTAGTTCCTTGCTAGTTGTAGGGATTAGGGAGGTAAGCAGCAGAAAGTGAAAGATTATAAGGGTGAGAATGAAAACAAACGAAAATATTGTTTCATGTGATTGTCTATCCAGTTACCTTCAGTTCCCTTTTGGTTCAATTCTGGATTAATTCATAGCTCCACACTTCTATGTTGCAGTTTTATGGTGCACACTGCAGACTGACGTCTTTGCAGATGTATTGTTTGTAATATATTTGCTAGAAAATATATTCAGCTATGAAACAGAGGGGAGTGGTCTGTGCTCATCTTGGTCAGATAATTAAGACTGAGCCAGATGCAGGATGATAAAGGCAGAGTAAACATTGGAGTCATAAATAACATTGAGAGTATAGCAGTGGTTAGTTGAAAAACATACTAAGAAGCAGAGGTAGGAAAAATCAGTTTGGAAAGCTGGATGACGTACCTGTAGGAAGAATAGATAAATGGACATGCTGATTAGAGTACGATGGTGGCAGATGCCGGGGTACAGTCTGTATTCATCAAATTAAATTCATACCTATCGCTCTTTCTTGGGGAGTAGGCATGGAGTTCGAAATTATTTATGAATTCTTAGTCATTTTAGATTATTTTACAGGTGAAATCATGTTTATTGCTGCAATACAAAGCATATATATTGTGATTTCAACCAATGCTCACTTTCACAATTTAATTCAACAGTGCCCCCCCATTGTAATCATTTATAGAACATCAATGTCAGTTAAAATGTTAAATTGCAGTTTTTGCAGTGATTTGTGCAACATTTCACCAGTGATTTGACTGTATCATGTGAAAGCACCTTTAAACCTTGGTTTCAGGTAAACTTTTGAACTGAGGACCCTTTTCATCTGTTCTTTCTCCCTATAGACAGTGTCCGTAACTATATCATTCATAAATAATCTGTCAATATTTTTTAATGACTGAAAAGCTTTGTAAACTCAAACAATCAAATATTGATAGCATATTAATAAATATTAACCACTTGATAACATCTAGGGCACACACAAAAGCTGAACCCACTTCATACACTGTGGGTGCCTGCTATATTATACAGTCAGCACCTGAGTGTAACTACTCCAAACAAAACTTGCTTAAACCACAGCAGTTTAACACTAAAATTGCTGCTGTCAATTCTGACAGGGGCATTTAAGCAGTTGGATGTGAGAGTACATCCATTCCATGATTCCTCCCACCTTCCCTTGTTGACATAATCATGGGCTGCATATAGATTTGTCATGGTAGCATACTGCAGACCCTGTTCTGGACTGTCACACTGTAATGCCGGGCACCACTACCACACATCACACTATGAATTGACTAAGGCAATAAGAGCTGGAAAATGTAAAGAATCTGACAAGTCTAGGAATTGGCTTGTTTTACTGTCTGTGTTTCATTTTGTCTCTGTCTGAGCACTTTCAGTTCCTCTGGCAGACAGTAACCAGGGTTTACTATAAAGGTGATGTGGACACGCAATATGGCTTCAGTTCATGAAATTTGATAACTTTTGCACACTTGCCAACAGTTAGAGACTGGGTACAACAGTGGAACTCAGTGAACTCACAGAAGTCTCATGAAATTTTTTTTATATACGGTATATATTTTTATATATACAAATAATGTGAGCAGGGCACTCCTGCTTTTCTTTCACTTGCTGTTATGTTTTCCCACACACTAAAGGGAGGCAAGGATTAACAGTACTGTATGGCTTGCTAAGGCCATTGTCACTCAGTAAGGATTAGTGGCTCTTTTGAAATTCAAATTTGCAGTTTGCAACAAATTTTACCTCAAAATTCAATTAGTGTCAACATTTTTTTGTAGAACTCAATACTGGAAAGCTAGTAATTGCTCCGAAAATACACATGGGGAGAGGAAAGAAAGACCCACTGTCACGGGTGTGTCAGAGGCTGCAGTCGGTTGCTCTGCATCTGACTGCAGAAGCTATCAGCAGTTTGCTTTGCAGACTTCTTCCTGGGCCTTCTGACTTTAGGACCCAGTGGCAACCTTCCCAAGCTATAGTTGACACACCTCTACCAGGGTGTATATAACTCCCAGCTTGCTGCTGGAAGTTGCGGATGATATTTCTATTTTCAGTTCCCTGTTGCCGCTTGGAGCTATTGCAGTCAGCTATCTTCAACCTTGTTGTTGCTGGAGGATGTCTGTGTTTCTTTCTGTGTCTACTCAAGCTAAGTGTTCCCCTTGTTTGTTTATTCGATCTGTGTTTAGTGGTAGTGGGGATTGACTAGCATCAACCTGCCCTTCCCGATGGAGGGCTTATCGCCTGGGTCAGGCAAAGTTTAGGTATCGGCTTGGCGATAGGTACTGAACCTATATGGGGATGATAGGGCAGACAGGGTGACATTTGATCTGTCTAGAGGTCTCCACTCCCCCTTACCTAGTGTTTGGTTCCCTTTCCCTTATCCTTTCGTGTTGCACTTAGCCTTTCCTACACGTTGCGTGACACCCACTGACCATAATAGCTTACACTCTACAGTAGAGAGAGATAGCCCTGCTAACCATAAGCACTTACACTCTAAAGGAGAGAGAAAGAGAGGACTTTACTGATCATAACAGCTTACACTCTACAGGAGAAAGAAATGGGCCTCATTAACTATAAAAGCACACACTCTGCAGGAGAGAGACTTATCAAGTGACTCTGGAGATGAAAAACAAAACTGCCATACAACCTTTGCTCCACTGATAACTGGTAATCCTAGGTATTATAATCTGCAAGATGTCATAACTGCTGGGCATTTTGGGGAAGCCTGTGTAGCAACTCAAAATGATGTTAACCTGCTCTCTGATGCTCCAGCAGTATGAGAAATGGTGCTGGGCAAGTTATTTTTTATTTTTTTTGCGAATTGCAAATCAAATCAAATTTTATTAAAATTCATGTGAATCCTCAAATTTCAAGAAATTTGTCTTGAACTCCACAGATTGATCCGCTCATCTCTATTACTTAGGGATCCACTCCTCACTGTGCCAGTAGCAGCTTCCCATCATTCTAAAAATCGTTCATTATCTACTCCAATAGCTCCTCCCACTAATTTCTCCCCTTCTCAAACCACACCAGTTAAGAGAACCTGTCACCATAAAAAAATACTATTAGCCTGTAGATAGGGATATTATGCAGGTTAATAGCACCCACACTTAGCCAAAAGCTGAAGGGGGAAAATGAACTCCATTCCCAGTGCCAGCGCAACATCGGAGTGGGTTACTGTCACTGCTATGAGAATATAGACATGTACTGTATAGTAGTTTACATACTGTATATACCATAAAAACACTCTTACCCATATTAAGGTACTCAGTGCAGAGTCTTACTAAGCAGATGCTGTAGCATTGACATCCTTCATTGGTCAACAAAAAATGTATGAAGTCCATACAAAAGAAGTGTTAAATTCCCCCAGTCATATCTACGGGGAGAAAAAAACAGCAAAAAGTGGGTTCACCGATTAATGAGGCGGTCCAAAGGTGTCTCCCAGTCAGCGACATTTTCCCGCCCTGCCCACACCGAAAGATGTGTAATATGATAGATCATTCAGCTCTCATAGACTGACAGTTTTCTTTGTAGCATTGGTACTGTTTAAACAGGAAGATGCACTGCCGAAAATTATGATCTTTTGTTGGTACTGTTTAAACAGGAAGATGCACTGCCGAAAATCATGATCTTTTGTGTAAACCAAAAGACAGTTTATCCTAGCGAATGACCATTTTTCTCACTGCCAAGTGATTTGGTTTAGTGTACAAAATTAATGTGAAACAAGCATTACTAGGAACACTCATTCACGATAATCTTGCAGCGCAAGTAGACTTTTACACACTTTTGCAAATCTCCCCATTACTATTATATTTTAATATCTTTATTTTTAACTTTAGTTAAATCAACCTCTTTTTATGTATTTTTTTCCATTTCCAATATTAGTGAAATATGGTATACATCTCTCTTTCTCAGGAATATATCTGTTTAGATGCATATCAGAATTATATTTTTCAAAGCTATTTGGATATGTTTTGTCAGTGGCTTGTGCAAAGATAAGTGCCTGTTTGAATGGTAAAACCTATGGGAACCACTTTTGCTGGAAAGACGCAGCT
Organism: Oophaga sylvatica; assembly: GCA_033576555.1. Lineage (NCBI taxonomy): Eukaryota > Metazoa > Chordata > Amphibia > Anura > Dendrobatidae > Oophaga > Oophaga sylvatica. Next base: position 207,732,815 of record JARQOD010000002.1, read on the forward strand.
TGCAGCTTTTAAAGTTGGAAGAACGGAACTTCACTCGGCAGTAGGGCGCGCAGAAATCACATTTTTTTATAACTATTTTATAACTTTTTAAAAAATAGCTAAAAATTGCATGAAAGAAAATGTGGTTTCTAAGTGTTCAAATTTGAGACAGAGGCTTTGATGCATATTAGTTCACCAATGAGAAAAAGCCCTTCATTCAGCTCTATTCTTCTGATCAAAGCAATTAGAAATGAAAGTCACAACATGAGAATCAACAAAGCATATTTAAGACTTTTTTTAACTGTCATACTTTTATAAAACATTGTTTCTCCTCACACCTTTCCTTTTCTGAGGGTTGATTTGAAATTCCACATAAATGTCAAAGTATTTCTGAAGGCTAAAATGTCTGTATGTGTCATCTCACATAAAATTAATTCAATCTCTTAAATATCTTGAAATGTCAATTATAGAAGAAAATCTAATTTAATTAAAAAGGTTCACTGAACACTCTGTCATATTTACCACTTAACTGTCATAACTAGGTGCCCTCTTCTGTTTGAAACTTAAGTTCAACTTTGACATATTTAGTCACAAATTAGTGAGAAACGGATTATAATAAAAATCAAAGGATTCTTTATGTTATTTTGGGATAGTGATTTATGGTAAGTGACTAGAATCTGTTAACACTATTCCTGATAGTACCAGACTTTAGATAGTGATGTCTGTATCATAAGCCTGCTTAATTAAAATTTAAGGTTGCTCTCTGAACCAATTTTAATTACAAACTACTGTAAAGCAGTTCTTGTTTCTAAATCACGAGTACTTGCTTTTGGTTCCAAATAATTTCCGTTTTTAACCACTTTCCAAATTCTCAATTTTTAACCATAAGACAACGCACTGCAAATGTCTAGTCAGAGATTGACAATGGCATTTAAAGGGTTCACAGCAGTGGGCAGAGCTTACCTTACTTGCTACTGTTATGGTTTGTGCACACAACTGTAAAAAGCGGCAGAGTGCTTTCCATTGTTTTAATGGATAGCACTCGTGCCCATGTTATTCTATGGGGCTGTCCACTTGTTCAAGGAAAAGAAAATCACAGCAAGCACAAGTTGCATCCGATTATCGATTAGCACGCAATCATTTATGTCTACTGGCATGTGGAAAAATTTTAACTATTTTTGGATTCAGTCTGATTTTCACAGACTGACAAATTTGTAGAAGATGGAGACATTTTTTTACACTCCACATGAGAGAAAATTGGATCATACTATGATCACACTCTGATCAATCACTAATCAGAGTTTGAGCAGAGTGTGATTACCATAATTGGCCAGATTTTGTCAGATGAAAGAAAATCAATAGTATGACCCTAGCCTAAAGGCAGATATTTTCTGTTTAATACAGCCATCATCTGCATTGTATAATACAGCTCAGCTCCATATGACAAATCAATATGTCTAAAGTTGGGAAAGATTTGAAGTGCAATTTCCATAATTTTAGGAATAGATCAAATGAATGTTAAAGATTACTTGCAGGCTCAGGTTGGCCCACATGGAAACAGGTGAATCCCCCAGTGGGTCTCCTACATGAAGAGTTGTTGGCATAATATACTGAATTCATTATGAATAGAGATGGAAGAACCCCCGATGATCGAGATTGGCGGGTTCGCCCGAGTTTTTTTTGTAAAGTTCGAGCTCGGGGCCGGAGATGACGCGAACTTGCGTCCGACCCCCGAGCTTGGACTTTACAGATATGGGATGGGGCAGGGGGGCTGTAAAATAAAGCAGAATGTTAATAATAAACATTATAATTATACTTACCCGTCCAGCGACGCGTCCTCCCATCCCGCAGTCTCCAGGCCGCATCTGCCTCTGGGACCGCTCATTAACTTTCGACAGTATTCACTGCACTCGGCAGTCTTCAGCTTTTTCCGGCAGTTGTCCTATGACCACATTGCTGTTCTGCAACATCAGACCTGTGCCACACTTGATATCTGGTCTTGTTCCTTTCATGTTATTCCAGCTATGATTGGTTAACAGCTAGTGACTTTTCTGAAACCATCCTCCTGCAGGAAAGTCATTCCTCCTTGCAGGGGTTAAATATGAGAGCCAGAGAATCTCTTAGACTTTGCAACTCATTCTAGCCAATGCTAAACCAGTTGTAGCCTAAGGATCTACTATCCAAATTAATTAATTAATGGCAAAACCATATGAGCAAAGATTATATACTTCTTTAATTGTGATGTTTTTCATTTTTGCTTCTGTAATTTGTCTAAAGAACTTATATAATTTTCTAAGAAATATGGGGTTTAACAAACTTTACTACCAAATTTAATTAGAAAAAGTTCTAGACTACTTTCTTCAACTTTATTCTAGCCACTAGCCACTGAAATAAAAAGACAAAACTTTCTAAAAAAAGTGAGCTATTTACAAGCAAAACGTTTTTGGGTTCTTTGCCTGAAATTTAGTACAGAATATTATCAATAATGAGATTAGCATTCCTGCTGTGTTTGTGTTCCTCACTGTTGAAATGACCTTCAGAAGATTTTCACATACATATATGGGTGTGTTTTGATCTCTTAAAATCTTTTCAGAGCAAAAAAAAGGTTCATAATCTGCAATTGGAAGGTAGAAAGATAACAAAAAAAATCTATTTCATGAATTTGTTGCTATGCTCCCCAGTCTTGGTTAAACAATACTAAATCATTTATTTTTAGAAAACAGATAAAAACTTTTATAAATGAAAGTAACTATGATAGTTTTAAAGCTAAAAGTGAAAAGTCATAGTCTTATAAAATCATATTCCAAAATTGTTTATGTTATACAAACAGCACATCTTTGATGAAAATTCCTTGGATATCAGGATATTAAAAGAAAACTATGTGTTTGAAATTGTAACATATTTATGTCTTTGCATAAGTCTCCCAGGATGGTTCTGATTTTTATTAGTATCCTGAAATTAGATTTTTACATAAGGCACCTCATTCTTCGTCCCAGAGGTATAAGTATCTGAACATGTCTACTGCTGGGTAATAAGGAGATATCTTTTTGAATGTCTCCTTCTTGGCCATCAGGTTCCAGTTAGTTATTCTAATATTCTTTGCAGAGACTGTGTAATAGTGTATGAGACAGAGATAAACTTTCATATCACCTTCATCATAGTCACCATAGGATTTTTAATGAGAGTTTTTTCAAAGAGTTTATATATAGACTGTATCTATTATTTTGGACTTAGAAAAGGTCCATTAAAGGAAAAGGAGTGAGCTTTTCATTTGTTTTTTTTTCATGCTTTAGTTAAGATCAAATAAAATAACATCTAGCAATCTTGCTATATATTTTACTTTTTCATATTTTTTAGCAAATATTCTTTTATACGACATTGGTATTACCATCATTTCTATTCATGGACATCAAAGTGGCTGTAAATAAAACAAATATGTAACTTTAACAAAATTAGAAGAGAGAAATGTGCAAATTGTTGATTTCTTTACTTATTTTTTATTCCCCAAACTTTCCCTTTGGTGAAGGAATAACTTCATATAAGCACTAACTCAAAGTAAAAGGAGTTTTACACTCTCAAATTATTATTTTTGGTAATTATAAAAGTACCGTATATACTCATGTATAAGCCGACCCGTGTATAAGCCGACCCCCCTAATTTTGCCACAAAAAACTGGGAAAACTTATTGACTCGCGTATAAGCATAGGGTGAAAAATGATTATGCCCCCATATGATGCTCCACAGATTAGGCCCCCATAAACTGCAGATTATGCCCCCATAGGCTGCACAGATTATGCCCAATATGCTCCACAGATTATGCCCCCATATGCTCCTGATTATGCCCCATATGCTCCAATTATGCCCAATATGCTCCAGAGATTATGCCCCCATATGCTCCAGTGTTATGTTACGGTAGCTGAGGAGTGCAGGCAAAAAAGGAAATACACCAGAGCAGTTGGAATCTATGAGATTGCAGTACCCTGACTAACCACCGCAACTAGAGGCAGCCGTGGAGCGTTCCTACGTTGGTCCTAGACGCCTCGTCACAGCCTGAGAAACTAACTACACCTAAAGATAGAAATAGGAAAGCTATCTGCCCCGGAGCAGAACCCCAAAGATAATAGCAAGCCCCCAAACATGTAATGGCGGTTAGACAAGAGGAAATACTGACACAGAAAGAAAATAGTATGAGCAAACGCTGGGGCCCAAACTATCTAAATAGAAAAGGACAGGAAGGGTACTTACTGCAATCCCAGAAAACCCTGAAAAACACCAACTCTACTAATTTCAAAATCACCTGAGATCACACGACCTCTACCACCTAAATTAGTTCTCTGGTGTAACAAAAACAGCAGCCACTGAAAAAACTGGAAAAAGCAAAAGTACAAAACACAGTGGCTGGACTAAACTGAGAGGGCAAAAGCCCCCGGAGGGGACCCAGAAGGCCCCCACAAGAAGTGCAGGACCAAATGCAAAAATATAGCAAAAACACAAAATAAGAAATTGTCTTATCTGATAGCAGGAGATGCAGACACGACACAGCAGGCTACAAGGGAAACTGGAAAGAAGGATTCAGACCAGAACAATTGATCACCGGCAACCCTGATGGGAAAATGATTCCCTTAAATAAGACCAATCAGTAACACCTGATTCCCAGTCCTCACAATCCTCACTAGTACCGCTTGTAACCACCAGAGGGAGCCTCTGCTCAGAACTCATCTCAAACCCATTCACAACAGTACCCCCCCTTGAGGAGGGGTCACCGAACCCTCATTTGAGCAACCAGGTCGGTCAGGATGAGTTCTATGATACGCACGGATAAGTCTCCTAGCATGGATGTCCGAAGCAAACACCCAAGAATTATCTTCCTGACCATAACCTCTCCATTTAACCAAATACTGGAGTCTTCGTCTAGAAAAACGAGAATCCAATATTTTCTCAACCACATACTCCAGATTGCCCTCAACCAAAACAGGGTCAGGAGGCACAGCAGCAGGAACCACTGGCTCAACAAACCTCTTCAACAAGGACTTGTGGAACACGTTATGGATCTTAAATGTCCCTGGAAGAAGCAAACAAAAGAAACAGGATTAATAATCTCCATGATCTTATAAGGTCCAATGAACCTAGGCTTAAATTTAGGAGATGCTACTCTCATAGGAATATTCTTTGAGGACAACCAGACCAAGTCCCCCACTTCAAACCGAGGACCACAGTCCTATGCCGGTTAGCAAACCGCTGGGCCTTCTCCTGAGAGAGGGACAACCTCTCCACTACCTGGTCCCAAATCTGCTGCATACGCTCAACAACAGAGTCAACACCTGGACAGACAGAAGCCTCCGTCTGTCCTGAAGAAAATCGAGGGTGAAACCCAGAATTACAGAAAAACGGAGACATCAAAGTGGCAGAGCTAGCCCTATTATTAAGAGCAAACTCAGCCAAAGGCAAAAAAGAGACCCAGTCATCCTGATCAGCAGACACAAAGCATCTTAGATAAGTCTCCAATGTCTGGTTTGTTCTCTCAGTTTGACCATTGGTCTGAGGATGAAATGCCGAGGAGAAAGACAATTGAACACCCAGTTTAGAACAAAAAGTCCTCCAAAATCTGGAAACAAACTGGACTCCTCTGTCAGACACAATGTTCTCAGGAATGCCGTGTAAACGAACCACGTGCTGAAGGAACAACGGCACCAATTCAGAGGAGGAAGGCAACTTAGGTAATGGCACAAGATGTATCATTTTGGAAAACCTATCACAAATTACCCAGATGGTGGTCATTCTCTGAGAAACAGGAAGATCGGAAATGAAATCCATAGAGATATGGGTCCATGGTCTCTTGGGCACAGGCAATGGCATCAACAAACCACTAGAGCGAGAGCAAGGCTTGGAGCGAGAGCAAGTCCCGCAGGACTGCACAAATTCCCTGACATCGCGAGACAAGGTAGGCCACCAAAAGGACCGACTAACCAAGTCTCTGGTACCAAAAATTCCGGGATGCCCAGCCAATGCGGAACAATGAATCTCAGACATCACACTCTTTTTCCATTGGTCCGGGACAAACAATTTTCCAACAGGGCAGCGCTCGGCCCTATCCTCCTGACACCCCTCCAGAGCAAGTCTCAAATTGGGCGAGATGGCGGAAAGAACTACACCCTCCTTCAAAATAACAGAGGGATCAGATAGCTCAGGAGAGTCCGCAAGGAAACTCCTCGAGAGGGCATCCGCCTTAACATTCTTAGTGCCAGGAAGAAAGGAAACCACAAAATTAAAACGTGTGAAAAACAAGGCCCACCTGGCCTGTCTAGGATTGAGTCGCTGGCAGATTCCAGATAGACCAGATTTTATGGTCACGTAAGGACCACCACCTGATGTTTGGCTCCCTCCAGCCAATGTCTCCACTCTTCAAAAGCCCACTTCATGGCCAATAACTCCCGATTACCCACGTCATAATTACGTTCAGTAGGAGAAAATTTTCGAGAGAAAAAGGCACAAGGGTTACTTTTAGAGGTCTCTGGATCTTTTTGGGACAAACGGCACCTCCCCAATTTCAGAGGCATCAACCTCCACCTGAAATGGCAGAGAAACATCAGGCTGCCGTAGAACAGGAGCAGAAGTGAATCTCTGCTTAAGTTCCTGAAACGCAGAGACTGCCTCAGGAGGCCAATTCACCACATCAGAACCCTTTCTGGTCAATTCAGTTAATGGTTTAACAATAACAGAGAAATTACCAATAAATTTACGATAAAAATTGGCAAAACCCAAAAATCTCTGAAGAGCCTTTAATGAAGTAGGTTGGACCCAATCACAGATGGCCTGAACCTTGACCGGGTCCATTTCAATAACAGATGGGGACAAAATGAATCCCAGAAATGAGATCTTCTGTACGCCAAAAAGACACTTTGATCCCTTCACATACAGAGCATTCTCTCTCAAAATCTGGAATACATTTCGAACATGTTTCACATGAGAGTCCCAGTCATTAGAAAAAATCAAGATATCATCCAAATAAACAATCAGAAACTTGTCCACAAAATCCCTGAAAATGTCATTCATGAAGGACTGGAAGACGGAAGGAGCATTAGTGAGCCCAAAGGGCATCACAAGGTACTCAAAATGCCCTTCAGGGGTGTTAAATGCCGTCTTCCATTCATCCCCGTGCTTAATGCGAATAAGGTTATACGCCCCCTGAGGTCAAGCTTGGTAAACCAAGTAGCGTTTTTCACCCTGGAAAACAGGTCAGAAATCAAGGGTAACGGGTATTGATATTTCACAGTAATATTGTTCAAGAGACGATAATCAATACACGGCCTTAATGAACCATCTTTTTTGGCCACAAAGAAAAAAACCGGCACCTAAGGGTGAAGAGGATGGTCTGATATGACCCTTCTCCAATGATTCCTTGATATAAGACCGCATAGCGTCATGTTCAGGTACAGACAAGTTAAAAGGCGACCTTAGGGAATTTACTACCTGGCACTAATTCAATAGCGCAGTCATAGCTCCTATGGGGAGGTAAGGATGCAGATTTACTTTCGCTAAACACATCAGAAAAATCAAACAAAAAGTCAGGAACATCCTCAGCCTGGGGGGAGGCAGAAAAAAAACAGGAGTGTTGGTATTAACACATTGGCAGCCCCAACTGGTTACAGACACAGATTTCCAATCCAAAACAGGATTATGAGACTGTAACCAAGGGAAACCCAGCACGATAATGTCATGCAGATTATATAGAACCAAAAATTTGCAGCACTCCTGGTGATCAGGTTCAACCCCTCATTATCACCTGAGTAGAAAACTGGGGTTTATTCTCAGCCAAAGGGGTAGAATCGATCCCCAGTAGGGGAATAGACTTTGTAGGGGTATCAAGGGAAACCCACAACGTTTAGCAAAATCATAATCCATCAGGTTAATAGCTGCTCCAGAATCAACGAAAGCCTGAGCAGAAAATGAGGACAGAGAGCATATCAGAGTGACAGTTAATAAAAACTTAGTCTGAACACTCCCCAAGACAACTGAGCGTGCAAAATGTCTTCCCCGCTTAGGGCAGACTGAAATAGCATGAGAGGCATCACCACAGTAGAAACATAACCCATTGCGCTTTCGAAACTCATGACGCTGTGCCCAGACACCACTCCATCACACTGCATGGGCTCAGCAGCTGGCTCACAAGGCAACACCACTCCACGCATACTTCTCCGCTCACGCAAACGTCTGTCAATTTGAATCGCTAATGACATAGAATCATTGAGACCAGAGGGGACAGGGAATCCCACCATAACATCCTTTACATTATCCGACAGACCCTTCCGGAAAAGGGCCGCCAAAGCGTCGTCATTCCATTTGGTCAGGACTGCCCACCTACGGAATCTCTGACAGTATAACTCAGCGTCATCAAGCCCTGATTTAATGCCAACAAGGCTTTTTCAGCTTGATCAGTGACATTAGGCTCATCGTACAATAACCCCAAAGCCTGAAAAAATGCATCAACATCACTCAAAACAGGATCCCCAGGTATCAGGGAAAAAGCCCAATCCTGAGGATCGCCGCGCAGGAGAGAGATGATAATTTGAACCTGCTGCGCTGCGTTTCCTGAGGACTTAGATTTTAAGGCAAGAAACAATTTACAATTATTTTTGAAATTCTGAAACTTAGCTCGATCCCTAAAAACAAATTGGCATGGGGATCCTAGGTTCCACAACAGGCAACCTAGCAAGATATGCAGCAATACTCTGAACCTCAGTGGCAAGCTGATCCACACGGCCAGACAACTGTGCAAACTCCATTGGGAGAAAAGATCCTCCCCAGCACCCAGAGATACAGAGGGAAAAAAAAAAAAAAAAATGCAACAAACAGAAAAATATCTCTGACAACTTTTCTTCCTTCAAAATATTTTTTCCCTTCTGTGAGTACCATACAATTTTTATGGCCGGTGATACTGTTATGTTACGGTAGCTGAGGAGTGCAGGCAAAAAAGGAAATACACCAGAGCAGTTGGAATCTATGAGATTGCAGTACCCTGACTAACCACCGCAACTAGAGGCAGCCGTGGAGCGTTCCTACGTTGGTCCTAGACGCCTCGTCACAGCCTGAGAAACTAACTACACCTAAAGATAGAAATAGGAAAGCTATCTGCCCGGAGCAGAACCCCAAAGATAATAGAAAGCCCCCAAACATGTAATGGCGGTTAGACAAGAGGAAATACTGACACAGAAAGAAAATAGTATGAGCAAACGCTGGGGCCCAAACTATCTAAATAGAAAAGGACAGGAAGGGTACTTACTGCAATCCAGAAAACCCTGAAAAACACCAACTCTACTAATTTCAAAATCACCTGAGATCACACGACCTCTACCACCTAAATTAGTTCTCTGGTGTAACAAAAACAGCAGCCACTGAAAAAACTGGAAAAAGCAAAAGTACAAAACACAGTGGCTGGACTAAACTGAGAGGGCAAAAGCCCCCGGAGGGGACCCAGAAGGCCCCCAGAAGTGCAGGACCAAATGCAAAAATATAGCAAAAACACAAAATAAGAAATTGTCTTATCTGATAGCAGGAGATGCAGACACGACACAGCAGGCTACAAGGGAAACTGGAAAGAAGGATTCAGACCAGAACAATTGATCACCGGCAACCCTGATGGGAAAATGATTCCCTTAAATAAGACCAATCAGTAACACCTGATTCCCAGTCCTCACAATCCTCACTAGTACCGCTTGTAACCACCAGAGGGAGCCTCTGCTCAGAACTCATCTCAAACCCATTCACAACACTCCAGATTATGCCCCCATATGCTGCACAATTATGCCCCCGTATGATCCATAAATTATGCCCCATATGCTCCAGATTATGCCCCCATATGCTCCAGATTATGCCCCCATATGTTCCAGATTATGCCCCATATGTTCCACAGATTATGCCTCCATATGCTGCACAATTATGCCCCCGTATGATCCACAGATTATGCCCCATATGCTCCAGATTATGCCCCCATATGCTCCAGATTATGCCCCATATGCTGCACAATTATGCCCCCGTATGATCCACAGATTATGCCCCATATGCTCCAGATTATGCCACCATATGCTCCAGATTATGCCCCCATATGTTCCACAGATTATGCCCCTATATGCTGCACAGATTATGCCCCATGTGCTCCAGTTTATGCCCCATGGTATACGTCCCTTATGCTGCTGCTGCAAAAAAAAAAAAAATGACATACTCACCTCTCGTCGCTGAGGGACAGGTGCCGGTGTCCTGAGCAGGCGGTGACACTGGCACGCTATGGGGGACAGGTGCCGGTGTCACCGCTCGCTCAAGACCCCGGTATCTGAGATATTTACCTGTCCTCTCTCCACCGCTGCACGGTGCGTCCTCTTCCGGGTCCTCGGCCGTGAATGATCAGGCAGGGGGCGCAACGCTCACTAGCAATGTCATCGCGCCCTCTGCCTGAACATTCACAGCCAGAGGAGTCGGACGAGGAGGTCGGAGCAGTGCACAACGGTGGAGAGAGGACAGGTAAATATCGCTATACTCACCCCTCCGCCGGCGCGTCTCTGCAGCCTCTTCTCTTCTCCCGACGGTCTCCGCAGCTCTTCAGTCCTACAGCGGTCACGTGGTACCGCTCATTAAAGTCATGAATATGTGCTGTTATGCTTCGGTAACTGAGGAGAAATAGCAAAAAATAGCAAAAGCGGTAATACACCAGAGAGGCTGGAACCTATTGGATTGCAGTAACCTGAACTAACCACACAACTAGAAGTAGCCGTGGAGCGTTCCTACGGTGATCCTAGACGCCTCGTCACAGCCTGAGAGATAACTACACCTAAAGGCAGAAAGATGAAAGCTATCTGCCCCAGAGCAGATCCCCAAAGAAAATAGGAAGCCCCCAAACATGTAATGGCGGTTAGACAAGAAGAAAACACGGACACAGACAGAAAATAGAATGAGCAAACGCTGGGGCCCAATCTGTCTATACAGAAAAGTACAGGAAAGAATTCTGACTGCAATCCAACAAAACCCTAGCAAAAATACCAACACTTCTGATTGCCAAAGAACCTGAGATCACACGATCTCATCCACCTAAATCAGATTTCTGGTGAAACAAAACGCTATTCAGCAAATAAAAAGTAACAAAGTAGAAAAGCAAAAGTGCAGACACAAACGGAGCACAATTGCAGTGCCAGACCCCCAAAAGGGGACAGGCTGCAGTCCACTGCAGGCAACAAACCAGCAGAGAAAATCAAACAGAGGAAAAAAAAACAGCAAACACTTATCTGAAGGAGAGCAGGAAACTAGCAGAGCTTCAAGCAAGACCAGAAGGAACAATTGATAACCGGCAAGGCTGCTGCGAACTCAGGCCACTTATATCCTACCATTCAGCGCCAGCTGAAGGCCATTCAGTAATCAGTTCATTACCCTCAGCAACCACCCGAGGGAGCCCCAGCTCAGAAGCCGCCACCAGCACATTCACAACAGTAACCCCCCTTGAGGAGGGGTCACCGAACCCTCACCTGCGCAACCAGGCAGATCAGGATGGGCTCGATGATAGGCACGGATAAGTCTCCCAGCATGAATGTCCGAAGCAAACACCCAAGAATTGTCCTCCTGACCATATCCTCTCCACTTAACCAAATACTAGCGTTTCCGTCTAGCAAAACGAGAATCCAATATCTTCTCAACCACATACTCCAAATTGCCCTCAACCAAAACAGGGTCGGGAGGCACAGCCATAGGAACCACTGGTTCGACAAACCTCTTCAATAAGGACTTGTGGAACACGTTATGGATCTTAAATGTCCCTGGAAGAAGCAAACGGAAGGAAACCAGATTAATAATTTCCATGATCTTATAAGGTCCAATGAACCTTGGCTTAAATTTTGGAGATGCAACCTTCATAGGGATATTCCTTGAGGACAACCAAACCAAGTCCCCCACTTTAAAACGAGGACCATCAGTCCTATGCCGGTTGGCAAACCGCTGGGCCTTCTCCTGAGAGAGAGACAACCTCTCCACCACCTGGTCCCAAATCTGCTGCATACGCTGCACAATAGAGTCAACCCCCGGACAGAAGCCTCCGCCTGTCCTGAAGAAAATCGAGGGTGAAACCCGGAATTGCAGAAAAATGGAGACATCAAGGTGGCAGAGCTAGCTCTATTATTAAGAGCAAACTCAGCCAAAGGCAAAAAAGAGACC